>JARHVA010004241.1:962500-1150000 GCA_037957365.1 Torreya grandis | reverse complement strand
ACAATTTATTTTGTTGATAATGCATTCATTTTCCTACATAACATGTTTAGAACAATGATCAAAACTCATATAGAACATAGTGGCAGGTAAAGTAAAATAAGTATATAAATATTTCATTGCAATCACACTATATAGGGTTAGAGTATATGTATCAATATGAAAATCAATCATAACCAAATGCAAGAAACTTATAAACAACTAAACGCAATGTCCAATTCAAAACCAAATCAACTAAAAATTATCAAACAAACCTATACCCTATGGTGGTGTGTGTAGGGTTACCATATAATTATTTTATCTCCCATTCATCTCCATCTACTCCACCCTCCATAGTGATACTCTCCCTCCATCATCATTGTGAGGGTGAACTCTATCTTGCATCCACCTCAAAACAATAAAGGCAATTAGTCAATATTATGATTTAATCAATAACATAATGTTGTATTTAAAAATACTTAGCATTATCATTATGTCTAATTAACACCTGAGTACATCTATAATTAACAAATTAATGATCATAAAATTAAGAAATATATAATTTTCAATAATTCATATATAATAATCCATCTTACTAAAATAGTAAATCAACCAATACTTAACCGTAGAATCCCCAAATCAATAGGTTAACAAGTCTGGAGAAGGATCCAAGATGTAACATCCTTCCCCCCAAGAGTGGTCATCGACCCAATAACTTTTATTTCCTATAATAGTTACGAAATTAAACATTATTTAATATAACATTAAATAGTATCTAGTTAAAATACTAAGTAAATAAATGAGGAGATATCTTAAAGAACACATAAAAATCTTCCAAGGTGGCACTATATTTAGAATAATTTGTCCCATTGGACCTTGAATTGAGACACTTCTTTATTATACAAATTGAGTTTGTGAGTATCAATTAGTCTAACTAGTTCTATTGTGACCACCCAGGATTTAGAACATGCAAATCATTCTAATCCAATATGTGAGAAGGATCAAATACATAATTTTTTATGTTTTTTCATTGAATTTTTCACCCTTGAAGAGTTTTTTCAAGCCTTATAAAAATTGAGTGAAACATTGGATTACCTCTAAGCCTATGGGTTGCCTATAGTAGAGGTAAACCTTTAGATTGAAAAACTAGCTCCCTAGAATTTGTCTTTTATATCTTATCCCCTGTACTACTTTCTTGTTTGGGATGAAAAGAGGAAGAAGTAACATGAAATTAACTATATTATAATGAGTTGATACACCAAATTTATATCCACTATAATACCATATACTTACACTATGAAATATGACACACAAGACTAGATTCAACATCCTAGATTGCTCTAACATAATCATTTCATACATGAAGGTGATATGTAATGCACTTCTCAAGGTTAATGAAAAATAAGTATAATTTTAGACACTAATTATATTCATTACACTTATATTTACAAATAAAGTAAATACACTTCATGTGACCTATTAGAGAAGTGATTGCTTGCGCAAAACATGAAAGAGTAAATTGGAGACAAGGATAGATGATTATCACTTGTCATTAAACTATGAAATACTTCACACACTTATACAATAATTTATGAACTCAAAAATCTATTTTAAATATTTATTAAAAGGAAAATATATAATTCAAACTAGCAGGGATTTTCCATACTAGGTGTGGATTTTACAAACTTAGCGAAAGTGGTTGCTCTTATAAAGAATGGTAGAGAGAGAGATGACGAGAGAGAGAGAGAGAGAGAGAGAAGAGAGAGAGATGAGAGAGAGATGAGAGAGAGAGAGAGAGAGAGTAGAGAGACGAGAGAGAGAGGTGATAGAGATAAGATTGAAAATTTTACATAAGGAGTTATAATAATAATATTATTTATGATATATTACATAATATATCCAATTCCATGTGTCTCACTCTTGAGTTATCTCTAACTTTCATAGTGGCATAGGGGTTACAAACTTGCTTGACACATTAAATAGCTCCTTAAAAACTAACCTTATTTGAATGAAAAGAGTAAAAATTTAATTATATATCATCAATTATACTTTAATTCATCTCATAAACCTCATTTAATGTCTAGCATTCCTTAATAAACTCCTCTAACCTTTCATTCCATCATTCACATGCATAAGTGTCTTATAACTCTTCATTTTTCACACCTAGTTTGGTCCAAGTGGCTCAAAACTCAAGTGCATATTATATATCTAATTTGAAATAAATTAATTTTTTTAAAATATTTTATCAGGTCTGAAACACACCATTTTTTCCTTGGACCAACTCCTAATAACTTGTTTTTACTCATTAATCCTTCACTAGGCCTAGTTTCCTTGTCGCCCTTTTTTCTTGTAAAGCTCTTTATGTATGGAGTTGTATATATTATCTTGAAATATATATGGAATTTTATACTACCAAATATTTCCTTATATATCCATAAAAAATTTCATCTTTGGAATCTGAGTGGAAGCCCATTTTTTTGCCTTTCTCTCTCTAGCATTAGGCCTCAATTAGGCCTACTTGCTTTGAACCCTAATTTCTTTCTCAAAAATTATATAAATCACTTTAAATAATAAAAAATCATATGTTTCACTTTCCCTGGGACATAAAAAACCTCCATGTCAAATTTGGGGTCCTGAGACCCTGTGGAAGTATGCAAACCAAGAATTGCCCAAGTCACCTAATCTCATTTTGAGCCTATTTGAGACTTGCCTTGGAAAATGGGTCTAGTTTTATCATCTCTAGAATATATATTAAAAGTTTTTGGACTTTAATTTATATTAAAATCAACAAATTACCTCATCCTATTATTTAGTAGATCTCTCCTTCTCAAAACAAATACAACA
Source organism: Torreya grandis (assembly GCA_037957365.1). Lineage (NCBI taxonomy): Eukaryota > Viridiplantae > Streptophyta > Pinopsida > Cupressales > Taxaceae > Torreya > Torreya grandis. The sequence goes on along the minus strand of JARHVA010004241.1, from coordinate 1,147,180 downwards.
CACCAAAACATGTAAAAATAGGGCATATGTGGAAATCTGTACAAGTAACATTAGCATAAAAGTACATTTGAGTAACCTAATTAGAGTTATAAACAACATAAAATATTTTTTATTAGAAAAAAATGTCATTATATTTGAATTTTGGGCTTTTTCTCTATGACTAGTCACTATCAAGGTTTAAGAGAGGTTTTAAGACCAATTTGGGTCTTTATGATTGTTCATAAATAATAGATCATTAAATAACCTCCTTACACTTGGTAAAACTTATTTATGGACCCATTAGACTATTAAAAAAATTTTATACTCTCATGAAAAAAATTGTAAATGGTATGAACATCTGAAGTTGCTCTTCAGGTGGCTTGCTTAGTGCTTTTTTTGAGGCTAGAAATAGGTCTACTTTGTGTTTTAGGTATCATAAGTTCAACTAAATATTATGAGAGGATAAAAACCTATAAATAATACCTATAAATGTTTATAAATTCCTATTAATTATTAATTAACCCTCTGTATGCTCAAGGTACACTCGTTAGGTGTTGGGGTTCAAGGCCTCTCTTGTTATCTAGCCCTCAAGGTCTCTTCGATGGAAACACGAACCATGTTGCCACATAATAATTTTATGAGGAATCATATATGAATATTAACTACCTTAATATACCCCCATGTAGTTTTTTAACTTTCTTTGTGCCTTTGAGCTCAAGTGGATTCCTAAGTCTCTTAACTACCCCTTGCCCAAAGAGTGCAAAAGGTTTGAGACAAAACATTGGGTATCTCAAATAATTTTATGGACTTAATGTAACCATGAGTGAATTTTTAAACTCATTCCCATATTAAATACCAATTTTCAATCCTTTATCATACTTATAAATCCCTCAAAACTCAAATTCCTCATGACCAGCTGGGTATGCTAGCCTATGTGTAACTATCTAGTTTTGATAGAGTATATATGGAGTTATTAACATAAATTTGATAAAATTTCCATGTTTATTTTGGTTTAAAATTTTCATTATGTATTTTTTATCTACATTATTAATTCCATATATATCTTTACATTCTCTTTGCCTCCTTCTTTAGGTCTAAGACTAGCTTGCTTCTATTTGTTGTCTGTAGGTACCCTTAGAGATAAGTCTTGACTATGTTTGAGTTTAGACCTAATATTACCTTAATTATCTCCTTGTATAGTATATGAGCATATTGTATGTTCCACTTAGGTTCAAACATATCTAAATAATATTTTCCCCTAACTTTAGGTCTGATCACAACTCAACCTATAGGTGCATATTTGTTATCTTAAATGCACCTATGAAACTTAGTCCTCATCAACATTATTAACATTTTCAATGAATTTTCACATTAAATTATTGTTTTAAAATATTTTTATCAAATCATTTCACAACACACACTACCCTTCTCTTTAGGTATGTAACTGAGTTAGCTCTCAAATAGGCCTATAACTACCTATTAGGGTCTGTATTTGAAGTCATGACTATATTTTTCATGGGATTGAGATATCACTATAATATTAATATCCATTTAAATGATTCATGAATTCATGTTGAATTCTAAAATAGGATAATAATTCAATCAAACACCTACTCTACCTCTTCCCTTTAGGTTGAAAGTTTGTTATCATTTAGAGAAACTTGTAGGTTTTCCCTTTAGGGATTATGACTGTGTTATGTGTTTAAAACTCAATTTTAGATCAATGAATTCATCCTAGATATTTAATATGGATTAAATATATAATTATATTTTAAAACATTTAAAACACAACTCTATCTCCTTACCATCAAGTATACGATTTGTACACAACTATAGGTGTAGATAAGAAATCTGTCAACTCAGTTTTATTATCATCTTGACTATGAGTGGCCTAGTGACTTCTTCAAAAAATTGACACCTATATTAATATCCTTTCATATTTGACTCTCCATGTTTTAGTTCATTCTAGTGTTGATTATATTGACCTTAGTTCAAAATATGGACTTACATGCTTAGGGCATGTAGGACACCTTTTGGCCATCTAGGGATAAATTTAAATTTATTACATCTTAGGTCTTTCCACCTTGTTATACCACTTTACATTCCCATTATAATTTATTAATGGTCTCCAAATATTAAGACTAGTATTAAGCCACACTATATTAACCTCAACTAGTTTGTAAAAACTTGTAAGAGGCCTCAATTGATTGTGAACTCAAATACCAAGACACTTCTTTGGGTTCTTGAACTTCCCAAATTTTATCAACTCCAATAGTCCCTCTAGTCATATTTATCCCTTCTTAATAGTATTACCAAATATATAACAAAAACTTATGTCACTTTTAACTTACCTTATAGGTCTGTCTTTAGATAATGGAAAGACTAGGTAGTTTGAGTAGCTTTGATGATAGTAGAATAGTGAGAGGCATATGAAGATATTAGGAAATGTATTTGGTTACCTTTATGGCTATGAGATTCTCCTAGACACTTCAAATTCATGCATATGTAATAGACAATTATTAATCTCTCAATTTAAGGTGCATTGAAGTACCATTTTTAAATTATCATGCTCCAACATGGTAAACATCCTTTTATAATATCACACCATGATGGATTAATGGCATTTGAACTAATTTGGAAATCAAACCTTCATCTCATTGTTTAAACATAGAATATGCTCCAAATAGCAAGAAAATAAGGTGAGTATGGAAAATAAATAGATCTTTAGACAAACACACAAAATCCATGAATTTGATGTGGCTTCCATGATTATTGAGGCATTATAAAGCCTCTGAGAATGACCACCATGAATACAAAACAAATACTTGTAGTAAAATTCACTAGAATAACCTTTAAACTAAGACAATATTCCTCCAAGTAAAAGTAATTAATGGAAACACTTAAAATTATGAAACCACCATGAAGGATATCTCCAAGACTTATTCAAACCACCCTCAAAATCATTCCTCTCCATTGATTTTTTGAGCTAGAGAAACAAGTGCAAGAACATACCCCTCTCGAATGTATCAATCCATGGTGACCTACCGTCAATCTTAACAATCATTCATAAATAAGAGGCCACCAATATACAAATAAATTACATTAATTTCAATATTTCTTGGACCCCTAACAATGGCCAAAGTTTTAGCTCCTCTCTCTCTCTCTCTCTCTCTCTCTCTCTCTCTCTCTCTCTCTCTCTCTCTCATCTCTCTCTCTCTCTCTCATCTCTCTCTCTCTCTCTCATCTCTCTCTCTCTCATCTCTCTCTCTCTCTCTCTCTCTCTCTCTCTCTCTCTCACTCTCCCTAGCTGTACCATTCAATATAAATTTGATTTATTGAGATTATGAAGGTAAAGATGGAGGAGAAAAAGTGCTTTTAGTGTAATTTATAACTAAAACTTAGTATAGATATGAAAAATTATATGAAGGATACTAAGCGTCACTTCTAAATTATTTTCAACTAAAAATTAATCTTGGAAGGCCATACAAGTGGTTGAAAAGTCTAGTTTTTCTAAGATTAGGATTTGAAATAAAGATTATATTAGAATCTAACTACCCATAAACATTCTCTAGCCAAAATATAACATCAAGGACATTTATAATCCCTTTGAAACATTATCCTCTTGAAATGACCTATCTACCTCTTCTACATGGGCCAAAAACTAGCCAAAAATGTGATTATTTGAAATTGAGAATTAAAAAAAGGTTAGTTCATGATAATAATGTCATTAAATAGAATATAAATAACCTTTATAATTAATCTAGACCATATTATACCTTTGACCAAGTTTTACTATACAATACCTTATACTTGACCATATGACTAAACTAATGAAAACTAAGACCAGAACTTGGATAATGATAAACAAGGATAGATGTGGCCATATGGGACTATATAAGACCACTTGGGACCATGAAAACACTATTTCAAGAATTATACACATATATTAAGTTTTAAACTATAGGGGGTGACCCAAATTTGACTTCAGTTTAATTTTGGTCAACATTAAGATAGGATACATGGAAAACATTATGCAAGAGAGATAGAGTTGGTGGAAACTAAATATTATATGCTATAGGATTGATCACTTCTAAGACATTAAAAGGTCCCAAATATCTTGGTTAAAGATTCAATAATTTACCAGACTTAATCAAAAAAAATTTGAGGCTTAACCCAAAAAAAATACTTTATCAACCAATAGAAAACTATCCTATTGTTCTTTTTAGATCATCATAACTTATTTGTCTATCTTTTACCTTAGAAAACCTTTGCCTAATTATTTTTAATTTTTCTTCCATATTTACAATCATTTCAAGTCCAAATACTACTATGTCTTCTATCTTGTCCCAACTGATTGGTGTCCTACACCTTCTTCCATAGAATGACTCAAATGGAGCCATTTTTAAAGTTGATTAGTATGAGTAGTTATAGGGAAACTCAACCAATGGAAGGTACTCAATCCCACATATATTGTTTATCCATGAAATACATTTGAATAATATATTTTAATACTTTGTTAACCCTCTCTATTTGTTCATCCATTTTTAGATGATATGTTGTACTAAAATTCAATTATGTACCCAAAGTTAAATTTAGAATCAACCAAAACCTAGATGTCATTCTTAGATATTAATTATAAATGATATTCTCCTGATACCCATGTAATTGGTATACCTCTTTCACAAATTATTTTGTAATCATTGGTGCATCATCAATCAAATTACTCATTATGAAATGAGATGCATTTATTAGTTTGTCAACTATAACCAAAATCATGTCATGTTGATTATGTGATAATAATAAACCTTGGACAAAGCCCATATTAACTACTTACCACTTCCATTATGGTATATCATGAGGATATAACAACCATTTTGGATGCACATGTTTATCCTTCATATGATGACACTCTAAACAATGAGACATAACATCTTTTACATCCCTTTTCACTCCTTTCTAGAAATGGAGAAGTATTTTGAGATTCATAATTACTTAGAAGTCATTAAGGTAGTTTGGGGGTGTATCCACTTACTGAAGAAGCAACAAAATTGTATGAAAATAATAAGTTTGAGATGAACCTCGAATCTACTACCACCACATTGGAGCAAGTTGTGGTTTTATTTAGATCATGTTGGTTTCCATAGTTATATTCTGACCAAAAGATGATTATTTTTTAAAATATTAAAATAGGGAGATCTTTTAGTAAAAAAATACTAAGATTAGTTCAATAATATCCTAACATATGTTCTTAGATATCAGGTAGATGAAAGGTTTCACATTCATAAATTTATTATGTGATTAAAAACCCAAATAGGATGTGAAGTAGATGTGTATGGGACATCTAAAAAGGATCATGTCTTTTATAAGGTAGTAAAGTAGGATTCAAATATAAATTCCCTTGATTAGGTTAGATAAAATTTCAAGAAGAATTATGGGGGTTACAAACCCACTCTTAAAAATAAGAAGTACAAGAGGAAATTAGTAGACTGAAAGTAAAGTACCTCATGGAGGATTTTTAATCTATGGGGGTGATCACTATGCCATGGAATATACTTAATTATATTAAAAATATAAATCTAAGGGTACTATGCAACAAGGAAATTTTCAACATAAAATACACATGACTGTTAACAATCATCAGGTTGATTTTGAAATCTCACCTATTAAGGTTTTGGGTAATCTTTTTGATCATCCTATTTCCATTTGGATTGAAGTTAGAGATATAAAATGTTTTATTTCTCCTAAGATGCTAAATAAGTTGTCTATAAAAGTTGTTATAATGGAAAATGCATGGTTAGTACAATATGGGAATGAGGCTAAGGTAAAAGTTGATAGGTTTTTAATCAAAACTGAGATCAAATTGGTTGAATTCATATAAATAATAGATCTTTATGCAACACCATTAGGATCATATGATGTGATCCTAGGTGTAAATCAGACTTTAAGGCATAAATCTAAGGTAGATTGTTATCTCAAGAAGTTAGAATGTAAAGATGAATTTGGAAATCAGACTCAGATTCAAAGTGAGGAAAGAGAGTTAAAACATAGGCAGCTTTCCATAATTTAACTTAAGAAGGCTCAAAGGAAAAGATGTTAGGCATTTATTATTAAAATAAATTAGATGGAGGAATATAAATAACCATCCATTAAAGATTATCCTTTTCTAACAAACTTTCAAGATGTGTTTCTAGAGGAATTATTGGTATTACCACCCACATGAGTGTTTGATTTCTTGATAGACATAATACTTGGATTTGAACTTCAATCCAAGGCACCTTACAAGATGATGAATATAGAATTGGTTGAGTTGAAAGATCAATTACATGAGTTTAAATCAAAAGGGTTGATTCAACCAAGTGTATCATGATGGGGTGCACCATTCATGTTCATTAAGATGAATGATCATATTCTTCACCTATGTATTGATTACAAGAGGTTGAGCTAGGTAACAATAAAGAAGAGGTATTTATTACCTCGCATAGATGATATATTTGATAAAAGGGGAGGGGAAATAATTTTATCTAAGATTGATCCTTGAGTAAGGTATCACCAGTTGATAATCTAAGAATAAGATATTCTTAAAATAGTGTTCAAAACTTGGTATAGCCAATATGAGTTTATAGTGTTTCCTTTTGGTTAGAAAATGCTCCAAAAACATTCATGAATCTCATGAATAGTGTGTTTAGGTATTATCTAGACCTTTTCATGTTAGTTTTTCTAGATGATATCCTCATTTATTATAATAATGATGAATAACATCTATAACATCTAAAGTTGGTTTTGTAACATTTATTGAAGCACAAATTATATGGTAAGTTATCCAAGTGTGAATTATTCTAGAGAAAAGTGCATTATTTGGGGTACAATATCTCTTTAGATGAAATTTTAGTTCATCTAGTGAGTATAAAAGACATAATGGAGTAGACAACACCTAAAAATGTGCATGAAATTAGGAGTTTTATGGGTTTAATAGGTTATTATAGCAATTTTATTCTAAATTTATAAAAAATAGCTAACCCAATTACCACTCCTCAGTGGAGGAAAAAAAGTTTTATTTGGTCGGATAAGTGTAAGAAAACCTTTCTAGAGTTAAAAAGGAGGCTTACTTATGAAATTGTAATAAGATTTTACATCCTAATGGTCAGTTCTCAGTGATTATGGATGCATATGGTGATGGTATTAGAGGAATTATTATGTAAGATGGTTTAGTTGTAGCATATGAGTCCAAGAAGCTTAATCCTTATGAGGCAAATTATACCCTTCATGATCTTTAACTTGTTGCAATAGTACATGCCTTATAAGTTTGAAGCCATTATCTATTGGGAAATTTTTTTGATCTCAAACTAAAAACTTAGAGATCAAGTATATCTTTACCCTAGTGAACCTGAATACATGATAGAAACATTTGTTAGAATTTTTATCTAATTATAATTTTGATATTAGTTACATCAAGGGCAAAGAAAATAGATTTGAAAATGTCCTAATTCATATAAGTTACATAAATACCTTATCTACTATTAGGATTAAATTCCACCATCAGGTGATTAAATTATCTCCCTAAGATGAATTCTATGAACATATAAAGAAATATTTGTCAAAAGATGTTTATAATCTTAAGTTTAAAGGATTCAAGTTGGAGAATGATGGTATTTTGAGGTACAGTGATATAATGTATGTACTTGATAGAAAGAATTTAATGAGTACATTGTTAAAATAATTACACAATGCTCTACATTTAGGTCATCGTAGAGTGACTAAGCTCATGGTTAAGCTACAACTTCTATTTTTCTAGAAAAGAATTAAAAGTGATGTAATAGATTTTGTGTCTCATTTTTTAGAGTGTTGATGTGTGAAAGATGAAGATGTGTATCTGATAAGATTATTATATCCTCATGATATACTAGAATATAAGTGATAGGTAATTAGTATGGAATTTATCTAAATTTTATCTTTATCATGGAAACAACATGACATTATTTTGGTTGTAGTTGAAAAACTAACCAAGGTAGCTCAATTCATATTAGGTAATTAAATGATGATGCACAAATGCTTATGAAAATATTTGTGAAAGAGGTGTACTGATTACATGGTTTTCCAAATAAGATCATATATAATCAAGATTAAAGAATGAAAACTAGGTTTTGGTTGACTCTAAATTTAGTTTTGGGTAAATAATTGAATTTTAGTATGGCATATCATCCAAAAAAATATTGACAAATAGAGAGAGTTAACCAAGTATTTTTCAACCTAAAATGCTTATAGAGTTGGAAGAACAAGTTATAATAATTAGTCAAAGTTTCGCTGAGGTCAGTAATAAACAAAAAAAGTTATGTTGATATGAAAATAACAAGATAATTTTCTATTAGTGATAAATTATTTATGTGCACTAAGCCTCAGAAAAGCTTAATTAAATTTGGTAAATCAATCAAGCTTTCATAAGATATGTGGGACCATTTGATGTATTGGAAGTTATTAATCATATAGCATATATGATTGCTTTACAACCAAATCTAGCTCTATTACATAATGTTTTCCATGTGTCTTATCTTAAAAAGTATGTAGTTGATCCTTCTCACGTATTGGATTAGAATGCTTTGTAGGTTTGAGATCTTGGTGTGGTCATAGTAGAAATGGTAAGAATAATTGACATTTCTAAAATCATTTTTCATAATAGAGAAGTGTCTTAGTGCAAGGTCCAATGGGACTAATATTCTCTAGATAGTGCCAATTGGGAAGATTTTGATAAGTTATATAGACTATATCCTCATTTATTTACTCAGTATTTTTCTAGATATTATTTAATTTTCTATTAAACAATTTTTAGTTTTAGAACTGTTGTATGAAATAAGATTCATCAGTATAATGATCAATTTTAGGGGAGAAGGATGTAACATCCCATATCCTTCTCTAGACTTATTAACCTATTGATTTTTGGATTCTAAGGTTAAGGATTGGTTGATTTACTATTTTAGTAAGTTGGATTATTATACATTGATTATTGATAGCTATATATTTCTTACTTTTATAATCATTAATTTATTAAGTTAGTTACACTCATGTGTTACTATACATTATCATCATGTTAGTTAAGTTACATATAACATTATATTATGGATTCTATCCTGATAGGGACTAATTACCTTTGATGTTTTGAGGTGGATGTAGGATATATTTCACCCCTCAGATGATGATGGAGGGAGAGTATCACCAAAGGGGGTGGAGCAAATGGAGATGAGTGGGAGATGAAACAATTATACGAGAACCTTTCACACACCACATAAAGTAAAGGTTGTTTGATAATTATTAGCTGATTTGGTTTTGATTTTAGCTTGAAATAGTTTATATGTTTACCTCATTTGGTTATGATTGATTTTTGTGTTGATAAAATAATCTAACCCTATTTTTCTTCTTATAAATACAAGGTCAAAATTTCTATATAGTTATTGTAATTTATCTTCAAATATGTTATATATGAGTTTTGATCATTGTTATAACATGTTATGATGGGAAATGAATGCATTATACATAAAATAATTTTTTTATGGGGAAAATTTGCTAATAAATCTTGGAACATTTATGTTTTTTTATTAAATTCACTATGGAATTAATTTTGTTTTATTATGGTGATTATTATTGTATTTAGTTATAAATATCTATTTAGGAATAAAGTTAAATAATATATAAAATCCTAGATTAAACTTTGATTATGCATGACTAATTTTAAAAAAATTCAAAAGACCTTTGAATCATGACTTTTTGCATGATATACGTTAGTATTTTGAAGTCAATGTGATCATTTAATTTTTTAATGATTTTCTAGTATTTGAGTTTTATTTTTCAAGTTATGGATAGTCAAGAGGAGTTCGGTGGTCATGCCAGGAATTCTACAAGCTTGTTTTTGTAATCATGGAATTTTTCTACAAGTTTATTATGGACACACCAATTTTGGTGGTAGTATTTATGGACATTGGCATGCAAGAAGCATGCATGAGGAAATAAGAGGAGATGGGGAGAATTTTTGGGGAGATTGGGACACGTGAATTTAATGAGAAGGAATATAAAAAGAGAAAAGTGAAGGTTTTTGGTGGAGATATGGAGCAAGTAATAATAATTTTAGCATAGTAATTTCTACACTATCAGGTAGGGATTATTTTTTGAATTTGTAGTTTTGTAAGAATTGATTTATTAAGCCAGAATTGATAAATTTTTGAAATGGGGTTTTTAATTTACATTAGAATGATTTTTAAAAAAAAATGGGTTACATATTTGACACGAGGGAGATGGGGGATAAACATGTAAAACCTAACCATCATCCAAAATGGTTGTGTAATTTTTTATGTCAATACCCAAAATAATTTATATAGGGTTTTAAAGGAAAAATTGTGTTAGTAGAATTGCCATAGAAATATAATGACCCTTTAGTGAAATATGTAAATGTATAATTGACTCCTTGATAAGGAATCCCCATCAATATGAGTTTTTAGTGTTTTTTAGCAGTTGATGGTTTACTAAATTGAACTCAGTTGATAAGGTGTAATAGAGTTGAGACTTTTCTTACATTACATAATTTTTGGCATGATTGAAGTTGTTGGTTTACCCTTATAAGCTTATGGTAAAATATATATTTTATTTTAAGGTTGTGATCTTATTTATATTTTGATAAATAGGTAAAACTACCAATAGTAATCTTTGGGCCTATATTGAATAAAATAGGGTTGTTTTGTATTCAAAGTCTATTCATACTTTTATAAAACAAGTAATTTTTAATTTAGGAACATAGATGTGTGTTAGATTGAATTTTGATGGAAAATAAAATGGGTCAACTACCTAAAGGAAATGTATAGAAAACATTTACCATTTGGGATATATTATTTTTTGTGAGTTTTTTACATTAAAAATATTTTGTAAATATATTATGTAAATCAAGATTGGTGGTGGAACATGTAGTTTGATATTAAATTTTGTGGTTGTGTTTTGGCTTTTTCAAAATAGTTGATTCAATCCTAAGAGTCCTTATTATAAATATAGGATTGTGGAAACCATAGCTTTCGTTTAGAATTTTATAAATTTCTGAATTTATATAAGATGCCTAAACTAGGATAATGGTATAAAATGGGTCGAGTACCTATGCATAACTATGTTTTAGAAAAATAACATTTGGGATGCAAGGAATTTATTTATGTTGTATTTCATTCTAATGATTATGTAAATATACTATCGTTGAGTTGATTCATTTTTGTGAAGATTGTATATTAGAATGTTTACAGAAATTGTATAGATATAAATGGGTATATATATATAAATTAAGGAATGAGTTTCCTATAACCTATAGGGGTGTGTGTGTGTGTGTTAGGAAACTCATTGAGTTGATTCATTTTTGTGAAGTTTGTATATTAGAATGTTTACATAAATTGTATAGATATAAATGGGTATATATATACAAATTAAGGAATGAGTTTCTTATAAACTATAGGTATGTATGTGTGTGTGTGTGTGTGTATAGACACATACATACATACATACATACATATATATATATATATATATATATATATATATGTATATATATATATATATATATGTATATATATATATATATGTATGTATGTATGTATGTATGTATATATATATATATATATATATGTATGTATGTATGTATGTATGTATATATATATGTATATATATATATATATATATATATATATATATATATATATATGTATGTATGTATGTATGTATATATATGTATATATATATATATATATATGTATGTATGTATGTATATATATATATATATATATGTATGTATGTATGTATGTATGTATATGTATGTATGTATGTATACACTCATATACATGTATGTGTCTATGATTATATATCTATATGACTTCACATATATTTATGACTAAATACCAGTTTTAAATGATGGATGTTAACCCATAGGTATGTATGTGTGTGTGTGTGTGTGTGTGTGTGTGTGTGTGTGTGTGTGTGTGTGTGTGTGTGTGTGTGTGTGTGTGTGTGTGTGTGTGTGTGTGTGTGTGTGTGTGTGTGTGTGTGTGTGTGTGTTTGTATGTATGTATGTATACACTCATATACATGTATGTGTCTATGAATATATATTTATATGAATTCACATATATTTATGACTAAATACATGTTTTAAATGATGGATGTTAGATGTTTAAGTATATAAATTGTAGTCATATTATAGAATTTAATTCTTGGTATGATTTTGGAATAGAATAAATATTGAATGTGATTAATATGTTAAATAAAATATGTCATATATATATATATATATATACAAATAAATATGATATTTGATATTTATTTATAGGGTATTTCCTAATCCAAGTAATACTTATATGTGTGTATATATACAAATAGATGAATAAGTATGTTACATGAAAATGGATGTATGAATATACATGTTTACTAACTCAAATAAGGTAAAACTCAAAAGGGAACTCCAAGATTTATGGAAACCTATAGATATGCATTATTTGGTGTCTTAAGTTATGACATATTAACCTTATTTTAATATTTGGATGGCTTGATGATGTATATTCGATGAATGTGAATTAAATGGTTAAATGATAGAATAAAAAATTGAATTATATGGATGAAGGCTTTTAGAGACAAAAATGCATATATGGATTTAAAATAATGTATGTTAATTACTCTTAATCTATAAATAGTAATAGTTATTTTGTATTATTATGATGCATATGATAGACTATATGTGTTTCTAAGATTTCCTTATACTTTAACATGTGTCATTTAGTATGGAAAACTATTTATGAAATCTGTTGATATAAGTATTATATATATATATATATATATATATATGAACTAATATAGTATTAATGACACTAAACAAGTAAGTGATATGTACTTCACATACATTATTAGTGTCTCTAATAGACATATTTAAAAAAGTACATTGAGTTGTGTGTGTGAATTTGATTGATTTTTGACATCAGAAAACTATATTAAAAGTTTGGCCAAAGTAATGTTTATAGTTAAAAGATTGTCAATTCACCTGTTTGATTTAGTTTACATGTTTTGCTCAATATCATGTTAGAATGATTTTATTTATTATAAGCTACATGTATTAATTATCTTAAATCACATAGGTTATAGTTGACTATTCTTTATTCTCGCACTATCATCATCTATCCATCCATGAAGGGAGGGCCATTTCTTGTTTGGGAGATTGTGTGGGGGATTTATGGTTTAAGGTTGGTGTGGAAATGTGCTTGCGTGATGCTCTCCCTCCCCTCCATACTTCAGTTGATAGAGTCTACAATCATGATTATATATGTATGTAATCAAATTCTTGATACTTGTATGTTTCTTGACAATATGTATAAATAGTAAATTATTATGAAGATTTGTATAATGTAAAAAGTGTAGCTTTTAGTGATACTTTATAGTTACAAAATTTTTTTGTATTTTTGTATCATTTTTTATGTTTGTATCAGTAGTGGATGAATTATAAATCTATATTTATGTTTAATATATTGAGATTTATTTAGAAAATTAGATGTGTATTTTGTTAAGTGATCATTAGCTAAATGGATCAACACTAAACCTTTGGAATATGGTTATATTAAATTAATATATTCAATTAAATATGACTATCACTTATTTAAATCATAACATAATTTATTATCGAGTTAGAAATTAAAGAAGAAATACCTAATTCTAGTTGAGCCCAATGGGGTTGTTACACATAAGTATTTAGGTGGTTACATCTAGTTTCAATTTGTGTTTTTTACTAGGCATCTGTGTCTAATCTATATAGTAGCATTTATTTAACTATCCTAGGCTAACACATGTGTCCACAAAAACAGGGGCACTTAATCCATAATTTGGTGATTATTATATAATATTATTTTAGTCTATTTCATGCTTGTTCCAGATCTAGATCTATATTATCATAATAACTAGTTAAGTATTTTGTTTTCATTATGATCAAAATATATAACATATTTTTACTTTTTGGTCTTAGCATATCTTATCATTTAATTCAAAATATTTTTTTATCTAATTTTTAAAATTAATTGGCATGTTATATATTTATTTATCACCCTTGTGATTATTAATTTCTATAATATTAACCTTATCTATCCTCATAAGATCCATATCCAAAAATTAGGGTTATAAATTTGGTGAACCTAACCATTGAGCTCCAAACCCTAGGTGAATTATAATTTTTCTTATTTTCTATTTTTGATCCATGATTACTATGTAATATGTACAATATATATACATTTATCACCTATTTGGCTCTTATTTATAATTTTTGTGGTGATTTGATATGCAAATTGATTTTTAAAATCTATTATTAAATTAAATAATCAAAATTTTCAACAAAATGAGAGGGTTATAAAGCATAGACAAGAATTGATCTCCCTCCATAATTATTTTTTAATACTATAGAGTTTTTATCTAGATGCCAATGTGTGTGTTCTCAACCACTTATTCTATCTAAATCTCATTCAAGTGAAAACTACCATCCCACACCCATTATTTTCCCATAGATTATATTATATTTTCAATTCCATGATGTTACTACTTGAAGATGTAAAGATGCTAAACATAATCTACCACCTAATAATATATAATAGGTGCCTCTTAAACCTAAACTTATGATAAAATCTAAGGTATATAACCTTGTTGACCAATTGAGTAATGCACATACTAAGATTTCAATCCTTGAACATTTAAATGTATCCACCATCTATAAGTATATTATATATCACACATTAAATAAGACCCAAGTTCCAAGTAATATTGAGCTCACTTATTTTTAAAATATCATGCAAGATATCAAGAAAAATTTAAAGTTAATTACCTTTTATCTAAAATATTTAGAATTTAAAGAGATTATTGAAAAAAAATTTCCTTTATTCATATAAGAGACTATGTAGAATAAGAGAATAAAAAGGGTTCTCATTGATAACGGATCAGACCTAAACATTTGTAGCACCAAATTCCTAATTGTCATGGGTATTAGCACCAATCTTATATAAAAATCATTTATGCATATAAAAGGGTTAGATAATTCACATAGACTCTAGTTGGAAAAATTACATTGTATGTGGCATTGAGGATAACAATGGTTCTAGTTAATTTTTAAGTAACATCTTAATCATTACATTATAATTTGATTTTGGGTAGACCATAGATATATCAAATAGAATCCATCCCTTCTACACTACCTCAATGTGTATAATTTATGCATGATGGAATTATTGTAGCTAAATATTGCACCCTTAAATGAGGTTGGTCATACCTCTCCACATTTTCACAACATGGGATTACCTCTAGGCCTATGGGTTGCCTATAATAGAGTTAAACCTATAGTTTAAAGGGATAGTTCCCTTGATTTATCATCTAGGTTCACACTAAACTAGGATAATCACTCTTGGGGGTGAAAATGGAAGAAGGAAACATAAAATAAACCTCTCATAATTATGTTATACACCAAATCTAAATCCACACAACACATTTTCATCTTAATTAAGAGAGAAGGCTACTGAAATTGACCTTAAATCATTGTCCTTCTAACATAAGTATTTCACAAAGAGGTAGATTACTATGCACATATAGAGGTTGGTGAAAATAAGGTCTGATACTAGACAATATTAGACTCTCTCACACTTCAAGACACACTTAATAAACACATATACTTTATGCTACTTGATAAAAGAGATATCACTTACACAAAACATGCAAGAACATAATTGAAGCAAGGAGAGCATATTCATCACTTAACATCCAAATACACTAATTTTCAAAATTAAGAAAGAGATTAAAAAGAATAAATAGACTTTAGAATATTATTTAAAATAACAAAAAGGTGATAAACTAGTAGATCTTTGTCATACTAGGTCTGTACTAAATACAAATGCCAAAATGGATTACATAAATAGAGCATAGAAGAGGAGAGAGAAGAAGTGAAGTTTAAGGGTCACAATGCCAAGTGTAAAGGAATGATAAATAGTTAAAATACAAGATAATTATGATTAAAATGGTTCAATAATATTTCATAGACAATTTTTCATCATAAATTCATCATTCTCCCTCAATTTGGCATAAAGACGCTTCACCATTCTTCTTGAAACTGCCTTGTTTGATGATGATTTCACCTAACTACCCAGAACTACCATATGGATTTTGACATATTTTCACTATCATGATAATGTTTAATCCTAATGGTAATAATTATATATAATTATCTAATTGATAACTCTCTTTTTGCTAATTTTTACTCAGTCTCTAGTAGCCATTCATTAGCCTTACTAGGTTTGGCTTCACACTTGTCACCTGAGTGGCCTATGGTTCCTCATGGAGATATGTTAAATATGTCTTAGAAAAATGTCCAATACCTATTTTTCCTCTCATCTATAAAATATACCTCAATATTTTCAATGTCACTCTTCTCACTATCATACTTAGGTAGTCATTTTGCCTTCTCACTATGTTGTTTAAGACTGCCTATGATGAATGATCCAACAGAGGTATTTATATGATTCATTGAGGTGAGATATGAATATATGGAGTTATAAAAATATTTATAAACATAATATTTTCAAATTTAAAACTAAATAATAATTTATATATTATAGGAACCCATTGAGTTTTAATCTATCTAAGTTCATGCCTTAAGGGATGCAGTGGGAAAGGGATGGGTAGACCATTGGTGCTTTGTAGTATTATTGTCCCTTTTTTACACTTAATATCTACACACTTATCTCCTAAAAACCATTCCCTTAAGTTTTGTCTCCCATTTTCACCCTCCTCTAGTCTACTACCATCTTTTTTAGCCCTTTCCCTAATGAAAAACCCTTTTTGGTAGTTTACATGACTATGTTAGTCATATCAACCTTGTATTATAATTTACAAAGAACTAAGGCAATCATGGCTGACATAGTCATAACCTAGTTAGTTTTTGCCAATTTCAAAACTAGGTCAACTAGGTCAAGCTTATCAGCCTAAAATTTTGTAAGGGTTTAGGGTTAAAATTGCCTATATAAACACATTCATTTTTTCATTTATAAAGATGAGGAGAAGAATAATTATGATATATTATGCATCTGATTATCCACCATTCTACATGAGGAACAAGCTTAGGGTTTCATACTTTCTTTGGAAATATAGATCTTATCTTATGGAGAAGTCTTTTGGATGCATTGATAGGTTGTGTTGCATGGATCTAATTTATCCTTTTAATCCTTATATACCACAACAACCTCTTGTTAAGTACCTTGGATAAGGTAGATATTGAGGATCATTAGGTTCATCTTTAAATGTAAGTATTACAAACTTTATTCCTCCTTTGGAAGAGTAGATAGATATACATTTTTGCTTATCTTGAATGCATTAAGATTTCATATACATTAACATGAGTATGTGTCTTATATGTATATTTAATTATATTTTTTATTACCCCCCACTTTGTTCCATAAGCTTTAGTGAGCACTAGATTATTATTGCTATTATTTTCTTTACTTGTTATTAGTTTAGTGAATATGAAAACATAGGACCTAGTTAAGGTTATTTCATAATCTTAATTGAGTCAAGGATTTGTAAACCTCCTTAGTTATATTATTGTGGTAATATATCTCTTAATTAATTCTAGTGGATCCATATTACTCATGACCCTAATTATCTAATGTATCCCCAATCAGAAGTGTAAGTAAGATCTATCTTCTCTAAGCTAGGATTGATTTTTAGATCCGTTGAATTTATAATTGCATACATTCTAGTTAACCTAATGTGAATATAACCCTTGAAGTTTTTATTTCATGATTTAATTTCTATCATTTTATTATTTTTCTATATTTTTGATACTATGTCGACAAGGTCAGTATAGTTCTAGCTTTTGTGCAAAAATTTAACACATAGTCATATTTGAACAAATATGATATTTTTATGAAGGTCTTCATTAGACATAAGTTACTGAATTGAATAAGTCAACACATTAATTTTTTTAGTCTCAAATAAAAAACTATTTCTAATAGGTCAATTTAGTCTTTTAGTCATCATCTAGGTTAACAAACTAAGTCAGGCAGGTTGACATAGTCTATCATTCAACATCTAGTTCAACAAACTATGTCGAATAGGTTGAGTTAGTCTTTCAGTCAATGTCCAAATCAATGAACTAAGTTAGGTAGGTTGAATTAGACTTTTAGTTAGAATCTAGATTAACAAACTAAGTTAGACAAGTTGACTTAGTCTTTCAGTCATCACTACATCAATAAACTAAGTCAAAGTTGACTTAGTCATCTTATCCTACTTTAGCACATAGGGTTTTATAGAACTAGGTTATACCAGTTGACTTATCTTGTATAAATTGAAAGCAACATTCAAGGAACTTTAGAAAAAAAAATCAATCCTCATCATCCTCTAACCCATCAAGTTTCCTCTCTTTATCTCTCTATCAATTCAATACTTCATTATAGTTCTATTTTGTTCAAGTTTTTATCCTTCAAAACTAAAATCCTACAACAAACTAATTCAACCTAGCTTTTTTAGTTCTATATATTGTCTTCTATCTAAAAGACTAAGTTAACCTGGTTGACTTTATTCTTAAAGACTCTTGCTTCCACAAAATAGTAGAGACTCAATTGACTTTGTTATGTACTATTTTTATATAGTATTGTCTAAATTGACTCTATAACATTCTTAATTTGTGAATTAACAACTATTTTATAGGAATTAATTCACATTTTCATTTTTTTTAGTTGTTTACATGCTTAGAATAGCTCACAGAGTCTATTTAGGTGGTTTTTCAAAATTCTATTTAGTTACACTATTTTTCTCTTTTTGCACACATGAACAAATCAAACAATATTCAAAATACATTTGACATTTGTCTTCCCAAGGCCTACCTACTTGGTTTTCATCACCAAGATGGAAGTCAACTTGGTTTTATATCTAAGAATAAATACATGGTTAATGGTATATATTGGAAAAGTACCCGAAACCAGTATCATTGTGGGATTGAGAAGTGAGGGTGTAGGCCCTAATACCAAGCTAGTACCATTACCAATATATATCCCTTTCAACCTAAATGTCCTAAAACCATCAATATATTTCTTTTTAGCTGCCTATTTTTAGCCAACTTCCCTATGACACTTAAGATAAGACTTTATAATATTCTAACAACACTCAAGATGACCACTTAATTAACATTTACTTTCCAGTTGACTACTTGCTCTCTGGTAATTATTTGTTGTAATACAAAATCTTGCATTATCTAGAATTAGTGCAAGGATTTATGTTATATTCCCCAATTGGATCATTCTCATTAATCTAATTGTTTGTGTTTGTTTCAATTTCTTACTTCAATAGATTGAAAATCTTTCCGTATTTTTATCACAACATAATTTTGTTCAACACATTCTCTTACAAACTAAGTTTCCCCTATCTACAATATAGAGTCAACATGTATGACTTTGTATCCCTTTCTATAGTTAGGTTATAGTACTAAGTCAACCTAGTTGACCCTATATATTTATCAGACTATGTTTCTCCTTGTCTAAAATACTAAGTTGACATGGTCAACCCTATAGTCTTTTTTTTCCAATTAGGTTATAGTATTAAGTCAACCTAGTTGATCCTGTATCTTTATTTGACTATGTTTATCCTTGTCTACAATACTAAGTTGACCTAGTCAAACCTACACTCTTTTATACCAATTAGGTTATAGTACTAAGTTGACCTGGTTGACCCTATATCCTTCTAAGACTAATTTTTCCCATGTTTTAGTACTAAGTCGACATGTTTGACCCTGTACTCTTTTCTTCTAGTCAAGTTATAGTACTAAGTTGACTTGGTCAACCATGTATCCATATTAGGCTCAATTTCACACATTGTTTATAGTATTAAGTCAACCTGGTCAACCCTATTTTATGTTTGGTCAATTTTGTCTTCATTTTTCATCTTTCTATCTAAATAGTACACATTTGACCCTATTGACTCTATACACCTTGGTTGATACTATTTTGTGTGTGTCTGTCTAGTCTTATTTCATAATGATGTCATCTTTTCAACCTCTACTTAGTTAAGAACATTGCATAATTAAGGATTTCGATTAGAACCTAACTTATTTTATTACTTTAGATGAAACTATTAACTTTATTTCCCTCATATTTTCTTAATCTAAAACCAATTACTACATAATGTAATATAGTTGAGGCCCTTCATCCTAATCCTCCCAATACCAATTTTGGGAATCCTCCACCCAATACCATTCCTCCCACCGACTAATAATATCCCTCTTAACAACACTAATACCCCACATTCAATACCAATGCAAAAATCAACACAACTCAAATTTTTGCACAAATAGTTCAATAAATTAACACCATGAAAATAACTAATCATTCCCAAATAATGCAAATGCAACAACATTTATTACACATCACTAGTCAACCACCTCATGTCATCATGTGTCAACCAAATTAATATTTTATCCCTCTTCCTCTTAGAGATTCAAATGGGAATATCATCCCTCAAACTCCAATGAATAACAAAATGCTTCAACATATTCAAATTGAACCCTTAACCCCATTCATTGCATCCATAGATATTGGAAACATTTCTCCAAATATCACATATGATGAGACTAAGGAGCCTATTATATTTATTAAGTATTTTGGTAATATATATAAGGAATGGGTTCAAACTAACACCTTTTATGTCAAAAATATCTTAGACAAAACTATTATTGGTGATGAAATTGAATGGTATAACCAACTTCATAAACATTCCATCTGATAACTAGACGATTTAATCAATGCTCTAGTGAAGGAATTCTAACATGATGACCTTCCTAAAAATTACCCTAGCCATTTTTTTAATGCTAAGAAACTTCATAATGATTATTATCACACTTTCATAAATTCATGGAAGTATCTAGATCAAAAAGTGGACCATAACATGAATGATGATACTCTTTTAAGACTATTTATTACTACTCTTAAATCTTCCCTTCAATACAAAGTTCAAATTTTTTCCCTTAAAACTTTAGAAGAAGCCTTAGACCAAGAAAAAAGGAAATAATTTATTATTAATCAATTTGAAACACCTAAATAACTACTAAATAACCTTTCCAAAAAATTTCTCATAATATTGATTCATCCAAGCCTCCCTAACCTCATCATGGATCATCCAATTCAACCAATTTTAAACAAACCCACCCTCCCTTGAGTCTAGAATACTTTAAGAATAAATTTCCACCCTCTAAACCCATGATATTTTATCCTGATAAGTTTTGTTGGTGGCATACTACTATAGGTCATTCTCATGAGTCTTGTCACGATATTCATCAATTTATTCTTGCTTCCTTACTTGGTCCATATTTCGGTCTTAATAATCTCAAAAAAAAATGTTATCAAGACTATCCTAAAGATTCATAAATTCAATATAAATAACCAAAATCACATCAACATCAACTACCTAATGAACAAACAAAAATTATCCCATACCTACACCTCATCCACTAAGTTTTTTAAAACCATAGTTGATCCTTCTTCCTACACCAATAAGGAAATGATATCTAAAATGAATAACTTTAAACATATTATTGCATATATTGAACCTCAACCTCTTAGGTCACATAAACAAAAGGATTACCTAGTTTAAATGCCTACCCCAAAGTATATCATACACTATCCTCTTTTAGCTCTTCATACCTCTCCAACACATCCTATGTTAAAGTCAACATCACTAAAATATAACAAACCAACACATTTACTTATATCCAAATTCACGTACCAATCCATTACAAATAATTTTAATGGTTGAATGTTACCTCACTCCACCTCACATGTTGGAGTATCTTGCGATGCCCATCCACATGTCGCTTCAGACCTTGGGGCATATTGTGATGCCCATCCCTATATACACTTACAAATTGGGGAATCTTACAATTCCCACTATTATCCTACAATTAATAATAACAAATAAATTAAAATTCAATAAACCTTTTGAGATTTATATACTTCTATTTTAGATGCTCATCTTTGATAAACATGTTAGCATAGATTTTGCTTGTTATGTATATCTCATGTTTCTCTGTTCTTGTACACTTTACTTATTTTAGTTTCACTTTAATAGAATTATTGTCACCTTTGTTTTATTTGGTTTTCTTACAAATTATATTTGTAATTTGTTTTCATTTTTGTTCTTATATATCTCTTTCATTTTTTACTTTTTATGTCATTCTTTGCCTTGTAGATTTATGATTTTTCCCCATTTAAAATTCACCTCATTGGTGTTCACCTTCTACATGTCATTATAATATCATGGATAGGACCAGGATCTCCCCATAAATTACCACATTAAAAAATATTTAAATCACTTTTTAGGAAGACTATACTTTCATTGTTGTTTGTACTAGATCTATTATAGGTTAGTATGGCTTTTCTTAGTCACATGATTATCATAGCATAACCCCATCCCTTTCATAATGGTATTTTACTTCCTTGTGATAATTTACAAGCATAACCATCATTTTATCACTTATTACATTGATTGAAATTTTATGATCCCCATATACTCCATTATCTCCTTTCATTTGAGTCTCACATTAGTTAGTTTTGAGATTGCACACTTACTTGTGGGTAAGTCTAATAGTCTCTAGACACCTTTGTCTTTAGGTATTTTTCTCTAGTGACCAATTACAAGATATATTTTGTGTGTCACCCATTTTCAATCATGTTTAAATTTATGAATTTGTATGGAAGAGTAAAATCCAAAACAAGTTAAAACACCAATCATAAAATACAAACAAAAGGCAATGATTCAAAGGCAAAAATAATATTAAAATTTAGATCACACCAAAAGATGTGATATATTTTTTTCACATCTCTTATCTTAGTTGAAGCTCAAAATCCATTGCTGGCCTCATGATAGAGCGAAGGTCTATTTTGGTGTAGTAGGCTAATAGACTAAGGTAGGAGGTCTCGTTATACCATATACTATCTAGTACAAACTACTTTCTCACACAATTGCCTAATCTTCAAAATAGATTGATGAACCTATAAGGGTCCCAAGGAATGGGAAACATGTTGTGAAAAGGTAAGTCCAATTTAATTTTCATGCATATATCCTTCATGGGTTTATTTGTGTACTTCACTTGCTATCTCAAGCTTTTTGTTCATTAGTCAAAGTGTCCTAAGTCCTTGATTTTGATAGATATTAGCCTTTCTCACTTGCCTAGTTTGTCTCATTATTGATAAGGATGTTAAAATCACCCATGTAGTGACTTACATTTCTTATTTACATCACATTTTCCTTATATTCCCCTAGTTGCATATGCATTTTCGCTGATCACATCCTTGATCACATCTACCTTATTATGCCTCTTGGTTTATAGTTTGTGAGTTGTATTGTAAGACCTTGGATATGACCAAAACTTCTTTAAAAATACCCTTACACCATTTAATTACAAAACCATCTCATTATCATACTATTCATGTCATTATGTGTTTGTGTTTTCTTACATTGTATCTCAAAACAATCACCAAGTTTGAGTTTTCATCCTTTAGACCTTTTGATATTCATTTATCCATCATGTTATTGTTTGATTTTTGTGGACTTCACTTATCTTACATATGACATTTGGAATTATTACATATTTCTCTTTATGTATGATTTCTTCATGTTTATCTTACATCTTAATATACATCTCATTTGTAGTCATTCATGCTTTTCTTTATGTTTGATTTGACATGCCTATCTTACATGGGGTTATTTTTCACTTGCTTACATATATTTATTAGAGTTTTATTTCATTGATATTTCATTTGGAATTTATGTTATAAATTCTTACCAACATTATATAGTGTGTTCTACATTACTTATTATCATTCATGTTTTCCATGTTTCCCAACGTGATTTAGTATGTCTACATTCCTTTTTGCTATTTATATTTTACATGTTTTCCAATGTGATTTAGTGTGTTATACATTAATTTTCCATCATTTTATCATTAATTTTTCCATAAATATTTTGGTTCTAAAATTTTCTTAACAATCCTAATTTTCAAATTTTTCTAATTCCTTCATTTTTACTTTAGCCATCCTACATACGCACACATTGTTTCCATTATTAGTTTTGTATCCCTAGGGTTTCTCAAATGCATGTAATACACCCTCCATGATCAATACTAGGATGTTTTCATTAAATCATTTAGTAGAAAGGTGTGTTAAAGTATGTATATGGTATTTTTAGTTACTCTCATGTCATTTTAGCATTACCTTTTGTATGTCATTTTTAGTTATCTTGGTTTCATGTGTTTCTATGTTCTTTCTCAAATCACCATCCCTTGTTACGCTCACATGACACATGATAAAATTCAAGTGGGACATATGTATACACATAATATTTTTAAACTTTTCCACTTACTAAAATTTTCTATCTTGTGGTAACACATCGAGTTTCAATCTCTCTAATTGCATGCCTTAAGGGGTGCACCGAGAAAGGGGTGGGCAGACCATTAGTGTTTCTTAGGATTATTATCCCTTTTTCCACTTGATATCTACACACTTATCTCCTAAAAACCATTATACTAAGATTTACCTCCCATTTTCACCCTCCTCTATCATTTTACCATATTCATTAGTCCTTTCCCTAACCAAAAGCCCTTTTTAGTAGTTTATATGACTATGTCAACCACATTGACCTTGTATTGTTATTTATAAAATATTACTAAGAACCAAGTCATCCATCGCTGAAATAGTTCATAACCTAATTAATTTTTGCCAATTTAAATACTAGGTTTATCAGGTTAACCTAGTTAGCCTAAACTTTTAGAAGGGTTTAGGGTTAAATCTACCTATATAAACACATTCATTTTTCCATTTACAAGATAAATAAAATAAGAAGTAAGATATATTATACATCTACTTATCCACTATTATAATTGAGGATAAGTCTTATGGATTCATACTTTTTTTTAGATATAGATATTATCTTATGGAGAAGTGTTTTGGATGCATTGATAGACTGGGTAGCCTAGAGTTGATTTATCCTTGTCATCCTTACATACCAAAACAACCTCTTGAGAAGTACCTTGGCCAAGGGAGATATTGAGGCTCGGTGAGTGCATCTTAAAAAGTAAGTATTACTAGCTTTGTTGCTCTTTTATTAGAGTAGATAGATATGCATTTGTACTTCTCTTCCATGAATTATGATTCCGTATACATTGATGTGAGTATAAGTATTATATGCATGTTTACTTTTATTATTTATTATCCTTCCCCCAACTTTGTGCCACAATATTTGGTGAGAACAAGATTAGATTTTGATTTATTTGTCATTAGTTTAGTAAATATGAAAACATAAGACCCAATTAGGTTTATTTCATATTTTTGCTTGATTCGAGGCTTTAGAACCCTCCTTAGTGATATTATTATCATAAGAGATCCCTTAATTAGATTTTACAAATATATATTGATCATGCCCTTGATTATCTAATGTATCCCCAATATAAAGTGTATGTAGGATATATTTTCTCCAAGATAAGATTTATTTGTATATTTGTTACATTTCCCATGGCATACATAAGTCTCTACATACCTCCCATAATGTTTCTCACTTGTTCATTCTCCTTTGTACCTATAACACACTTCAAATCTTATAAAACATAGAAAAATAAGATTATCTATACAAGTGATAGTATAAATCAAATTTATGTCAAAGAGAATGGGAAAGTACTAGACATGTTCTAAACACTTTCCTAGCCAACTGACCCCTTTTCGATGTATATTCCTTTATGTTTTCTCCATCAAGTCTAAAAAAGGGTTTTAGAGGGGTTTTTAGTGGTCTAACTTCTTAATAATTATTTATATAAGTTATAAATTTAACCTCTAAAAAATATCCATTAAGACTAAGTTACGGACCCCCTTCAACTATTACCAACTCCTTGGGGCACCATGCATAGTGTCTATACATATGTGAGCAAAAAAAAGTGACCTTTGAGATCCGTCTATACATTGTAAGTGGGATTGAGAGGAAATTAGGCCTAAATGGTCAAATTTGAATGGTTCCCTAAAAACAAATGTATCCTACCATCCGTTTACTTTCCCTTGAAATTCCTCATATGTTTTATAAAGTTC
Source organism: Torreya grandis (assembly GCA_037957365.1). Lineage (NCBI taxonomy): Eukaryota > Viridiplantae > Streptophyta > Pinopsida > Cupressales > Taxaceae > Torreya > Torreya grandis. Next base: position 1,121,060 of record JARHVA010004241.1, on the reverse strand, counting down.
TCATGGTAATATGTATGATTTTAGGCACCTATAGGTCTTAAGTCTAGTCCTAGGCCTAATTAGCCTAATCGTGTTGCCTATGTATTTGACCCTTTTGATGGTTTCCAATGTATGTAGGGATTTACAAATATAAAAATCATATTATGACCATCTAAGCTCTACCCTTCATCCAGTCATCATTCATGTGTCCTACTTATAGTTTTGTTACTCATGGAATACCCTCTATCTAAGATAGAATAGAGAGCATATCCCTTGCTTTTTTGACTCAAATGAGATCATGTGAGCCTAGTTAAAGTAACAATAGCCTTATGTACCAAATTTCAAGGCTAGATTATACCTATATATCCCTTAACTTCTTAGATTCTCATGACTAACCTATAGGACTGTGAAGATTGTATGTAGGGTTTAAGTTGACTGAGTGTGGGGTTAAAACCCTTTTTTATCAACTTTTATCCTATTTCTTTCTCTCTTAGGGTCATATAGGATTGGTGTCACTATGATAATAACTTATACTTGGTATTATTCAATATATACCTCTTCTAAATCTCCAATTCTACATTCCTTTATTTCTCAGGTTAGTCTTATATAGGTACTGATTGTGTCACCTATAGGTGTTTATTAGGAAATAAGTTTAAAAGTTACTTGTAGGTGTTAATACAGATTTAAACATTGAGTTTAAATATTATTGATTTCTCTAAGGCCAATAGGACATATTCCCACCTAAATTAACTTATTTCATGCTTGTAGACTATGTTCTTATCTATCATTATAGGTCACTATTGCATTTCAAGTTCTAGGATGAATACACTAGAGCTTTTCACTGAGTGTTTTTAGTGTAAATCTAGCTAAGTAAAAATACACTCTATCATCATTATCCTTAACCCAAAAAAATTATCTTTATGTTTAATTGATACTACTAGGCCTAAGCTACAAGAAATAAGACATTAATCTTGTAAAGATTTCAATATCACTTACTAATAAATAACATTGTATCAGGCAGAGACCTATTTTGAAAAAACTAAGGTAAATGGTCTCATTTAAAAAAAAATTCAATCTTGCATATTTGTATGTTGATTAAGAAAGTCTTAGTTTTAGTTTATGAGACCTGAATGAATTAATAATCTAATTCAAGAATTTATATTGAATGCCACCTTTGACTTAGGTTTTGGGTATCTTTCATTCTTTGTACATTCTTACATATGACTGTAGATGACTATGTATCTTGGAGATCCAATCAGTCTTGTTCATTGTCTTAGAAACTCATCTCTATCAAAATTTATGTCCCTCAATGAAAACATTCGATGGAGAAATTAGATTCCATGGTTTGAGAGGAGAAACTTAGGTGTATTATCTGACTTGAAACTATTAACATAATAACAAACCCTACAACAATGGAAACACTATCTTTTAGACTAATAAGGCCCATTCCTTAGCACAATGAGAGTAATATTTCTCACCTTATATGATCACACATGAAAACCAATTTAAAAATAACTTGAATATGAATAACAGTCTCTATCAAAACACACACACCACTTAAAAACATTAGATCATGAAAACATATGAGAAAGCCTAAACTTTTGGAAATACATAGTCAACATGGAGGGATAAACAATTTTAAAGATGATTCATAAAGCACAGAACACCAAACCAAAAAATATTTCCATGAAATGATAACTCATTAGGAGTGATAATATCCACCAATTGTACTTAGACCATTGCTCCTCTGTTTGTCCATACTAGTTGTAAACCAGTTGATTTTTTTGACATGCACAAGAGAGAAATGAGAGAGATGAACTAGTTTTTATCATTTTTGGGATTTACAAAGAAACTTGATCTTAGATTTGAGCTATGTGGATATGAAGGAACATCCCTAAAGTATTCAAATGTGCCAAGATTGTCATGAATACATACAACTAATTGAAAATGGCTTGTTTTTTAGATAAACACCTTTGTATGTTGAATTTTCAAGTTTTTAGTTACAAAAATACTCTTTGACATTACATAACATGATACACATTCACTTACACTTTGACACACTTATCCTTAGTGATGAAATTTTATAATTCATACAAATTGCCAAAAGGTGGCATAATATGACATGGGACAAACCATATAAATGTGACAAACATGAAACATATTATTTGACCTTAATTATTACCATGGTGGACATTTATGACCTATGGGACCTATGAAAGTTTTAACTTGTATGGGTGTTGACCTATTTGATCAAGGGGACAAATTACTCAACATTTTGGCAATTTCTTAATGATAGCAAGCCTTCTATGTTAAGGACCAATTTAATTCTCCTATCATTGGGAAATGGGGTCACCTATACACCAAATTTGACACTAAAAAAATAGAAAATAGAAACCAAATTAGACCAAATAGAAAATATGAAAAAAAACTCAAAAAAAGACAAAAAAAACACACTTGTGCTCACATGAACAACTAATAAATGTACACAAAACTCAAGAAAAATAAGCTATGTATAGACTAACCTAAAGCAAATTTATCCTATTGGATCAAATGGAAAATCTTCACCATATCTTGATCCATGAGATGGAGGAGTGCACGAATAAATTTATCCTTTGAGCATTGCCCTTGATGTTCTCAACTTCTTCATGTTTTCCAAACTCTTTGACATGATCATCAATGTAATCATGGAAATTAGAAATAGATCACATATGAATGTGAATTATTAAATCATTTAAAAAAAATAAACCTTCTCATGAGACTCCTCAGATATAAATTGATTTAATGATTCCCTAACAAGGCATGCTTCTTTGACTTCCATGGTACTCTTAATGAGATCAATTTTCTTACTAGATGCAATTTACTCAAGTTCCTCAAGAAGTTTTGTATAATCAATCCAATATTCATAATTTTATTTCATGAGGGAATATTTATATACATTACTTTTCACTTAAGCTTCCACTTTGAAAATCTCTTCAAGTTATTCAAGAAGCTCAATCTACTATATCCAATCATCCTTGTTCTCTTTCTCTTCAAGAAACATAACCTCTTTAAACTCATCTTCTTTACCATGTTCACGAATGTCATAGTCATCATAAATTTCTTCATGATTTTCCTCAAGACATGGTTATTCAATAGGAATTTTTCATTCCTCATCAACAATCTCATTTTGTTCTCCTTTAAGGACTAGAGTTTCAAAACATTCATATTCATTGAAAATTTCTTGATAGGTCTTCAACATACCTTTGTTAAAATCCTTATGGACAGCGGTAACTTCATCTATATATTATTTTTCTTGAGTCAAGAATGTGTATGGATTTTTCTTGTCCTCACTAGTGGGAGTCCCTTTGGTGAACTCTTCTTCGTAATCACTTGTGTTATCTTCTTGACTAGCTACAAACTGAGTTTATTCTTCTTTACTTTCCTCCCATAAGATGAGTTCTCCTTAAAGAGGGGATGAGGTGGGAGTGTGGTGAATTATTTCGTGGTTTGGAGAGGTATTATGAGGTATGATAGAGGGATCATGAATAGGTATATATATGGAAGGATACACTTAAAATAACTATTGGAGGGAGAGAAGGTTCTGCTAAGCTATGGACACTTCATTTCCTCCAATAATAACCTCATGATTTTCATTTTCTTCTTGAAACTCTTCCATAGATGTAAATATAAATCCTATCTTTTCAATCAAGGCTTATTTTTCATTTTTAAACTCTTCTTGGATACACCTCTAAGATGGACAATTTGTAGGTTTTTTTAAGATATGGAAATGGAATTTGAACACACATAAGGTCTTCTCCCTTGACATCAACTTCTTGGTTCCAAGTTATAACATTGAGGCATGATCTTTTGGGGATTGAATTGTATATTCATGATGTCAAGGAATATGAGAGGATTGACATAGAACATAAGGAGAATCTTGAGGATTAGAGATAGAGACATTGACTTCATTAATATTTTCACCTTATTCATAGCCTTCTTAAGTATTTTCAACAACTATAATTTGGTTCTCAACTCCTTGGTTTCCCCACAATTCAATACTATCAACCAACCATTGTATATAGCATATAATTTCATGTAAATATTAATTGATAAAATAGTTATCTTCTTTATCAATTTTTCTCCACTTATTAATAAGGGAATGAACCACCTTTCTCATCTTCTCTATAAAATGAATCGAGATTACATCAAGCTCTTTATCCCATTTCTTCATTTTTTTTAATTTTATCATATCAAACCTAAGTTCCAATAAGGATTTATCTTGAGGTGAAATTTAAGTAGGATAAGGATAGGAGTTTTGGAATTTATCTTGAGAGGTTTGTATGATAACTTTATAGGATGAATAAGGTTGTTGAGGAAGAATTCCTCCAAGAATCTGCCTCTTAATATTTTTATTTCTCCTTCAAGAACTTACATATTAAGATATTGTATCTCTTATTCAAGGGCCTTAAAATTATCTTTTTAATATCCTTATTCATATGCCTCTTCCCAAAGATGATCAATAACTTAATTAACATATGTAAAAGGAATGGGTTGATGACAACTTTGATAGGGATGTGTGTAGTAATAAATCTAAAAAAATATATCCATATAAAATTCATAGGTCAAAATAAACACAATAATATATCAAAATATTTTCAACAAGTACCTAGGATGCTTACAAATAGATGATGCATTCAAAGTCACCATTGGTGTTTGCTTGAATGCTTCTAAAAGATGATAAGAGGAAGAACACACTAAAAATCCTTCCACTATTTTGGACCTGAGTCCCACTGGGCATGCCATAAATATTATAGATAAATATTTCACCCTTTGATGAGTTTTTTCCAACCTCTCCACATTTGGATAACATGGAATTACCTCTAGGCTTGTGGGTTGTCTATAATAGAGATAAACCTCTAGGTTAAATGGATAGCTCCCTTTATTTACTTTCTAGGTTCACACTACACTAGGATAGTCACTCTCATGGGTAAAAAGGGAAGAAGAAAACATAAAATAAATATATTATAATGATGTGATACACCAAATTTAAATACACACAACACATTTGCATTTGCATTAAGAGAGAAGACTTATAAAACTGACCTTAACTCATTATCCTTATAAGATAAGTATTTCTCATAGAGGTAGATTTATATGAACATATAGAGGTAGGTAAAAATAATTTTATGATACTAGACACTTAAATACACTTAAAAATCACATACACTTTATGAAACCTATTAGAAAAGATATCACATACATAAAACATGCAAGAGCAGAATTGAAACAAGGAGATCATATTCATCACTTAACATCCAAATACACTACTTGTCACACTTAGGAAAGAGATTGAATATATAAAATCAACTTCATAATATAATTTAAAATAAAAACAAGGTTCTAAACTAGTAGGGCTTCAACATAATACGTGTGTATTAGATACAAATGCCAAAATGCCTTGTATAAATCAAGCATAGGAGAGGAGAGAGAAGTGAAGTTCAAGGTCAAAATGGCAAGTGTAAAGGCATGAAAAATAGTTAAAAAATTATAAAATGAGGTTTAAATTAGGTCAATAAGATTTCATGGACAAGCTTTCATCATAAATGCATCATTCTCCCTCAAGTTGGTGTAAAGACTCTTCACCATCCTTCTTGAAACTACCTTCTTTGTTGATGAGTTGACTTTACTAACCAAAACTTAGATATGGATATTTGACACATTTTCACTCTGATAAGAAGGTGGAATCTTGATGGTGATATTAATCTATAATTCTCCAACTAATTAATCTCTCTTTTCCAATTGTTACTCCTTCTCTAGTAGTCACACATTAGCCTTCCTATGCTTATCTTCACACTTGTCACTTGAGTGACATACAGTTCCTAATGGAGATACATTTAGTATGTGTTAGAAAAATTTCCAAAAAATCTTTATCCTTTGGTCTATCAAATAGACCTCAAGAGTTTCAATGTCACTCTTCTCATTATCTTACTTAGGTAGTCACTTTGCCTTCTCATTATGTTATTCAAGACTACCTATGATGAATGATCTAGCAGAGGTATTGTTTTGACTCATTGAGGTGAGATATGAGTATATGGAGTTATAAAAAGTCTCTGCATACCTCCCATAATGTTTCTCACTTGTCCATTTCACTTTGTACCTAAAAAAAATTCAAATCCTAAAAAATATATAAAATATGCTTGTTCATACAAGTGATAGTATGGATCAATTGGGTGTAAATGAGAATGGGAGAGTGATATACATATTACAAACACTTTCATGTCTAATTGAACAAATTTGGATGAACATTCCTTCATGTTTTCTTCATTGGGTCTAAACAAGGATTTTAGGAGGTTTTTTTGTGGTTTAAATTCTTAGCAATGATTCATATAGGTTATATGTTTAAATTCCTAAAAAATTAAATTGAGAAAAATTTAGGGACACCCTACAACTATTCCCAACTCCTTGGGTCGCCATGCATAGTCTCCATACAAATTTGAATAGAAGAAAGTGGCCTTCAAACTCTTTTTATTCATTATAAGTAGGATTGAGAACAAATTAGGCCTAAATGACCAAATTTTAATGGATCTATAAAAAAATGGATCTTACCATCCTTATACTCTACCCTAAAATTCCTTATATGGATGAGTTTATCCACTTGTAGGGATTAGGTCTAGTTCTAGGCCTAACTATGTTGACTATGTATTTGACTCTTCTGAGGGTTTATAATGATTGTGAGGATTTATAACACTCTATTATTGTTTATCCCAAATATAAAAATAATTTTATGACCATTCAAAGATCTTCCCTTCATCCATTAATCATCCATGTACCCTATTTTTAGTTTTATTGCTCATGGAGTACCCTCTATCTGAGATAGAACAAAGAGCATCACCCCTACATGCTTGACTCATATGAGACCATGGGGGCCTAGGTAAAGTAAAAATATCCTTCTATACTAAATTTTAAGGATATATTATAATTATATATCCCTCAACTTCTCATATTCTCATGACTAACCTATAAGATTATGAAGACTGTATGTAGGGTTTTAGTTGATTGAGTGTGGGGCTAAAACACTATTCGATAAAATTTTACCATATTTATTTCTCTTTAAGGGTCATATAATAATGGTGTAACTATGAGATAAACTTATAATTGGTCTTATTAAATATATACCTCTTCTAAATCACCAAATTTGCATTTCTTTATCACTCATGGTAGTCTTCTATATGTATTAACTGTGTCACCTATAGGTGTCCATTAGGAAAGAAGTTTCAAATTTTACTATAGGTGTTAATACAAGTTTGAAATTTGTGTTTAAATCTTATTGATTTATCTAATGTTAATAGGACATCTTCACCCATGAATTAACTTATCTCATGCTTGCAGACTATGTTCTTATCTCTCATTATAAGTCACTGTTGCATTTCAAGTTCTAGGCTCAATACACTATAGCTTTTCATTGAGTGTTTTTAGTGTAAATATAGCTGAATGAAAATCCACTTTATCATCATTATACTTAACACATACACCTAATATTTATGTTTAAGTGTTACTACTAGGTCTAACGTATAAGAAAGAAGACATTAGGCTTGTCAAGACTTCAATATCACTTACCAATAGATAGCATTGTATCACGTAAAGCCCTGTTTTAGAGAAACTAAGGTAAATGGTCTCATTCATCAAATTTTTAATATTATACCTTTGTATATTGATTGAGAAAGTATTGATTGTAGTTTATGATCCCTGAATGACTTGAGAATTTAATTCAAGTCTTGATATTGAATACCACTTATGCCTTGGGTTTTGGGTAGCTCTCATTCTATGTACATGCTTAGATATGACTATAGATGACTATGTATCTTGGAGATCTAATCATTATTTATTCATTATCTAATAAACTCAAATACATCAACCTTAAAGTCCCTTAATGCAAACCCTCCATAGATAAACTAGTTTCCATGGTTTGAGAGGATAAACTCAGGTGTTTTATCTAAATTGAAACAATTGATATAATAATAAACCCTATAACTATGGAAACACTATCTTATAGACCAATAAGGCTAATTCCTTATCACAATAAGAGTAATATTTATTACCTTACAATATCACACATGTAAACTAATTTTAAAACAACCTAAAGATTCATAACATGCTCTTATACAACACACACACCACTTGAAAACATTAGATTATGTAAATAAATGATAAAACCTACAGGTGTTGTAAATGAATCATTAAATTAGAGGCATAAACAATATTAAAGATGATTCATTAAGAAAAAACCACCAAACCATAAATTATTTTCATGAAATAAGAGATCATTGGGAGTGTTAACATCCACCAAGTGCACTTAGACCAACTCTCTTCTTCCTATCCATACTAGTTGCAAAGTGGTTGACTTCTTTGTCTTGCACAATTGAGCGATGAGAGATATGAACTAGTTTTTTTCATTTTTGGAGTTGTCAAAGCAACTTGAGCTTATAAATTAACTATGGGGATATGAAGTGACTTCCTTTAAATATCCAAATGTTTTAGGATTGTCATGAATCTATACAACTAACTAAAAATGGCCTATTTTACAGTTAAACTAACTACAAGTTTTTAGTTATAAAATACTCTCTAAAATTCATTAACATGAGACATATTTAATTACACTTTGACACACTTATCCTTAGTGAGTAAATTGTACAATTCATCTAAATGGCTAAAAGGTGGCATAATATGACATGAGATAAACCATATAAATGTGACAAAGATGAAACATATTATTTTACATTAGTTATGACCATGGTGTACATTTATGACTTAGGGGATGCTATGTAATTTTTAACTTTTAAGGGGGATAACTTATTTGACCAATGGGTCAAATTAGTCAATAGGAACCTTACTGACAATTCTTGTCAATGATGAACCTTTCAAATTTTTAAAAATGATATATTCCAAAATAAAATACATCCCTAAAATGGTACCACATAAAAAAATCATTCCCCTTGACCAATTACACACCTATGAGATGGGGGAGTCAATTATAATAGACCCTTCATATCTAAATGTAAATAAGGAATTATATATTAAAGTGTAATAGGTGCACATAAAGAGTAATCAAAATTACCAATGGAAATAATGATACCAAAACCATAATAAACTCAAACATTTTATCTTTATTTATTGGTCAATACTGAGTAGCAGGGGGCCATGTTTCATTTTTTATAATAGTGATGGTGATTTAACCTATGATATAACAAATGAGAAACTATGAAAACTAGATTTTTATCTAGTTGACCATATTTCACATAGGCTATTTTTAAGCTACAAGTCCTAGAACATATAATCTAAAATTAACTTCAAAAGATACAAAATTAAGTCTAGATAAGGGAGAAAAAAATATAATATGAGCATGTAAAATATTTTTATTCCATACATACCTCTTGGTTGAAAACATTAATTCAACCTTACAAGGGGAAGCTACAAATACATCATGTGAAAAATTTGGAGTCTTCTCAAAAGGATTCACAACACCTTTTATAGATCATGACACAACAAGATACTCTATACATCATTATATCTATACTAAAACATTAAATGATATTTTTACCTTCCACCAAACATAGATCAGGTAGTAGACTAATAACTACAAAAGAAGTACCATATTATAAATATCATCAATCATTGTCCATAACACAAATCAATGTGAGGCATTAAAAATACAAATTTAGAAATATCTGAATGAGATACATATAAAAATTGTGTCTAAAATGTACAAAAGGCATAACACCTCCAATATTTCAAAACATAAAAATCTGTCAAAGAGACCAAAGAATCAAGATCTAACCTTTATTACAAATATTTATTGAATTCATTTCCCTAACCTGAAGGTCAATATACATACTTGTAATACAACTTGTAGTTTTACAAAATTAAAATAGTTTGGATATAATATATACGAATAATGATATCCATAAACATCTTTTAATCTCTTGGAAATATTATATTATGCACCTCATGTGGTCCCAAGGTAGTGGAGCTTGTTATATGGGTAATGGATCAATAACCACACTTGACTTTGCATTTTGGGTTGCATTGGTTGATTAATATGCATTCCATTGTTAGTAGTGAAAATCAATGTCTTATTTTTCAACATGACAAAAAAGAAGTTCATATCCCATATAATGGATATGAGGTACAACTGCATACAATTTTTGGTATAGAGTTACTAGTAGATACAACACATTTGTCAATTATTTAGTATAATTTTTTTTGTAAAATTAAGCCATTATGTAGTATCTTGGCTCTTGATTATAAATACTTGTTGGAATAAATGTTTTCCAATATTCAAAATATACCAAAAAAAATTAAAAATAAAAAAAACTCAAAAATAAAAAAAATAGTATGTATCCTATTAGCTCCTTGGCATATATGTTTTTGGCCCCATGTTGGTAGATGGCATACCAATATTTCATATATACACATATGTTTCACACATCTTTTTAGTCTGATATAGGCATACACATATATATGATCTATGAACTTATGGATGTTGGGATTTCCCTTTACTCACATCACTAGAATGTTGGGGGCATCCAACTTATTTTATCATGATACATCTAGGTTATATAATTATTTGTCATTTTACATTATCATGTTTGATTTCACATATGTTCTTACACATGTATTTATTTATGATAATATATTTCACAATGTACTTAATATGCTATGTAATTGACGTTTTTTGCTAACAAATAATCTAGAAATTAGTATGATATGTTTATGATAGTTTCTTATGCTTTAATATATACACTTATTTATGTGTCTTGCCTTACTATTATCTTATTTCTGAGCATATGAATATGCTCCATTGTTTACAACCCATCAATCTATATTTTCCTATTGTTAGCATTTGAGTATGTCATTACTTATTGTATGGACATTTGAATATGCCATTTTTAATTTTGTGGGAATTTTACTAAGTCATGCCCATCCAATTGTGCAAAATTTTAACAAGCTCTTTATTTGCAGTCTCCTTGGACCATTATCTTTTTGCTTATTTTTTAGTGCTCTTATGTGTGTGCTTGGTTGAGTTTTGAGCTTGTAGTGTTACTATATAGATGTTTCCATGATATTTATCATGCATCTTAGGCCTTGATGTGATAAAATCTATGTTATTCAATAATACATTTAGATAGACATTTCCATCTATATATTATATGATTAATTCACAATTATATGTTTATCTTATCCTTTTAAGGTGAGGTAATTAATAGTAACTATTTTACATCACCTTAAAGAGGGGTGAGGGGGGCATGTCAATGGGGGAATGTCATAGAAGCATGGATTCCACATATTCATATTTTTAGATATAGTGGGGGCATGTTTTGGTAACATGTTCTCAACACTTATTTAGTACACAACATACTTAGATTATAGTGAGGGTATGCTTGAAAACATGCCATCTACATTGTAACTTATATCATTTTTTATATCCCTTTATATATATTAGGGGCATGTTTTGGAAATGTGTTCTCCACACTTACATAGTTATTAGATTATCCAAAATCATAGTTATATGATTTAGATACACATTTGTGGTATAATTATTTATATTCATACCATTTATATTCATAATTTTTTATTTATTAATATCTAAGGTGCATATGTTATGTAATGTGAACCTAATATTTAAAAATCAAATTGGTTTCAAATTATAAACACTTGTAAGGACCGTTACTACCCACTAGGTTGGAATTTTATGAACTATATTCAGTGGATCTACTGTAGTAGTTGGTTTTCTTGTTGGTATGGTTGAGGTGATTAAATAAATTAATATTTCAAATTTTATATATTTTCATTAATTTCATAATCTAGCCTTACTATTTCTATAGTGTGAGTTGACTTGGTTCACTCACATATGATAAGTTATATATATGACTGGGTTGTACGATTGGGCTAATTTCAACTGTTGAGTGGCAACTCATTTTTTCTCAGAGGTTGGGGAAATTTCCCTCCAATGTCTCTCTCTCTCTCTCTCTATATATATATATATATATATATATGTATATATATATAGATATGCACTTTTTACATTTATATTTATCCTAATATTAGTTTTAGTTATTCATAATAATATATCTTTCAAATGAAATTTCCAAAAGGTAAGATGGTTGTGGTGTACTAAAAATTGATCTCTTTCAATGTAAATCATTTAACTGCTTTAAATTTCAAATTATATGCACTAATTATATAATATGACATGATCTTGGTTTTAGGTTAGTCACCAACAAAGTATTAAATATGTATTCAAGTAAATATAAGTTGTGTTATACACACCTAGGTATGCATTCCTTTTTATTTAAACTAGAAATTTCATTTCTAGATTAAAGGAAGGATAAGGGAATGTAGGCACTATTTATGAATTATATATCACCTTAGTCTTGTAAACTTGGAAAATACATATCATGGATGTACCTTCAACTTATAGACATTTTTTATTTCCAAAAGGGTCATGTATAGTATTTATTTGTGAATAATTACTTATCTCTTAGTCCAAAAAAATTATTCTAATGACTTAAGACATATATTTCTGAGAATACTTTTAACCGGATTATTATCCATCACTACAAGTTTGGGACTTGTACCTATTTACTTACTAAAAACACTTGTTTCATATCCAGACTCTTAGGTCAATGTAAGTGTCCTACCCTAATGCAAGTGTCTAGTGCCTAAAGTCATCAAATTGTAAAATAAAACATATTACTATGGTTGACCTAAGTGCTTTAATATGATATATTATATAAAGGGATTGGTATAAATATAAGATCAACCCTCATTCATTCAATTCCTAGCACAAAATTGTAAAAAAAACCTTATCAACTCACAAGGAAACTTACCAAAATCATTCTATCAAACATTTAAGTTAGAAAAGCTTCCCTATTCTCTCATATTTCCATATCAGTTCTAGGGACAACACATCTATGAGTCTAATGTATTGAAGGATCATCCCAAGAGATATATTTTCGAAGTTATAAGTTAGGTCACTATTGTACTTACTTTTCACATATTGCATCCTTAAGCATACAAGATAAAACATATTAGGTAACTACATAAGTCTAACACCCTTTTCATAGTATTAACTGTGTAGGTAGTTCTCATTGATAGAGGGGTATTTGGGGTAGCTTGACACTATTTTACAACAAACCCATTTTTCCCATAACCACTATGAAGATTAAGAACTAAGGTTTTCTAATTTAAAAAGGTTTGAAATTTCATGAACTATATTTAAAAACACTAAAGTAAAGTTGATACAAAAAATAAAAGCATCTAGGTGGTCACATCTAGTTTTAAAATGCATTCCATACTAGACACCTACATCTAATCTAGATAGTAGCATTAGCATAATCATCTTAGACTAACACATGTGTCTATAGCTATAGAGGTAATTAATATAAAATTTGGTGACTATTCTAGAATCTTCTTCCAGTCTATTTCCCACATGTTCTAGATCCAGATCTATATTGGCATCAAAACCAAGTATTTTTTTCATTATCATTTAAATATCTAACATAGTTATAATTTATGTTCTTATCATATCTCAATATCTAATTCATATTATTGTTAATATGATTTTGTAAATTAATTAGCCTACTATAGATCTATTTATCACCCTTGTATTTATTCATTTCTATAATATCAACATGTTAAAGCCCAAATATGTACCATAGGTGCCCAAAATGTTAAGAAACACTTCACATTTTAGAATTCTAGAAATTTAGGGCATGAGTTGTGGGTTGTGGTAATCATATTACCTGTTGGTGGAATAGAAGCAGAATAAGTGATTGTTTCACAATATTTATATTAAGTGTTGGTTGGGATCCGCCATTAACAAATAGTAGATGTATGTAGAATATGTAGTATACTATGTAAAAAATAGTGAATTATGATCAAGAACTAAATTAATAATAAATTTAAGATGGATATTTTCAATGACAAGCTAAACTAGAGTGATTAGGCTAAAGAAAGCAAAAGAAAGAGTAGCATAGAAAGAAAGATGTTGTTTGTCTTGTTTTAACTATTATGATAGAGTTCACATATCCTCTGAACATGCATTCAAGAAAAGTATGAAATTATCCTAATCCCAAATAACTACATACATCAAGTAAGCTTCAAAGGAAAATATGAAATGATGCAAATAGAAACTAGGATTAATTTAAATATTCACTCCTACAAGCAAACAATGTCATCCCAAATACAAAAGAAGTGTAGCAAATTAAATAAGCCTAAGAACCTTGAACTAATCTACCAGTGGCACAAATTAACAACTCTGCATCTAATATACACATTCAAAATCTATAGTAACAATTCCAATCTATAAGTAAAACTAAACAATTGAGAGAGAAACCATATAATACTTCACACAAGCAAATACTGGACAATCTTTGCAGAATTTCTTTCTTATATTAACTACTCAGAGTTTACAAAGTATTTTGGTTCTAAGAACTCCCCCCATTTTTGGAAATTGATAATGATCCTTTTATATGATGTAAGGAATCATGTTGATCAGTTCTAATCTAATTACATTTGAACATATGTATAGGATATGTGTCCTTTCACATGTAAATAAATTATCTTTTATAGTGAACTGACCTATAGACAATCTATGCTCTTAAAAATTGTGCATGTTTATATAAAAGAATATCCTATTTCAAAATATCATAAAGTGTTGGTTAAAATAATAGTATTCCTATTTCACTTGACTTAGTACCTACCGGTTGATGATATGCTCTATAATAGTTGTAAGGTCTTCATTATTCTCAGATGCAGCCCCATACAAGTGTGGCCCTATTTTCCAAATAATCAAAGATAAATAGTGATCTAATGGGTAGTTATTTTAAACATTATGAGATTGAATCCCAACCATTTATAATACCAAGGCCGTAGGATCTCTAATTTTTCCCATTTGACTCATATATAGCTTTATGTGGTAATTCCATGGCATATCAGGTCATTATATTCATTATTGTCCAAAAGTGATTATAACCCTTTAAAATTTGGATCCAATTTTGCTATGTTAAAATTGATATACTCATGCCCATCATTTAATGTCTATGGGAATGCCGTTGATGATTGTGAAGAGCATGTGAGAGCTAATTTCAAACACATGGTCTAGGCTCTTTACTATGTTAAGATTGACATCTTTGTGCCTATCACTTGACATCCATGGGAAAATCTTTGATATTCATGAGACAATAAATTTTAACATAGTTATGGGAACTATCTGCCAAGCCTACCACTTGTCATCTTCTAGTTTGCTCGGCATTCTATGTGTATCATGTGTCGATCCCATATGTCTTCTAACTATTCAACATGGTCTCACTCTATTTGATTGAGATGGTATGAATCAACACTAGCCATTTATTTCCAAAAGGTGCTTAGTCTTTAAAATGAGGTCCATAGCTTGACTTTTAAATTATTGGTCATGCTATATTTGATCAGGGTCCTCTGCTTAAACACGTACCTTAGACTAGGATATAAGTCACCAAATGCAATTGGTCCATGCATTTTATAAAATATTAAGTTAGTATTGATAAAATATATAAATGACTTAGGCTAAAAATGATTAATATAAGTTTGAAACAAATAAAAATGACCCCAAAGATAATAAAAGGACTAAGGCATAAAGATTTTGGACCAAGGTGATAATCACATAATATAAGAGACCTCACATAAAATGACTTAGGATAAGGTCTTAACCTAAGGTTGTATTGTATATCTAAATATGATGGAAATTTTGGATAAGGCCTTAGGCTTGGTAATAAAAGTGACCCTTGATTTTCACTTGGTCCATGCTAAGATTAAAGGGATCATGTGATATAAAATAGACCAAATGTATGATTTTTAGCCTTAGGTTTAGTCATTTTATGAACCATGACCAAGCCTTAGGATAAAATTTTAACTAAGACCATGGTATTATTAATTTGTTCCTTCTCAAACTTAAATAAAATGTTCTCACTAAATTTAAATTTTAATTAAAAAATCTAAACAAAACATTAGTGTAAGGGTTCAAAAACATGAATTTAGTTAATCAATTATAGATCAAGGTTAATAAATGATAAATTTTACATTGAAGCACAAAAACCCTAAGAATTATCAATCCCAAATGGGCTCTATTAAACCTACAACCTAAAACATAACTATCCAATTTTAGCACTTTAGATAAGATTAAAACAAAACCATGAAACAATAAGTCAATCAAACCATGGTGTGGATGATCTTCAAATAAAAATAATGAGAAATCATGATAAGGGTACTTTTAACAAGTGGATTATAATAATTAAGGAACAAATTTGCATAATTTGACAAATGGTCCCTATTTTTAAGAAATTGGGGTATGTTGACCTCAATAAATGGTGAATTATGGAGAAAACATAGCAATATGTTAGAATTCGAAGTCTCTAGTTCAAACTAGTAATTAAGATACTTATTCCATTTAATCAAGAAACATTATTAAGATAATTTAATGGTTAAAACAAATATTACATATGTAAAATTAAAATCAAACATCAAAACTTATTCATGTTGTGTATGTGCTTTGATTCCACTTACTGATTGCCAAAGGATTTAGAGAACAACTTTTAGGTTCAAGACTTTGATCATTCACATTGACTTTTAAAATGTTTAAATATTAATTAAGAATCATGCTTTATCTCAAGGAAGGATTGGGCATTACTCTAATTCTAACTATTCATCCATGGACCTAATAGAGATGCCTTTGTCTCCACTCAAGGCCTTTCTCTACTTCCAGTCAGGCATCTATAGCCCTGATGGAGATTACCAGAATTACCTTTGCTTGTAAATATTTTTATTTTGAAATAAGATCTTAGTTTTTTATTTTTAAGATCATTTTAGCTTTTTAGAGAAGTTTGGGAACTAGGTTAGCCATGTTTAGGGATTTTGTCAAGTGTTTGATTTTTATAAAATCATATTTGGCTGTAAGCTCTGTCCTAGGCAAAAAAAATTTAAAGTCTAAGAATGACTATGCTCTAATAATTTAGGATTTCATCTTACATGTGAAATCCTTCTTAAAACCAATTTTAGATCAATTTTTTTTTAATATCTTAAGGAATAATTAACTTATCCATCAGTATTTTCTAGTTTCTCTAAACTATAACATCAAATTCATATTTCATCCATCAATGATCAACCAATGTTGAGAATTCATACCTACATTTCTGAACTATGAAGCTCTTCAGCAGTTTAGATAAAACTTAGGCTAAGAATTATCCAAAAGGAATTTTTTAGAAGCAAGGAAGAAAGATCACACAGAGCAAACAAATATATATATATATATATATATATATATATATATATATATATATATATATATATATATATATATATATATATATATATATATATATATATATATATAGACACTATCTACAACCAAGGGATAAGAAGGAAAGAAACATGAAACAAAGAACAAGAAAGAAACTAAACTAAGTCCTACACTAACCCCATAAATTACTTACCTCCAAGATCAAATAAAAAGTTATTTATCCTACTACAGAACATTGAACCATGATTAATTACATTAAATGGCCTCTTCTTGTAGATAGGAGTACATGTATGCTTGTGTCTTATAGGTGATGTAGTTTGGTCTCCTATCAACATTATCAAATGTATGGATCAAAGGGTATGAATCTAAGACCTAATCATCTTCTTCCCAAATCCTTTTATCTTGCATTAAGAATGCTAATTCTCCTTCAGTCATATATAGATAATGACTTATATCATCCTCATTTAATGATGGCAACTCATCTAACATTCTCATCCTAATGTATCCATTAATCTCATATTGAGGTGTGGATAGACTATCCATATTTATGCCAAAACATTCCATGTTATCTTGAAAAGGCTACTTAATCTTGATAAACTAAAAGAGCATGAAATCCATCTAAAACTTTACAATTTGAATCAAGTTGATCACATACTTCCACCTCTTTGAAGGTGTCATATGAAAATTCTTGATCTGCTTCACTTGCTTCATCTTCATCCTTCATCCAGAATGGTATCTCAGCTACCTAATCAAGTCCCAACTCATCTTGCTTTGAGATCTACAAAATGATATTATTATCTTGAAATACCTCAATTTTTTTCAATAAATCTTAGCATAAATGTTTCCACTCATCTTCTTCTTCAGGGGTAGACTCTATTTTAGTAATGACCTCATATGAATTACTTTAATAGCTACCTTCTAAAGAGAAGTCATCTTGTATTTGATCTTGTTCATGAGGTTGCTCATATTGAACATCCATTTCATCTTCTATATCATCATATGATTCACTTTATTATTTAAATGAAAAATTAAAAGTCTGTATGAATGATTTATAAATCTCTACAAAGCCAAATCTCCCTACAATAAAGTATTTATTAAGCACAGGTTCAAATTTATCCCTTTGACTTTGACATGCTTCTAAGACACTATAAAGATCAACTAGACATGTATCACAAATAATCATTTCTTGTATGTCCCCATATGACTCATTGTAGTTTCTATCATGAAACCTATTGAATCTTTGAGAAATATAGCCTCTATTGGAACCTTCCCCAAAATTTTCCAGTTGCTTTTGCAATTAAAGAAAATTAGTGCTTAGATTTTGAACCATCTTAAGTATGGATTCATTCTCATTCTCTAGTGTTTCTAAGTTATGATCTTGATTTTCATTACTAGGGGGTACTAAATCTATTTGTCATTATGAATGAAATATATTTATATCATTGTTTGAGAATCCCAAATTTTGGCCAAGATAGGTAGGGCTTAAGGGCAATTGGTTTAGTGGTTGTATCTAATTTAAGATAGACACACTCTGATTGGAATTAGGAATGACATTTACTTCTAGGAATTTGATTTTGATATTTAGGATAACATATGCAAGCTAACCTTGAGGCTAAATTTGATCATTGATTATTACTGCTTTAGCATAAGATAATGTCAAGGTATTTATGACCCTAATAGACCTTTTAAATAACACAAAATTCATGGGATTGAAAGCATCCTTATATATCTCCAAGGCTAAGGGCTCTTCAAGTCTATAAGGGGATACATTTCCATTAAATGTCTTCTAGAACCTAGCATTAAAGACACTAATGGGTTCATTTTTCTATTCTAATAGTGGTGAATTACTGATATAGAATGCATGGATTAATTATTTTACCAAATTGATCAATAAAGATCTTGTTAAAATCATTCTAACTAGTAATATAATCCTCTGGAAGGTTAAGGAACCATTCATATGTAGCATATTTCATATTAAATAGGAACAATATACATGTTACATATTCATGGATAACATTTAAGATTCTTAAAGTAGATTTTAAATATCTAACATGTTCTTTAGTAGTGATAATGCCATTGGAATAGAAAGAAGGTAAATACCTTTCTGTATTTCTTGGTAAGTCATGTACCTAACCAAGCATGTTGATATAATATCCACTTAACCATACCATATTTTGATGAGGATCTTACCTGTGGTGGTTCTAGATCCAAATCCTATTTGAAATATAATTTGTAAGTTTCATATTTACAAAGAATAATGATCAGACTCACACATTAAGCAAATTTTGTACAAACATGTATAAAGAAAAACAAAAGACATCAATCTTTAACTAAATTAGCTTGAAGATATTCCCAAATACATTAATATGACTAATCTTTACATATTTAAGTTTAGATGAACTCCAATTTGCAAAGAATCAATCAAGTTTTGAACAAAACCACTATTACTAACCTCAAACACCTTGGATTTAGGATATATTTACCACAAATACTTAGGGATATTTAAGGAATATCAATATATGGCTAAAGAAAGCCCAAATACTAACTTAAAACAATAAATATTGATTATCTTTGCATAATTACGCCAAAAGGAACATGAATATACAAATAATACACTAATCTTTGGACATAATTTCACCAAAATGAGTAAAGATTCTACAAATACATAAAGATCTAACTGGCCCCCCTTTTAGCACCAATGAAGCTCCTCCTTTTGAAGCTTAAATATGTACCATAGGTTCCCAAAATGTTAATAAACACTTCTCATTTTATAATATTAGAAATATAATTCATGAGTTGCAGTTTGCAGTAATCTTGTTACATGTTGGTGGAATAGAGGCAAAACAAGTGAATATTTCACAATATCTATATTAAGTGGTGGTTGAGATCCACCATGGCCAAATAGAAGATCTATGTATAATATGCAGTATACTATGTAAAAATTATTGAATTATGATCAAGAACTAATTTAAGAATTAATTTAAGATTTATATTTATAATGACAAGATAAAATAGAGTGATAAGGTTAAAAAAAATCAAAAGGAAGGGTAGGGAAAAATGAAAAATGTTTTTGGTCTTATTTTAGACATTATGACAAAGTTCACATATCCTTTGAACATGCATTAAACCAATGTATTAAATGAAATATCTTAAGCCCAAATCACAACATACATCAATAAATCTTTAAAGGAAGGTATGAAATGATGAAAATAGGAACCATGCTTACTTTAAAGATTCACTCCTATAAGCAAACAATGTCAGCCCAAATACAAAAGAAGTGAAACAAAAGAAATATGCCTAATAAACCTCAAATAATCTAGAAGTGGCACAAATTAACAACTCTACATCCATGAAACACATCTAAAATATATAAGAATAATTAAAATCTAAACATAAAACTAGACAACTAAGACAAAAACCATATAGCACTTCACACAAGCCAATACTGTAGAATCTTTGAAGAATTCCTTCCTCATATTAACTACTCAAATTTTACAAAGTAATTTAGTTCTAAAAACTCCCCCCTTTTTTTCAACTAAAAAAGCTCCTTTTATAGGATGTGAGGAAGCATGTTGATCAGTCCTAATCCAATTAAATTTGAACATGTATATAAGACATGTGTCTTTTCAAATGTAACAAAATAAATGATCTTTTCTAGTGAAATGCCCTATAGATAATCTGTGCTCTTACAAATTTCACATGTTTATATAAAATAATTTCCTATCTCAAAATATCATACAATGTTGGTTATAATAAGACCATTCCTATTTCACCTAACATAGTACCTACTGGCTGATGATGTGCTCTATAATTATTGTAAGTTCTTCATTATTCTTGGATACTACCCCATACAAGCATGGTCCTATCTTTTAGCTACTCAAAGATAAATAGTGCTCTAATAGCATAGTCAGTTCAAACATTATGAGCTTAGATCCCAGCCCTTTATAATACCATGTCCACAAGGTCTCTAATTCAGCCCATTGTACTCATATATAGATTTACATGGCAATCCATGGTATCTTGGGTCATTCTATTCATTATCCAAAAATGACTATTGCCATTTAAAATTTGGTTCTGATTTTACTACATTAAAATTGACATCCTCACAGTCATCATTTAATATCTAAGAGAATGTCTTTGATGGTCATGTGACCATCAATTTTAAACACATTAACTAGGCTCCCTACTATGTTAAAATTAATGTCCTCATGATCGTAACTTGATGTCCATAAGAACGTCTTTGATGTTTATTTGAGCATAAATTTTAAACACATGGTCCAAGATATTTACTATGTTAAGATTGATGTCCTTGAGGTCATTACTTTACATCTATGGGAACATATTTGATGGTCATGTGACCATAAATTTTAACATAGTTATGGGGACTAACTATCAAGCCTACCACTTGTCATCTTTTGGTTCATTCTAAGTTTTTCATGTGCCACATGTCGATCTTGTAGGACTTATAAATATTCAATGTGGTCTTTCTTTATTTGATAAAGATGGTATGAATTAATGTTGGTCATTTATTTCCAAAAAGTGCTTGGTATTTAAAATGGGTTCCACTACTAGAATTTTTAACCATTGATCATGTTCTATTTGATCAGGGTCCTCTACTTAAATGCATTTGTAGACTAGGATCTAAGTAGCTAAATACAATTGGTCCCTATATTTTATAAAATATTAAGTTATGCTATATAGCATGTATAAACGACTTAGGATAAAAATGATTAAGCTAATTTCAAAAAAATAAAAAAGGACCCTAAAGATAATAAAAGGACCTAGGCACGAAGATTTTGGACCAAGGTGATAATCATATAACATAAGGGACCTTGCATAAAATGACTTAGAATAAGGTTTTAACCTAAGGTTTCATTGCATAACTAAATGTGATAAAACTTTGGAATAAGGCCTTAGACTGGGTAATAAAAGTGACCCTACATTTTCACTTGGTCCATGCTAATATTAAAGGGATCATGTGATATAAAATAGACCAAGTGTAGTATTTTTATCCTAAGTTTTGGTCGTATTATGAACCATGACCAAGCCTTAGGATAAAAATTGACCTAAGATCATGGTATTATGAATTTGTTCATGCTCAAACTTAAATAGAAGGTTCGTACCAAATTTAAATTTGAATTAAAAGGCTTAGGTAAAACATTAATTTAGGGTTTTAAAAACATGAATTTAGTTATTAAATTACATATAAAGGTTAATAAATCATCAATTTAACATTGAAGCACAAAAAACCTAAGCATGTTCAACCCCAAATGGGCTTTATTAAACCTACAACCTAAAACACAAATATCCTATGTTAGAAATTTAGATAAAATTAAAGCAAAACCGTGAACAAATAAGTCAATCAGACCATGGTCTGGATGATATTCAAATAAAAATAATGTGAAATCATGCTAATGATACTTTGATGAAGTGGATTTTAATATTTAAGGAACAAATTTGTACAATTTGAAACATGGGTCCCCATTTTTTATAAATTTGGGTATGTTGACCTCAACACAACCCTATATATCCTCACGGTGTCCATATCAAAAAATTATGCATAAATATCCACACATTGACTTATGGTGAGGGATAAGGGTGGGTATCAACACATACTAGAGAGATTGAAACACCCAACCTAGCAAAGACATTTTCTTCATGGTATCCAATCAATGGACCAATTGTCAGATGCTCTCTTTTTGATAATAATGTTATGGAAACATCCTTCTTGTCATTTTCATCATCCATAAGGAGTAATTTATGTTATCCCCATGTCAATGACCTTATGGATTTATCATTGGTGGCTAATGTATGCATAGATTTACATTGGATCAAACTATTTTTAGGTTTGACCCCCACTAGTTTAATATCTTCATCATTTGGGTACCCATGTTTATGACTACTCATTTATACTTTAAACACCTCTACTACTCTTAGGATAACATTATTGATAAAATTAACTCTTCTAAGTTATTATAAAGGATATAAACCCTTAGGTATAAGGATAACAACCATGTTTTCCTATTATTTCCACCTATCATAAAAAATGTATAGGTGTTTCTCTTCAAGGGTGATAACTCTCATGGCTATTTAATCTAGGTTCATATCAATTGGATCAAAATCAAGGTTGTCTTGATATGAGATATATTCCCTTTTTATCTCTTTTAACTCACCTTACTCATGTATACAACTAATTTCCATGTTATTTTCTCCCACCCCATTCATCTCCAATAATGGGATGGGAGTCAAAATACTAAAATTGAGCTATTTATCATGTTGAATCAACTTGCCAAGTGTAAGAATAACATGTGATAGGCAAGTTTTAGATACATAACATGCATCTTCTTCATCTAGCTACTCCAATTCTTATACTTCATATTCTAGTTGATTATAAGAGATTTATGATTTTTGCTCTTATTAAAAAGGTATAATCACTAAAAATGAGTAGGTGAATTAGTGAGCCTAGATATTTCAACTTTAGTTTGAATCCTTCCAAACTCTTAATCAATTAATACATACATTCATGAGGAATACATACATTCATGAGGAATATATACTATTCGAATCTAACCTCAGAGTCAATGCCTCACTTGGAAAAACCTCATTTATTACAAGACTCACTAACTATAAGTCTCAGTTGTAAAACCTCAATGGTTACCTTTAAGGACACCAATACTAAGAAGACACCAATACCCTAATTGAGCACCAACTCAGATAATATAATGGCACCAACCAATAAGATATATTGAGCTACAAATCTAGATTATAACATTGATTTATAAATGAATCAAACTCTAACTCTCTATTATAAGTCTAATCTATAACTACTCATTATCTACACATTATCTTGATATGCCTTTCTTCCCCTCTACCCCTCTCTCTCTCTATGTTTGTATATGTATCTATTTGATATAATTCATCTCTATCTCACTCTACTCCTCTATGTCACTATATTTTCTATTTGACACTCCTCAATATCATCTCATCTTCTTTGCACTTCTACCTCTATGTCTATATATTTTCATTTGATACAATTCAATCAACAACAAACTGTATCCTATATGTTGTATATATAAGCATCTAAATTAGGGTTTGCTTATTCTCTATGTTCACACTCAGATTGTAACACATCATGCTAATTCTAGACTCTAGTTCATTATGAATTGAACTATTAGTTCTCACATCTTGATTCCATGCATCACGTCATAATTTTAGGTCTCTTTATTATCTATAGCATCTTCTAGACTCAATTTTTGATGCAAAATCTCTTAAATATAGATTTTATTAGTTGGATTTATCAATCTCATTATTTATCTTGAGATATAGAGCTTATACACAAGTTGCTACATGTTCTTGTAACTAACCATTTGTATCGACATGAATTTAAATGTATGTCATTGATCTTTCTTTTATCACCATGATCTGATGGTCCATATTCAAATGACTCAACTTTAACATGCATCTATTTGATCACCTTCTAATAGGCTCATGCTATTTATTCAATCTTTGTATGCTTCTAAACTTTATCTTTGTCATATTTAAAAAATGCACATCGATCTTCCTAATCTAAGCTTATGCATGCCATTCAATCTCTAAAGATGCATGATATTTACTTATATCTTAATGTTAGACATCGATCTCTTTCCCACAATACACTATTTCCTATATCTTTGAATCACTTTCACTTCATTGATCTTCTTGAACCTACTTGATCTTTAACTTTTCATTGTGTTAATAAACATTGATCACTTTGTTCCATTTGAGTCCACTTACTCCATTAGATATTTATCATCCAAGCTTCCATGTCCCATTGGATCTATAAAATTGCATGAAGTTTACCTTGACTTGGTCATTAAACTTCAACACTTTGACCTTATATTTGTACTTCCTACATCTTTGGATCACTTTCACTCCATCAGTCTTCTTGAACATGCTTAGTTTTTAACTCAACACTATATTGATAAACCTCAAGAACTTTATAGCATTTGAGTCCATTCACTCCATTAGATCTCCTTAACATAATCACCCACATACCATCAGATCTTTTGACAAGCTCAATCATTAACTCTTACAAGCTTACACTCATTAAGTTTCTATCTAAAATTCTTTAAGAATGTGACACTTGTCACTTACATGATCACTCAGAGATCCTTTTGACAATTTGACTTCATCATGCTCTATTGAATCTCTAATGTCTGATTAATCATGAACCATTGATCTTTCAACTATCTTGAACTTTATATTTGATAGGATCACTCTCATTGGTCCTCTATCTAATAGACTCATGTGCTTATGACACTTGGTATTATCATGTTCACTTGGAGGTACCTTTGACACTTTGACTTTTTTTCACTTCATTGGACCATCTATGTACAATGAAGCACAAGTCATTGATAAATATGAGACATATATTTAGTCGTAGACTTAGTAAAATATAAAGTCTTTTGATCATTGCTCAAAGCCTATAATTTCTAAGTCAAGGGGCCAATTTCTTAATGATGATTTGGACTTAAGTTGTAACTTAAGTTACCAGTTCTCAGTTATACCAAGTCAACATTAAAATAGAAATTTACTTGTTTATGTCATGGTTAAATGCTTAGGATTTTATTCAAAAACCCTATCTAGTCTGAGGACTAAATAAATTAATTATGAGCTCATTCCTTATCTTCTAAACCTAAAAACCATATTTCTAGATGATCATGAAAACCCCATAAGAGATCTACTATCTATTTAACTTTAAACATCCATAAATTGTCTTTGTAAAAGCATGACAACTTTGCATAGTGTAACTATGAAACATGCTCTTCTCTCCATTAATATTGCCTGATCCTTTTGACTTCAATGCCATCCATAGTGTCACTTTTGACATCAATGACAATCATATTTCCAACATATCATTGTGTTAGGTTAAAATTGTGACATGAATTTTTTAAGTGTATCTTTGGTAAATCATTAAAACAACACTAGTAGGAAGGAAAGTTAATTATTGGCTCAATATCAACATAATTTTGGTACTTAAATGTATCAACCATGATATATAATCAAATATCAAAAATAATGTGAGAATAACAGGTGTAATCCTAGTGTGATTCCATTAGCATTTTAGGATAAAATTTGTGCACCCTTATAATGGAAATCAATGATATTTATGTAAATAGGGCTAACCCATCATGTCTATAATGCATAATCATGAATTAAATGCTTTTAATAAAAACATTTAATGAAAAAACAAAATATAACTCAATATTTTATGATAACAAATCAAGAAGGAAGAATATAAGATCAATCTATTCATGGCATAATTTCATATGTAGCTTATAAGATGGAAGTGGATTCCATATCCAATGCATTCCAATATCAAGGAATAACAGGCACTATGTGACATTTAATTTGTCCCACTAACTAATTATCGATCCAAATACAAAGAGACACTTTATTACAAACTAATCCCAATGATGGAACATCTAGTTCATGCTATTGTTTATTCATTTGCAATTTATTATACTTATCTCAAATTAACAAAATTATTTCTAAATGAATTATTTTTTACTAAGTGTTGATGATTGGGAAATATTGAAACAATGTGTTATTCTTATCTATAAATATATGCATTTATTCCTCTTAATGAACTTATTGATATCCCTATCTTCTAGGTCAATTTTACCATGGAGATATGCATAATCTTCATCAATTCCCTAGGCATTTCCATCTCTATGATCATTTTCTATTATGATCATCTCACCAAATCTTTGATGCAAGTTATTTTCAACTTACTCTAGGTTCAAAATGCTTTGGTATATGCATTATATTCATCCACTCTCATCTACCTATTATATTTTATTTTTATCAAAAATAAACCATCACTTTTATGTCACTTTGTCTTTTCCCTAGCCATCAAATTTTGGCTCTCTATTTTCTTATCTATACATCCACACTTTTATCACTAAAGGGAATTCTTACATGTTTACTTCCATGTCATTTATCACCTTTTCAAAGCTCTATTGTTTTTCCTTCACTAAAATTTATGACTGTGCTTATCAGGTCTTGTTTTAGACCCTTGTCAATCTATTAATGTTTGTGGGATTTACCTTTTTATCTACCTCCATCATCACCATATGACCTCTTCTCAGGTTCTCTATCTCTTCATTCTTGGATGGGTTAACATTGATAATGCTCTAATATTCTAGGTTACTATTTTCAAAACTATAAACTTTTGGGCTTTCGTGATGGTTCTATATGGTGAAATCTCATGTATTCATGACTAAGGAGATTTACATAGTTGATTCAACCCTAGGCTAATACCTTAATTCCCCTAAGATTTTAAGGTTTTTATGTACTTAGGTTCTAGATTTTTGAGGTTTTAGGGTAGTACCAAGTGTCACATCAAGAATTCACATTTACTTAATCACTTTTTAAAAAGATTTGACTATTGAGATTTATGAGTTGGTATGATTTTGATATGTGGATGAATGTTGATGGCTCTGAGATATCCCTACATACAAAACAAGGTAAAAGTAGACTTAGGAAATAATTAGTAGGTAATTTAAAAACCAAAATTCATCTAAGTATTAATAAATAAACATGAAAAAATAATGAAATAACTTAATCCAAATAGGGTGAAAACATAAACTAGATTTGATCAAACATGAGATTTACCAAAAGTAAAACCCATGAAGGTAAATAAAGCTAGATTTCAATGTAAACATAACTAAACAATCACTATACTAAGTGAGATAAATCAGTTTAATAACTAAAATAACATTTTAAATTATGAATTAAAAGATAAATGTTTCCAAGCTAAGCCAATAGATGATAAAATGATTATTAAAGAATCTACATTTCACTTGATAGATGAAATTACAAGAGTAATATATCTTGTTAAATAAACATGAAAAAATCATGAAATAACTTAATCCAAATGGGGTGAAAATGTAAATTATATTTTATCAAACATGAGATTTACCAAAATTAAAACCCATGAAGTCAAATAAATCTATATTTCAATGTAAACATGACTGAACAAACACTAGTCTAAGTGAAATAAATCAGTTTAATAACTAAAATAACAATTCAAGCTATGAAGCACAAGACAAAAGTTTCTAGGCTAAGCCAACAAATGTTAAAATTATTTTTAAATAATATAAATTTCACTTGATAGATGAAATTACAAGAGTAATATATCTTGATGATGCACAAAAAAACTATAACTAGACAAAATAGGTTGGGCTCATGAGTTAGAAACTATAAATATAACCAAATCTCTACAATTTGAATGTCATTCATAAATGAGTTCCTAAAAGTATGCAATAATATGAAAATAATACATCTATGTTAAACTAAGAGGGTGCCCATGTCAAAATTATGAGTATAGGGTGTGTTGGACCCAATAAATGGTGACTTTCATGGGGAAAATGTTTCTCAACTTTCAAAACCTAGATTTCAAATCATCAAACTCAATAAGAAACATAAAATCACAAATGAATCCTTTAGACAAACTCATAAAATGGAATTACTAAACACTACCTCAATATGTGAAATATTAAGTTCCAAATATACCTAAGACCATATTTGTGTGTTAAAATTGATTGATTCTTTTTTATCTCTTGCATTTACATCAATAAATTTAAACTTGTCAAAAAAAAGAATTTCTAAGAAGGATAATTTAGAATGCTTAGCCTTGGGTAAAATGTCATGGGAATTTCTCTACTACCATACAAACATCTATAGCCCTAATAAAGCCACCTCTGGTCCCACTCATTACCTTATTCCATTATTAACTAGGCTAGCAAGCTTGTGATGGATATTTCCTGAATCACCCTTTTGAGGAAAGAATTGGATTTTTAATTTTATTCAATTTTCATTTGATTTTTTTATTATGGAAATATTTCATGTTTAAGTCCATTGAGTGTTGGATACTAATCCTTGGGTGTAATTATAGACTCAAAAAATTCACAACTATTAAGGCAAAATTATAATATATTTAGTTTTTGCATTTTGATTCAAATGTCAAATGAAGTGAAATTTAATTTCTTTAACAAAAAATGAAATGTTTCTAAAATTCACACATTATGTTTTGAATCATAGGCTTTTTAATTTTAAAAATGCATAAATAAAATTATAGTGGCCTCTATAATTTTTGAAGGATGTTTCACATTCTAATTTCTAAGACAACTAGAAACTCATACTTTATTGTCATCCATTTTAAGTTCCTTGCCTATGGGAGCATAAAGACACAATTTATTTTAGCATAGTGTTATATAATTTTATTTAAAATTCTAAATCATTATGAATAATGCAAGGGAAGATGCAAATGGAACTCTTTTCTAAAGATTGAATTCATGTTATGACAAATAAATAGATCCTAGTCAAATTTTAAAGGCAAACTACACACCACAAAAGGGTTAATACACAAAACAACTTTAAAGAAGGTAAGATGGGGAAAAGGAACAGCACATAAAACATACTAAAACAAAATAAACTAAAGCAATCAACAAAGAAAGAAACACTAGATATGAAAATATGATATTATATATAAAATATGTATAGAGAGGAAACTTGGTATTTACATTTATAAGTGGTATCAAGCAAAGTAGATATGAAGTAATTCTTCAAGTATTATCCATTAAAAGGTAGTGGGAAGTCCCTACCTTGAAGATCTCTTAGTTTGAATGCATTATGTTTTAAAAGCTTAGATACTTAGTAAGGGCCAATCCAAAAAATACTAAATTCAGTATGGTAATCATTTCCATCATGTGCTTTATCCCATAATAAGACCAAATCTAAAATACATAAGGAAAATCCTTTTATTTTCAAACCATCTCTTCAAAGTTTCTTGAGATTTATTAAGACTTTGTAGAGTTTCATCTCATCTATATTATGATTGGATCAGGTCTAACAATCTAGATTAATTTCCTGGATCTTCTTCCATGTATTTTTGTATGAACTAATAAGTGGGTTTCTTAAGCTCTATTAGGAAAATTGGCTCCAATCTAGAGACAATCAAGAAAGGGTAACTTTTCAAGATTTTTTTGCCTAAATTTATTGACCCATAAAGCATATTTGAGTAACACATGCCAATTACATGGGCTTTGATTGGTTTTTTTCTTTATGGAATGTAAAAAAATCTTATTTTTAGATTCTTCAAACCATTTCCCTGAGGATAATAGTTTAAGGAAAACTTTAGTGTAATTCCATTGTAATAAGCCCACTAAGTCAATTCAATTGATTGAAAGGCTAGTCCATTAACATAAACAAGTGTTAGAAGAGACCTAAATTGAGTTATAATGTATTCTTCTAAGAATTCAATAACTTATTTAGTTGTACTATTTATTGTTGCTTTAGATTCAATCCATCTCATACAATAGTCAGTAGTAGTGAGAATGAACTTGTGACTAACTAATGAATGTGTATTTATGACTCCAATGAAGTCTAGTCCCAACTAAGGAAAGGGGTGTTCCTCAATCACTAGTTATAGCAGCATAAGAGCATGAATTTATCTTTTATCAAAGATCTAACATGAATGAGAAGTCCTCACATGTTCATAAGCATCTATGATTAATGTTGTCCATTATCATCAAACTCTAAGAATTATGTATGTAGTGATATTATTATAAGGATGAACACTTCCTAATTTATATGAAAAATATAAAATTGATTTTACCAAAAAATGACTTCAACTCTTTCCTACATTTTGGTAGATATATCTTGGAAATAACACTAGCTCACTTGAGATAAATTAGCATAAATTACTTGGTAATTGTCTAACCTAAAATATTAAATTGCATTTCACAAAAGACATTTTTTTGGGGTTGAGATATATTACAAACTTTCTATAGTATTTTATGACCTTTTCTAGATAATTGAGGTGATAGAATATACATTTGGAAAATACACTCATGTCACACATGTATGCTACTACTAACTTACCAATTAGGCCTTTAAAATGAGTGTCCATAGCTCATTTAAATATGGAATCAACATTGAGTAAAGAAAATGACATTTTATTATAAGCATAGGTGCCCCACTTGGTGGTGAATGTTATTTGGCTCTCTTTACCTTGTCCAATAAGATCTCATTGAAACCCAATAATCCATCCATAAATTGCATCATCTCTAAACCACTACCTTAATAAATGACCTCATCATGTGAAAGAAAGGGATAATTATCTTTATCTAATGCCTGACTGAGATTTATAAAATCTAACTAAATAAATATTTCTCCATTTCCCTTCCTCATAAGTAGTAGGTTAGCCACCCAAGTTGAATGGCACATAGGGAAGATAATTCTAGTTGATAACATCTTATAGACTTATTTTAGAAAGAGTGGTTCCAAGATTGTATTAATTGTCATTTGATGTTGCCTAAAGGTTTTTTGATTAGGATTCAAGGGAATGTTATGTGTCATAACATGGGGGTCAAATATATTCATGTAATTTTATCTCCATGTTATGGTATCTTGAAAGTGTAGCAACATCATCTTCAATGATTGCATCTCTTTATTTCTGTATTTAGGTCCAACCACCTTGTTTCAACATTTTTTATAGTTCCCATGGTGATAATCCTTAACTGATAACTCCATCTAGGAAAATTTGTTGATCTAGAATCTATATTGTCCAATAAAATAATCTCTCTAATGACAACATTCCTTTCATAATATGATTATCTTTAAACTGAATCACTCCATTTGATTTAAATTATTGTCCTTTTAAATAGATTATCTCTTCTTTATCAATGAATTATGCATCAAAAGCATTGGAATTGGATAAGAAATAAATAATTTACTTATCATCATCAAAAACTTGGAATTTTTAACATTATTAGGCAAAAAGAGATAGAATTAATTCCACTGAAATAATTGAAATAAGTCTTATCTAATGGTTTAAGGTTAGCATCTAATATAGATAATGAATCAAATATTACATTCTCATCTTTGAGGATGAATAATATGTTAAAAACATTAAAATATTTAATTTGATACCAAGCATGGTATCTATATTTATTTATGTAGGAAAGTTTGCATTTAAATTTGTTACATACCTGGTTGACAACCAATTCAGAATCACTAAAAACTCTTAATTTATGACACCAAACCTGATTGCAAAGTAAAGACCCAATTTTAAGGCTTCATACTCCATCATGTTTTTAACACATATTTAGACTTTTTGTTCACAAATATTTTTTGAATAGTTATTTTCATTAGGAAAATTATTTGTGATAAAAAATCCAACAAAATCTATCTGTTTTGAGTAAAACATATTGCCCTATTTATTTGGGTCATTTTGACTTTGAAAAATCCCCAAAGGGTCATCCATTTTGATCATTTTTCCCTTGTAAAATATTTGAAGGTTCATTTTTCCTTTGTGAAATCTCTGAAGGTTCATCTTGCCTTTGTAAAATCCCCAAACAGTCATTTCTTTTAGGCATTTTACCCTTATAAAATTTATGAAGGGTACTTTGAGAAGATCTAAAGGGCCATTCCAAAAGGATGAAGGGAAATTTTAGAGGGAAAGCCTTTGCAAAATCCCTAAATGGTCATTTCATTCAGGTATTTCGCCCGTTCAAAATTTTTGAAAGGCACTTTTAGAAAGCCTAAAGGGCACTTTCAAAAGATCTAAAGGGTCATTCCAAAAGGCCAAAGGTAAATTCCATAGATAAATCCTTATAAAAATCCTCGAAGGCTCATTATTTTAGGCATTTTGCCCTTAAAAAATGTTTGAAAGGTACCTTTGGCAAATTTTTTGTGGAGTATAAGTGCCAAAAATAAAAGGGTCGAGATAGAAAAGTCTGGATTCCATAAAGAAAAATCTAAAAATAATTATTTATTTTAAGCTTTTCATTTACAAAAAATATTTTGAAGGGCACTTACCCTTTAGACATTTTTCCCATGGTAAAAGGCCTGATAGAAGTCTTTTGTTTTGGTGAAAATAATAAGTTTGAATTCCTTCATAAAAGGTGCAAAGGTCTAATTCCTTTGGAAAAAGTGCTAAAGAACAATTTATTTGGGGAAATTTTTTTTAGATAAAATGTCTAAAACAATTATTTTGATGAAGGTGAAAATCCAAAGGCTAAATTCTTTCAAGCATCTTGCCCACATAATTTTTTTGATAAAGTTCAAATCTCTCAAGAAAAGTGTGAAGTGAAATCCTTCAAGGAAATTATCTCAGACATTTTATCCAAGATAATTATCCTAATAGAATTCTTGAAAGGATTGTTACAGAGCGGGAGTGCCATAAATAGATTGTTACAAAGAAATGTTGTGGGATAATTTTACCAAATATAGAGAAGCCAAAGATAATAGGCCTGAGAAAATTCTTCCAAAGACCAAAAGGTTGAAAACCAAGAATTCTTGTAGAATAATTGTCCCAATGAAATTGATGCCAAGACCAAGAGCTCATAGACCAAATTGTTGAAAACAAAAGATCTAAAAGAATTTTCTTGAATTAAATAAGTGTGACGGTCTCATGGACCTTTTTTGACAAGCATGTGGATGTCAAATTTAAGATACAAAAAGTAGTTATTGTGCTCAAATGTTCTAAGACAGTCATGGAAGTGTCAATTTTAGGCCCCATGAAATAGCCATTTGAGTTTAAATGGAGGAAGACCTAATGCTTTGTGTTAACACAAAATAAGATGATCTAATGGTGCATGATCAAAGTTGAATAGTAAAATAAACCTGATAAGATCAAGATGATGATAAGTTTCATCATCATGAGACCTTTTCAAAAATATAGTGGATCTTGGAGTAAAGGACTAAGCCTTGTGGATAGAGATCAATAGTCCACACTCGATTTGTGTCAATGAGATCAATGACACGAGATGATGATATAATTTTTAATGAATCTATCATCAAGCATAGAGAAGATAAGTGGCATAGCTACATGTTATAAATTAAAGCCCAATCTTTTTTAGAAAAAATCAATGGTGTGTGTTTTCTCGAGCAAGGATAATTTTGCAGTGTGGAATAAGAGTGGGATTTTTAATGAAATTCAACTGCATATGGAGAAAAGTAATGTTGAGGTTAGTGTAAAATTCATATATTGGTTAATTGAGTGACATGATGATGACACATGGGCATGCATGACAGGTTCATGGACCATATGCACATAATAATAGAAAATCATCTCTAGGTAGTTGCACATAATAACAAAATATGTTTGGCTACTTAAATGAATATCCTCCTTAAAATTTGTGTGAAAGGCATTTTCATCCAAAATATAAAATGATATACTCTAAATATTCATCATTCCTTATATAAGTAGTTAGAAAAATGATGTTTATTATAATTGGATGAAGATTTCAGGCATGACAAAGGGTATATTTGAACTGGAAGTTTCTTGATAGACTTGAAAATTTGTTTTGAATTTTTAAGAGTTATGACCCATAGTTTTAGATTTGAAATATGTATAAATAGGGGGGCCTCTCCTCTATTCAAGGTTATTGTTGGTCATTGTTTTAGTTGTTCATCTTCTGTATGTCTAGGTTCTGTAAGAGTTTTTTTGGGATTAATTATTGTGCTTAGATCTTGTCTCTCTTTCTAAGGTGGTTGTAATTATAAAACCATTCTCAAGCTTTAAGATCATGTATATATGTATCCATTATCAAAATATCAAACTCACTATGTTTGTTCCCTTGGAAACATTTTAAACAATTGATACGAGTAAAGTTCTTTTCAAGATTATTAAAAATGCTTGTGGTTATTTACTCTTTCTTATTGATGAAGTGTAGTAATATGTCTTATAAGCCTTGTTAATTGGATATTTGGGTTTATGTTCACTACTAGTTATCATCTTGAGCACAGATCTAGGTTGTAAATCCCTTTCTACAGTTTAACTTTGAAATGTGTTATTGAATGACCTTTTAGGACACCTTAGGTCTATAGATTTGATAGGAAAAAATTTCTTAAAATTTTAGTTGTAGTGTATGATGTAGGTTTTAAAGGACCTTTTGGTATTTCTAGTAGACACCATAAACCTACACACAATGCTTTTGAATGTTGCAATTCCCCTAGACTACATTAGGACCCCCTTGGGCCAACCCTAGACCATTCAACTCAAAACTAGACTTAATGCTAGTCAATTTGACCTAATGAATTAACCCACCTTTTAAACCCAACTTGAGCTTGACCCTTAATCGTTGATGGTCACCTTGACTACCTACAATAACCCTAACTATCAACAATCAGGTTCCACCATCTGAACCAACTTAAGTAACCCTTCACCATGACTTGATTTTTTATAATTAGCTCATCTAATTCAGGTGTGAGCCAATAAATAGATTGATTATATTTAGATATCAAGTTGGACCCCTTGTTAACATCTTGTTTCACCTCTCTTTCCTTGCCTATAAAATTAAAGGAATAGGAGGTGAAAAGGGATCCATCCACAACTATAAAGAGATTTGCATCTAGAGCTTCTTTTATAGGTGTTCTTCTAATGATATACTAATCTAACCATCACAATAAATAGATTAATTACCACCATCCCTTAATTGACAACCATGTAAAGTTACTCTATCATGATACCAACCACCTCCACCATTCATCTGGTTAACCTCTAGTAGGCTAAATATTTGTTTTCTATTACTCAATTACTTTATGTCCATTTTGTAACCAACCTAACATAGACTTATATCTTAGAATTGAATTCTATGATACCATAAATATAACCTTTTATGAACCCACACCTAACACAAAATAACCACCAATGATCACCTTAACTGCCAACGATTACCTCGACCACTGATGGTCACCTTAACCACTAATGATCACACAATTTATCAATGGTTACTATGGTAGGAAATAATAAAAAGCTATTTTTATCCACTTACCTCTAACCAAATTCAACTTTATTTTTATTTTCATATTCATATACCCCCAACCTATTTTCTAAACTACATCTAAGATATTTAGCATTAGTATTGATCTACTTATTACTACATTAGTCATTTTAGTCTATTTATTTATCAAACATTGCTATTATTCAATTTCAGTAGATTTTGATTATTTATACAAGTAATTTATCTTCTATTTTCTAAAATTAAATGGTTAAAACATGTGGATTGATAGCCCCCATGGAATCTCTTGATTTTGAGATCTAACTAGCACTAGGAAATCTACCTAGCTATCTATCTAACCAACCATTTGCTTTAGTGTCATCTTATCTATAGGTATTCCTCTCAAGACAAAGATGAGCTCTTCATAATCATCTAATTAAATGTGTTCATAATCAAATAGGTTTTCCAACCACAGCCATATCTAGTTTCTTCTTCCCTTTTTGAAATATGAGCTAAAATTCATTGAAATGTTCTGGCATGCTTAGTTAGAACTTGAGTCTCTACTCAAGTTTATTTTATTTGCATCTACATGATATTCTCCCTATTCTATGATCATAGAAAGATTTTAAATTTCTTTTGGGCTTAAAATAAACTACATACATTGATTGCTTAAAAGTTTATCTCACATAATTTAAATTAATGTAAAGTAATTCGATCATATTATCACTTTTTTTTCCCACACCAAACCAAACCACCTACATCAATCAAACATCAAACAACTTGAGATAAGGCCCAACTAGGATTTCATCACCTAGTGGTTACCTTACCCTTTCTCGACAATCCTACTTGAGGTCACTACCAAGGGGAGAACCAACTTATTTCTTTGTTTGAGTTTAAATCTAGAAATTAGTATATATTAGCTAAGCACCCAACACCTTTATCTCTATGATGTGTGAAGTGAGGGGGTAGGCCCCAATACCAAGCCACATATTGATTTCCAATGAAACTACTTTTTGAGAGCTTGAATAACCTAAAACCATCCATAGATTTATTTTCTAATACCTATTCTATCAGCCCAAGTGGAGTTACATAATTTTTTGAAAGCTTAAGGCATAATCCAAAAGAGAGACTAAAAAGAATTTTAAGACTTAAATTTACTTTATAGTGTGTGTTTGCTTTCCTTAATAATTTATTGTCTTCTCTCTATTTGAGTGGTGAGATTGTTTGCGTATTTTCTCTCCCTTATCTTGGATGGTTATAACATGCCAGCAATGAAGGAACCTAGTAGAACAAAACCCATCACTAAGCCAATCAACCTCTTTTACCTCCTCATCTACGAAGTATATTTATAAACTAGATAAATATCCTCATCCTCTGGGAAGTCCTTCCTTCCCTTACAAAGTTCCACAAGGAGATATAGACTTTGCCACCATCTTAGATAAAAATCATGTAGCCCTTTAGTATTATCTTAATACCATACCTCATTGTACCCCTACTCTAGCTCCACCTATGGACCCACTTTATGGCATGCCTACCTACCTTATGGGAAAAAATTCTATTGCCAAAGTCACCACCCAATCAATGACTACCCATACTTTTTCATCTACCAACAATCCCTTTGATACTACTATGGAAAACCAACCTACCTAACTTATAAACACCCTTATACCTTTCACCCATATCAACAACACCTCTACCTTATGAACAACCCAACCACTAGCTACCATTCTCCCCTCACCATGGGAGTACTTACCACTTTTCAATAAACATTTCCAAGGAAGTTTCCATCATGGACCTCTACTCTATCTACAAATTTGATGATGAATCTATTGTTGATTTAGTAGCTCATTGGAGAAGCCTAATCAATCAAATTTCCTTCTCTTTACTCCAACCCTAACTGATAAAACCTTTTACCTAGGCATGTAACAAGCACATCTCTTCTACATTGCATGTTCAGAGCTTCAGAACCTTTGATGAATCTTTTACCATGGCATGTAAGCTATAAAATAGAACCATCAATGAAGAAAAGCTAAAGTTGAAAAAAAAATCTACCTACAAAACCAATGAGGCTCCATCCTCTAAACCAAGCAAGAAAACCAACATTAGAACCAAGAGCAAGGGAACTATGAATGTGATTATCCTTAAGACTTCTCTTCCACCATCTATCAAATAATCAAACTATTATAACTCCTCAAAACAAAACATGAGAAACCAAAACTAAAATAATCAAAAGCAAATTAATCTACTCAAGGAGTCTTATGCTTCAATTTTGAAGAAGTTACTTAAAGCCAATATCATACAAATTCCTCTCACTAAACCCCCTCAACAATTTTATTCTTCTCATCCTGCACTTGGTTGGTATAATGATAATGACCTATGTGTTTTCCATAAATTATTTGGGCATGACATTAATAGGTGTAATACCTTCAAAAATATTGTCTAAACCCTCATTGACAAGGGTGAGATTGTATTGGACAACCCTAATGCACCTTCAAACCAAGCCCTTGACATCTTTAGGCAACATTTTCCAAATTATACACCTACCAAGAATGAGAGAAACAAATTTTATTCTTTTCATGATTCCCATACCATCAATATGGTTCTTGACATGCTCATTGCTAAAGAACCTCACACCCAATCTACCTGTTCTTCACCCTCTCCACTTATTGAGGTAGTGGAATTACCTTCTTTCATTTTAGAGACCCAAACTAAGGAAGTAACCTTTTCCTTTACTCCACTTATTAAATTAATGGAGTTACCTTCTCTTCCATTAGATACCCAAACCAAAGAATTACCATATTTTCCTCTTCCACTTATTAAGGTAGTGGAGTTACCAACCCTTCTGTTAACTGACATACTAGAGAAAACAACCATCATCACTTTACCTTCTCCCTCAACTACTAAAAAATTCACTCCTCCTTTAGAGATCATTCCCAAGGAAGAAACCACCTTGTCTACACCTCCCATAGAAGAGTCACCCATCTAAATACTGCATCTTTTGATTGAGGAAAAGGATGATGTTACTATTCCCCCTTATGAACATATGGGCTTATCTTTCAAGTCTACTATCCAGGGAACAAGACCGGTCTATAAACCATTCTCTAAATTAGTTTAGAGATTAGAGTTTGTCTCCTAACCTGACATGGATTGGGAAAACTTTTGGTAGCAATTAGGGATCCCTTATATCACCAAATAGGAACCTCTAACCACCACTTTGATAGATCAACCCACTACTTCTATTATCCAACCCATTATCATATCAACCCTACCAATCAAAAACGTGACCAACCCAACCACCTCTTAATGATCTAAGACAACCAAAACCCAAATTACCAAATCCTCTTTTGTCACTTCAACCAACCAACTAGAAACCTTGGCATCTTCCCTATGTAGAGCCTTAATCACCTATCCTTGAAATTGGAGCTAGCCTCACCAGACCCACCAGCCAAGCACCAAACCAAATTAATCAATGAGGTAAAACCACCAAAAGGCCAAAGGGCCAAACTTGTACCTCCTTCAACCTTGCCCTCTATCATGGGGCCTCATCCCTCCACTCTGGTTAACAAGCCAACTATCTCAACCAAAACTTAACCATAGATGTTGGTTACACTAATATAATTACTTTTTAACACACTCATATTTATTGATCCATTAATAACTAAGATAGATACCTTGAAATATTTCACCTCTAACCTACCATCATCCTTACCTAAACCAAACTCATCAACTAAGCACACCAC
The DNA here is from genome assembly GCA_037957365.1 of Torreya grandis. Lineage (NCBI taxonomy): Eukaryota > Viridiplantae > Streptophyta > Pinopsida > Cupressales > Taxaceae > Torreya > Torreya grandis. Next base: position 1,081,260 of record JARHVA010004241.1, on the reverse strand, counting down.
TTTACCTAATAGGTCTACTACCAAACCTGCTTCCATATAGACTTCCATCTCACCAACCAAAGCTAAAACCTCTAAAACCTTACCAATTTTAGTTGAGTCCTACTCAATTATTTTCCAAATGTTATTGTAAGCTTCTTGTTTGACCTTACCTCTTATCAGACCATTTGACCCTCTAGGCACAAACCCATCTAGTATAACAACCACTAAGTATGTTCCTATCATAAGATAGCCAAACATGACATGGATAACTAAAAATCTCTCCAAACCATAATCCATCAGCCCTATGATGAGGATGATATATTAATAGAGGAACCTACCACAAGCCCATTACTAATCTAAAAACCAATAACCACTACACAATGCTTTCCTACTTCCCCACTCTTAAATCATAGTGATGAGTAACCAAACCATGCTCCTACCCCAACTCTTCCCTCCATCCATATTACCCATGTGATCACACAATTGCACACTCAACAAAAACATAAGGGGAAGGCTATAATGTCCATCCCAAGGACATACCCATCTTCTACCTCTAAACTAGGTCAAAATCAAGAACCTTAACCTTCATCCAAACCCAAGGTATCTATCTTGGGTACCTCCCAAACTAACACCTCCAAATCAATCAAGATAGTAGTGCTCAAATAGCTTCATGAAACTCCACCAAAGATGAACTTATATGAATTTATTTCTACCTCACCTCATAATCACTAAGAAATGATAGAGGCATTTTAATTAATAGAGGTCCAAATTAAATACCTTCAACCTCTAGTGGCCTTTGTTGGTGCTCTTCAATTTCCTAACCTTGTCACCTTCAAGGATTCAAAAATACCTTATATCCACCCTGATGATCTAGATCCCCCTCTTATCATCACTACCTACATCAACCAAAACCAAGAAAAATAGGTTATGATTGATAAGGGATCTAGTATTAATATCATCTCCTCCCATGTTTATGATCAACTCAAACTACCAAATAATGTCATGTCTAAAACCTAGGCCATCCTTTAATCCTTTAATGACACCATGGCCATTACTTTAGAAATTATTATCCTTCATATCCATTTAGAACCTTGCATGTTCCCAGAGATCTTCTATGTAGTATAAGGTGAATTCTAGTATAATTTTTTATTAGGATGACCTTGGATATGCTCCATGGGTTGTGTCCTCTCTACCCTTTATCATTACATCAAATTTTAGCATGAAGGTTAGGTTGTCACTATAAAAGTTGACCCAAGCCCCTTTTCATCATGCAATATGACTTATTAACCCAACAACATCCTCCTACTTCCATCTAAAACACCCTCAACAACCAAAGACAAACCTTTAACCATAAAAATAAAACCCATATATTCTTCTACCGATGTGGTATCTACTAGCTCATCTATCCCTTCAGACCGTATACCCACCATAAACCACTTGAAATCCAAATTTCAACATCTTTCATTAGGGGATATCACCTCCTCATCCTGAACACTTTCCCTACTCCGCAAGGGTATGGGAAACTTGACCATAAACCCAAGTATGACCCCAATATCATATCTATTATTCTCTTTAGACATTTAAACTATTAAACCAATTTCATCTATGGGTGACTCGGCAAACCCCTTGACACTTCTACCACCTCTCTTTCACCTCAACCATTCACCATCAACTTTTCCTACCTAGATAAATTGATTTTAGCCAAGACATACCTTCATTAGTGTGCTTAGAATGGTTTTGGCCTTGGATGATATGAATAGGTGCCACATGAGCTACTTCCCACTAAGACCCAAAAACCTCATGAAAGACATGGCCTAGGTTTCCTTCCACTAGACCAGCACACCAACTCACCTCACACCACCAAAATTAAGGAGAAGACCCCATCCTTGCTAAATCCCTCATCATCAGAGCAGGAGGATTCTAACATCATCCCTCCTAAATTTTTTTCATTAAAATGATAAAATTTGGACCCATGACTTATCAAAAGGATGGGGTAATTGTAACCATCCCTTTGACCCATCTTGAGATGATAGGATATGAATCTCCTACCATTAATACCATTTAATGTTAGGATTACAATTCCATTCTCACCTATATTGGTACACCAAATTGTTTCATCCACAAATCTCTTCCTCTAGAGACTTTGACCATGTTAAATAAATCCACCATGGATATCAACTTGGGCACTCCAGATAACCCTCACTTGTCAAACTTGGCTAATCATTGGATTTCAAGGAAATTTTAGACTTTCCCTCTTTCTTCGAAGACCGTAACATAGCATTTACTTGATCTTATAGTGATATTATAGGAATTGACCTCACCATTACCACCCATAACATAGTCACCAACTAGGATGCCAATCTTGTTAAGTAGAAACTTCAATGAATGCACCCTCACATAGCCCTTCTCATCAAAGAAGAGATTTAACATCTCTTATATGCCAATTTCATTCAACCCATTGATTACCCCAATGGGTCTTGAATGTCATGCCTATCAACAAATCCATAGGGACACTACACATTTGTGTGGACTTTCATGACCTCAAATTTTCTTTCCCAAAAGATGACTTTTCTCTACCAAGCATTGACCAACTATTTGATCTTATACCCAACCATGAGATGTTATCTCATGGATGGATTCTTAGGTTATAATCAAATCCTCATTATCCCTAAATATCAGCACCAAACCACCTTTATCACTTGATGGGGGACATTTTTCTATAGAAACATGCCTTTTATACTAAATAATTATGGTGTAACCTATCAACATGTTATGACTTATACCTTCTATGACCTTATCCACAAGATAGTAGAGGACTATGATGATGATTTTCTTAGAAAATCTAATCTCTAAAGATATTATCTATTTGATATTAAGATTATATTTAAGTGACTCATCCATTACCATGTCCATATTAGCCCCAAGAAGTGCATTTTTGGGTTCTTGTTAGGATAACTCCTTGGATTTATTATCTCCCTTAAGGGGATCAAAGTCGATCCTACCAAAATCAAAGGAATCCTTAACATTTTTCCCCTAATCAACCTCAAGAAAATTTGTAGTTTACAGGGAAAGCTCTAATGCATCCATTTCTTTATATCATGGCTCTCAAACTGATGCCAACCCTTTTTCCACCTTTTGAATGAATTCTCTTTTAAGTGTAATAATGACTGTAAAAAAGCCTTTGATTTAATCAAAGAGTATCTTTTATCTCCACTTATCCTCACCCCTCCTAAGGGTGACCAACCCTTCTATATTTATATATCTACCACTGACCACTCCCTAGGGGAAAATCTTGCTCACTAAGATGAAAAACATAGAGATAAATCTATCTAATACATCAGTTGCACACTTGTAGAATATGAGACTCGATATACTCATACTAAGAATTTTTTCATAGATTTTGTCTTCATGGCCACCAAAATTTTCCACTACCTTCTTAACCATAAAACCTATATCATAACCAATACCAAAACACTCAAGTATATACACTCCAAGCCATACCAAAACCAATGTACGCCCAAGTGGTTCATGCTTTTAGCTGAGTTTGACCTTGATTTTATTCAATAGAAGTCAATTAAAGGGCAAGTCATTACTGACCACTTGGATAAAGCACCATTGGAAGATAATCAACCTCCTCCTCTTGAGTTCCCCAATGATTCCATCATGACCCTCTCTCAAGCATACTTCACCTATCAAGTGACCATGTTATTCGACAGATCAAAGTGTCAACATGGTAGGGGAGTTGCCATCATCCTTATCGCATTTGATGGTAAACCTCTTCCTTTATCTTTCAAGCTTGATTTTTAATGTACTAATAATATGGTTGAATATGAAGCCCTAGTAATAGGTCTCCAAACTACCTTAGCCTTGGGAGTCAAAACAATTAATATCATTGGTGACTCCAAACTTATGGTCAATCAAATCAATGAATGTTACCAGTTTAATAATGATGTTTTACAATAGTACAAACAACAAGTTGATGAAATCTTAACATCATTTAAACATTACCATATCTAATCAACCCTATGATCTACCAACAAGTTTTCCAACACCATGGCTCCCTTGCATTTTAGGTCCCATCTACATCATCAGATTCTAAGCTATCTATTATTATCCATCAAATTATCTAGCTTTCTTATATCAAACCATATTCTCTCACCATTTTCAATGTGGAAGAGACTTGACTTGACCTTTGGTATAAATATACCATTGACTATCTTAACATTGCCATCATTCCTTATAGTCTTTCTAGGATTGCTCAAAGAGAATTTATCTAGAGTACCTCGCATTATACCAATATGGGGGGAATTGTTTACAAACATGGCTTTGATGGTCTCCTCATCCATTACCTATGCAATCATGAAGCTTCTCATGCTATCAAAGAAACCCATGATGGGATTTGTGGGGGATACTTTAGTGTCCTTGTTGTGGCTAAATGCATCCTTCACCTTGGCTATTATTGGACTACCCTTAACCAAGACTATTGTGATTATTTGAAAAAATGTGTTAATTGTTAACAACATGCCAATTTGCATCATGAACCTCACTATAATCTTTGCATATCCACTAATTTTTTGCCCTTATCACAATGGGGTATGGACCTTATTGGTGAAATTAACCCCCATTATTCACATTGACACCATTATATCATCATCATGACTACATATTTTACCAAATGGGTAGATGTTAATCCCTTAGTCTCAACCAAAGTAGAAAATATCATTAACTTTATCAACCATCATGTCATCTATCATTTTTGTGTTCATCACAAAATAATCATTGACAATGGTAAATCATTTAAAAATAAAAAAGTATAAGGTCTTTGTGATGAATTAAATATTAATTACAAGTTTATACTTACCCTATCATCCTCAAGAAAATAGACAGGTGGAGGCATCTAACAAAACTCTTAACATGCTCACTAAAATGGTCAATGCATTTGGTCAAGATTGGAATTTGTACATCCCCTTTGCCTTATGGGCATATCATACTAGCATCTAAATCACTATAGGTGCTACCCCATTCTCTCTTATATTTGGAGTAGAGGTAGTTTTACCTCTTGAAGTCCAAATTCCATCTCTTCACATATCATTATAGGATCTCATTTCTAAGGATGATTATCTTCGGCACCATTTAGCCTAACTTGAGTTTCTTGATGAGTGTCATTTAGCTGCCCTCACCCATTTTCATGTCTATCAAAAGAGAATCAAACATGCCTATAAAAACACCTTAGAGTACAATAATTCAATATCAAATACCTCATCTTAAATGAAAACCAATATGTCACCAATATGGAAAAAATTAAATGGGGAAATTTTTATTTCAATTGGCGTGGACCTTATATCATAACCCAAACGTATGGATAAGGAGCTTACCGATTGTCCTCTCGTAAAGGCAAAATAAAACTTAAGCCTCATAATAGTTGACATTTGAGTCTTTTCTTTTGTTGAAAAGGATAAAACTCACCTTTTGTCTAAATTAATCTCATCCCTTGCTTTCACACCACATTCATCTCCCCACTTTAGGGGAAACAAATTAAAACTAGTTCATGTGATTATCCATCACAACCATAGCCTAATATTGAATAATGGGTACCATAAATCTACCCATGGCATGATTCTCATGGTACTTTCTGCTACTTTTTGTAAGGATGGATTCCCATGATCATTGTCACCTAAATCTCTTTACATCTAGTCAACCTTCTTATGCTTTTAGTTTTGAAATCATAAAGGTGAACCCTTAAGCCTATATAATCAAGTCTATGTCAAGAAAAATTGAATAAAGTAAAAATAAAAATCTAAACCAATAGAAATCATGGGTCATCCCTAGTATTCATAGACTATTCCCTTGAAGGATAGATGCCAAAAACATATCATAGCTATCAAAAGGCATTAAGCAAAGCATACAAAATTAGAACACTCCCTTGAAATATGGCTAAGGCATTTATGAAAAGTGTAATAATTTATTAGAAGCCTCCTACATCGATAAGCTTCCCCAACTCCCAAGCAACAATAAATAATCAAAATACCCATTATCAAGTAATATCAAAATCAAAATAAATTTGAAAGCCACAATCGGCTCTCATAATCAATATATTTTTGATAGCTATAATTGAATCTCATGAGTAGAATTCCCATATCAATTATCCTAAACTTTGTATGACATAGACTTGTTTGTACTAATTATTTGGTAACCTCTAGATGAAGCATGCTAGTCTCATAAGAAGGTTCCATCCATCTTCCCTTTTTACACTATAATCAAGGGATTTTGAGCTTACTTGACATTATGCAATCAAGACACCTTTTTAACAAAATAAAAAATGTTATTGTGAAGCATTAAAAGGGCTTATGTTCCTTAAGCCAATCCAAATTAGGTTTTTTTAGTCATCACCAAAGAAAAAAAACCATGCCTTCTTCCTATCCTATCATGACTAGTTGATATATTCACTAATAAGTTTGTCTCTTGATTATATTCTATTTCTAACATCTATGTTAAGATTTAACTTAATTTATATGTTTTACCTTAAGTAATAATAACCATAATCATAATCACATCATATCAACATATATCATAAATCAAATGCATCATCATTACCATATTCATCATCATGTCAAAATCAAGCATCCATGAACAATAAAGAAATAAACCTTTTCTACCACATGTCTAAATATAAATAATGAAACATATAATCATTGAAATTTAGCATGTCATCAACATCATTATCACATCAATATCATATGAACATACAATAAAATATCATCTCATCATATGCCTAGCTAGATGAGTCTACATCAATAACCATAATACATATAAAATCATCAACGATTAATATAAACATCACATCATAAACATCAAAGCACACCATAGACCATGAGCAATAAAAAATGATCATATATATAAATCATGAGTCTAAAAATCATAATGTATACATCAAAATACATGTCTCTATCTCAAAATGTACATTTTATCATATTGACATGTAGTCCAGTATCAAAATGATATAAAACAACATATAATATATCATATCTTATATCCCAGCTATGACCTTGGGGTACCACTATCTCCTTAAGCACCATTATTTCCTAGTGCTTATCCTCTTGATGTACCTAAATATCCACCTATGGAAGTATCCCACTACCCTAGTGTTGCCACACTAGCACCACCTCCCAAACTAGCTCTATACTCACCCCATCGAGGCTCATCAGGACAATGCCTCAGAACTATAGCCTCATAGTATCATAACTCCTCCACTATCTCTAAGTATCATGTCATGGGGTTAGTTATCAATGGTCTTATAGGTACTATGGCTCCTCCTCCCATCTATCTCATGGAGTCTCTCACCTAGGTAACTAAGGCTAATAAAGATCTAGCCTGGTTTCTCTGACCTATAAGTGTAGCCATCTGACCTTATAATGCTACTAATTGATCTTATAGTGCTATAACTTATGCCTATGCAATAGTTAGGGTTGTTCCTACCTATGCATTTGGGGTAACCCCTTAAACCTATTCCCATTAACCTCTACTACTTGTGTTTACATCTATAGGCAACCTATCACCATCATCTCCACAAAAGTCTAATATTGTAATAATATCTTGGTACCATACAGGGTAACCATCTATAAAACTTGCATCATTTATCATTATCCACACTAGAAAATCCTTGTCATTGTCATGTCCCCTTTTTTAGTGGACATCAATAGACTTGATGATTAGCCTATTATGTGACCCTCGTAGGCTGATAAGAGGGATAGAGGGTCATGATGGAGCTTGGCTTGGCTTTGATTAGCAGAATTCCTACAGTTGGCTTTCATTCAGGTTATTTTAGAGATGTTTGTCTGAGCTCCTATTATTTAGGGATATTTGACATGCAGTGGAGCACCCTTATTTTGGTATGGTCATGTGCAGAATCATTCCCTAATTCACTAGCTTCAGACGGTGTGAGGATTTGACATGTATTGAGGGAGATATTAATATTTGACTGATTTAATCAAATATTAATTATTTGGCCTATTTTTAATTAAGAAACCCTAATTCTAATTTAAGAAAACCCTAATTAGGGAAAGCACATCTTTTGAGGGTATAAGGGTTTCTCATGGAGGCCATTATTGATTATCCATTAATTATTGACTATTGATTTTGAAGAATTCTTCTATGAAAACTGAGCCAAGGGTTCTAGGATTCCATTTACATTGGAGAACATCCACTCTTCAGTGTGTGCGATTTAGAGGTTGTGAGATATCAGCCGATCTATTGCCAAATTGGGAGATAGCTTCATACATAAGTTATCACAGAGATTTACAAGGTTGAGAGATAACTTCACACAGAAGTTATCATAGATATTATAGGTATTTATTTCTTTATGTTTTGCTTCAATAATTTATATAGATAGAGATTTCTAGATCAGGGATCCAGAATACAGGCCGCAGCATAGTATTTGGCTTCTGTATGGAATATGTACCAATTTGCACAATTCTATACTATTCTACCATGAGCTAAATAGAGCTGTAGGGGATACAAGAACTGACATCGGCACCCTAGTGACCGACATCGACTGACTAAGGATTGACATCAGTAGAGAAGCCAATCATCAGCGACTGACAATGGTGACTGTGTGTCGACACAACAACTCGAGATGGACAAAAACCAGATTTTATTCCCAGATTTGTAAGAGCCCAGGTTTTCAAGACTGTATTTTCATATTCTTTTATATGCATAAGAGAGGACTGTAATTGTAATCATCTGAACAAGTGATAATATCTTTGATTTGCTATCAAGAGATTATATTATGGTTGATTTATTTATTTGAAGATATTTTGTAAAAATTGCAATTTGTTCTTATTTCAGAGCTTTTGTCTATATATATTCCCTATTTGAAGGGGATATTACAGTGGTATCAGAGCTTTTGTATTTCTATATTCCCTATTGGACAGGGGATATTACAGTGGTATCAGAGCTTTTGTATTTATATATTCCCTATTGGATAGGGGATATTACAGTGGTATCAGAGCCAAATTCTTGCCATTTTGTTGGGTAGATTAGAGCCAAATTCCTACCATTCTATTGGTTAGATCAGAGCTATGTCCTACCATCCTGTTGGGTAGTTTGGGTAGATTGGTCTGGGCAATCAAGTTATAGAATAGCAGCCAATAATCATGAGTGATAGATGTGATGGTAGCCCACACTGGGGCCATAGGCATAATGATGATCAGGACACCATAGAAGTCTACTGTGAGATGACATAGGCACTACAGGCACTCACTACTATGGTAAAGAGGATGAACACACTTGTTCGACAGAATGGGGAGCAATGAGATAACATGAGTGCTACTATTAATCAGAGATGATAGCTAACCCATTCCAGGATGGTTGATAGGCCTACACGGCCTACGTTTGTTAAGAATGATTCAAAGGCCAACCCAGCAATAGCACCTTTAGATCGAGAGACTCTTAATGGTCTATGCAAGAAAAAGCTTTGCTTATACTGCAAAGATCTATATGATGCCAATCATGGTTGTCATTTGAGGCCTAAGGGCAAGGCATATCATGTAATATGGGCATATTGTGAGGATTCAAAATTAGAAGATTTCAAATAGTAGGATAGTTCTGAGGAGTCAGAGGTAGAGGCTTTAGAGCCTAAGGTAGAGGCAATGAAGGTGGCTCACTAGGATTCTGAGAGACATGTGGATGAGCTTGGTTATGGTGATTTGGACTCTTAGTTAGTTGCAGAGGATGAGGGAACTGGAAATTGTGATGATGAGGTAGTTTCACTAGCAACTTCTTCAGAGTTAGATGAGGATGAGTCTGATGCTGCCATTCAGAGTGTGGAGGTATGTTCAGAGGATAGTACATTGAGTGTTGTTGGTGAGTACATTCCTATAGTTGTAGCTGAGGAACATGTTGTTGGAGCTGACACACATGTTCAGGATTTGGGAGTAGCTGGTCCTGATGTGTTTGGCATACCAATGGAGTCGAGTCTCTAGATTGATTCTTCTCACATAGATGATAATGTGGTACAGTTGGTTGTGCCACTTTTACAGAGGGATCAGTTATGGGATGGATTGGCACCATCTTTTGTAGATGGAATTAGTAGTTGCAAGTTACACAGTCTGTAGTATCGACACATCCAGGGTAGTTGTGATTTTAGAGATTGGTTGAGTTGCATTCCACAGTTTGGTTATGGATTCCTCTTTATTCTATTTGAGAGGATATTGTAAAAACTTGCATTGATTAACAGTGGTATCAGAGCTTTTGTATTTCTATATTCCTTATTGGATAGGGGATATTATAGTGGTATCAGAGCTTTTGTATTTCTATATTCCCTATTGGATAGGGGATATTACAGTCATCTAAGAAGTTTTATGATAGATGTGGCTCAAGTATAATGATCTATGCATCCTCCCACCTATATCTAGGAAATGGGCCTAAGATACCCTATACCAATCCAAACTATCTTAGTACCCTATCAAATGGGATGATCTCTACCTCCCCATCCCTCCTACTAAATATCCACCTATAACTCTATAAGGATAAGGTATGTCTCTTGTATCTATCCCACTCTAGAAACCCAACACAGGGCCTCCAAATAAAATCACCTATAACCAAGGCCTTTAGAGCCCCTATAAACCAATATGTGCCATGTAACCCTCCTCCTACACTTGTGATGGAAAAGTCACCACTACACATTATAAAACCAATCAATAAATCTATTTTAACATACCTTACCCATGGCAACCCCATTAGTCTCATCACTCAAATGTGCTCATAGGCCTAGCATGTAAAACCAATCCACAATGATGTCACACCTCCTATGTGTTATGAAACCCCATAGGTCCCTATATATCTATACAAGTAGCATAGGTACCCAACCAGACACTATGTGGCCTAGTAGCATATTCACTAATAACCATAATAGCAAGTATAGAAATATCCTACTACTTGAGTCAATAATAGTGAAACATGAGAGTACCATCATCATCATGGTCATCAAATTATTATTGTCTCTTTCCCTATATACAACATAATATAGTTTAATCCTTCAATATGACACCTCACTCGATCATGTTCATCTCCATATAGTATCTCTAGGTGCTCTTTCTCCTCCCACTTTATATGATAAACCAAGTCACCCCATATGGGTAATCAAGTGATCCTATGTATATCCTCTCACCAGTGGGTAGTAGGAAGGTGTTTATGTCCAAATTTCATCTCTCAATGAGGGCCATGATCATCACTACATTATGTAACACATGTTGATAATGCCTCATCACTCTAAGGCCCACCTCCTTCATGTGAGCCTAGTCTACAGTAGTCATACCCTGATGGATCTCTACAAAGATGTGTGACACCCAATCCTACATCTAAATATACTCCCATGCCTATAAGGTGCGTTAACAAAAAAACTTAGTTCACTACCACATTTTTACCTATATTAAATATGTCACCTTATTTTCAACCTACCCTACCCTTTACCCATCTATCATCACCTATAACCTAGCACTATGAAAACCTTAGAATTTAAATTCAAACATTATTTTCACCTTGTAATCAAACATATAACACATCTAATATTACTTGAAAACTTCAAAACATTTTGAAAAAAATCCTTTCACCATCTAGGTGACTATTGATGGTCACTACAACCACCAATGTCCAAAAACCCATTTTTCCAATACCCTTGACCATCAACGATCACTATGACTACTGATGATCACTATACATGACCACTAGCATAACACACCTCCAACCTATCCACCCAAACACACCTAAATCTACCCAAATCCTTAGAAACATTTACCTGTACCAAACATCTAACTTACCCTAACTAACTTATCCCTCTCAATTTTGAAACTAACCCACTAATTTCACCTAAAACCAAGAAAACCTCAACCCTAGGACAAAATAAAACCCAAGTCTTCACTTAACCATTAATCAACTACACTACCAATTTCCATGAAAAACCAAAACACACCTACACTTCCAATTTAAATGTAGCCCTTACCTCATTCCTTGACTATCATCAAGGAGGAATCTAAGAACCTACTACTTATCCTCATTTGTGTCCATGCCCACCCTACATCCTTATTGATTTGATGAATCCACTAAAACTAATCAATATAAATCATCATCAATATATCTCTTGTACAAAACACAAATATAATCAAAACAAGTAAATGACTTCATTTGACTCATTTGGTGATTTTGATCTCCACACTTTTAAGGTTTATACCCTAATCATCGATGGTCAAGGTAACTATCGATGGTCAACCTTGGACCCATAACCATCAATGTTCATGATCTTAATTTATTACCTTTACCTCTTCACCTAAAATTTTTGACACCTAATCCAAGTACCCACCCATAGAGAACCTTCTCCTCCAACCTTGATAACCACCTCATCACCTCACCATTGGTCCATTTTGGCCAAAATAGTGTGCATTTTATGATGAATTTTACATGGTCATTTTTTTTAAAAATGAAATCAATTACCATGTTGACCTATTTTTTAAATTTATTTCAAAATTTATGGTAAGTGTTGTCATTGATGTCTATAAGGCATGTATAATGACAAAGTGGTCTAACAAGTTAGTAAGATGGAGCATGGTGGTCTAATGTGCTTGGTGTAAATAGATGGTTTGTATGAAGGTTCTTTGGATGAATTTATGGTGTCTTAGATCATGGTATGGTATTCAAATACATGATCTTGGAATTTTTTATGTAGGTTAGAGTGGTTTCATGAGGTTCTCATGAAGTATGTAGGTCTAGTAGATTTGACTATGCATGGTTGCTTATAAGGTTTTGAGTCCTATGGATTGTATTCCATGGTATTGAGCTCAATGGGCTTGGAATATTCATTTTGTAAATGTATAGGATTCTAATAGGTTATATATATGGTTTGAAAGAGGTGGCTAGTGGTTTGCAAGATAGTTTGGACATTGGCCTAGATGGACTTATGAGGCCTTGTGAAGGGTTAATGAGTGTTTTCAAGGTGCTTGAACCTATATCCAAATTGTATATGATTATAGTGGTGTGTTAAATCATATTTACCATGTTACAGGTTATAATATGAGATATAAATTTATAAATGACTTCATGTGCTTCAGAGGGTACTCAAATAGTGCATTTTGAGCCTTAGAAGAAAGTTCTCACATTCTTTAGCTCATGTAGAATTTGCATGCAGATATAATACTTTCAGCTATATATATTTTAAGGTTCCTAATAAATTTTTACAAGTATTATTTCATGTATTAAGTAACTATTATTTATTAATGATTGTTAATAAGGTAAGCAGGTTTTTATGTGCAAAATTCCTAGTCTTAAGACCTAATGTGAAATATATTGCTTATAGGTGTTAAAAAATATGGTGCATGGATATGATGATGATTTTATGTTTTATATTACTCCTCTATTATTCTAATGATGTGTTCATTCAATATTGACTACTTATGGGTCTGGCAAAAAAGTGCTTCTTAACAAAGTTTTTGATATTGTGAGAGATTTATAAAAGTAACTAGAGGAAAATTGGGTGTGAGATAAATATTATGAATTTCCTCAAAAATAAATTGAAATTTGTATAAATATTCATTTATATATGTCAAAGTTATAGGTCCTAAAATTTTCCTAGTCGATATGAAGGAAAGGGTGCCATGATTGAAAAACACCAGTCAGAGTGAAAAGAGGAATTAGAAGGCCTAATCAATGAATATGTATGATTTAAATGGATTTTTGTCACTTTTTAATACCTATTAATAATTTTACCTTAAATTTTAAGTGTTTTTTATGCTCATACACATGCTATAAGGATCTCACAAAATGGCTAGTCTGAGTAAGACAAGACAATGGAACCCATGACAGTGAGAATGGGTTGAAGTAGAAAAGTATCCATTGAATAATATGAAATTTATGTTTTAATATGTTTTAATCATGTATTATTACCTTGTAAATTAATTATAATAACTTTTAAGGGACCTTAAAAGAGTTATGAGTCATGTTCAACATGACTGTGTTTTGGGTCATGATGACTGCTACAGGCATGCCAAGGAAAGTGAAGTGTTTAAGGTCTTATAATAAATGGTGATGAATAAAATGAAAATATTTTTGTTTTTTAATATCTTATTTAGCTACTCTATATTTTTATAATTTTGTGATTTAGCATGAGGTGTTGAAATGTGAAAGCTAAATTGGCTTGTTAGACTGTGTTAAGATAGTGAAATAGAAACCTGAGTGATCGGTTTGTAAGACCAATAAATGTTGCCAAAAAATGAAAAAAAACTTTTAATGTTGATATATAAGACTCATGTGATATAGGAGTTTTTAAATAATCCTTTCATGTATAAGAGATAAGCTTTTATATGACTATACTTTGACTAACTATGACCAGTCTAAGTGGTCATCTTAAGAAAGTTGGTTCAAAGTTGTTTGGCATATGAAATGGTGAATAATGTATTTATTGATATTTTTAAGGTAATTTAGGAGATATCCATGATATTTTTTCAAGTGATATTTTGAGAAAATCAATAGTATTCCTCAATTCTTTATGATAAACTTTTATGTGTTTTTAGGCCTATTAACGAGTAGGCTAGAATGGTTTGGTTAATGAAGTGAGTTGGTGTTCTAAGTGGCATGTACCTTTATGGTATTATTAAAGGGTATATTGGAGGTATGTTTTATTTATTTTTATCTATTCATGAATGTTGAAGGTGTACCAGAGAGTCTAAGGTGTAACGTGTTGGTTTATAGGCCTAATTCATTTAGGTCTCTATTAGGCCTATTTGGTGTTTTGGGTCTTAATGGAAATGACAAAACTAAGGAGTGTATGGATCTTACATATAAAATGTATTAAGATCTATTTAAAATATATATTAAGCATGGAAATCATCTTGGCTGACCAATATGTGTTAGATGAGAGTATGGTATATATACTAGGCCTAATTGGCCTATTTGAAGTGTTGAGGGTGTGTGAAGATAAGCAAAGAGAAGAGCTCAATCAAGGAGAAAAGAGGTCATTCAGAACCATTAGAGGGTTAAGAGGATTATTCATGTTTGTCTCATTAGGTTCATGAGCTAACAAGTCATTAGACCTAATAGTCTAAAGGCTGACTTGGTTGAGTGAATAAGCTAAGAGTTTATGCCTGGAGAAAAGAATTAGGTTTGAAGGTGTTAGATAAAGAGAAGGTCATCATCAGATGTACTATACATAAAAGTAGTGTTAGACATCAGATCTAAGGTGGCTAAGTGGGTTCTTAATAACCAAGGGATTTTTAGCCTCCTTTCTAATTGGAGTTGGCTAAAGGTCTAGTTGGTACTAGAATAAATTAAGGGGTGGGTGCTCCATGATTAGTTTATGTTGGTCTGAAATTATAGTGTTTGTGATATTTTTATAAAATAGATAGTCCATTGGTTGTAGGATTGAGAGTGGGTTTTATTCCCCTTGAGGGTTTCCCATATATATGAGGTGTATTTGTGTTAATTGATCTTGATCTTACTAATGTGTTGATTTGTTTATGTTATGATTAGGTGTTTGTTTCACTGGAACAAAGTGGAATTGATTATGAGATGTTGAGAAATTGATGCACTCCCCCTCTTAGTATCTACTTACAACAAATGGTATTAGAGCAGGACCTTTAAAGGACGCTTGATAGCCTATAGGTGATCCTAAGTAGCTTAAGGTATGATGAAGACAAGGTTCATCTTATTTTTACTAATGGATAAGCTCGTGAAGATAAGATTTAAAGTCTACATAGAGGTCTACATTTTGGCACTAGAAAGTTAAAAGAAGAAAGACTATACTAAAGCTAAATCCAAGATCAAACCTGAGTTGAATGATAGATCTTGTTGAAGGTGGTCTGCTCAGTTAGTTAACATGGTAAAAGAAAGGTATGTGAAGGAATCTTTGTGAATCAAGTAGTTGAAGGTATACAAGTGAAGGATGAGTTGACCATCAAGCTAAAGAATCCTGAGCATATTGAATAAACCTATTTGAGCTCTATTTGAGACATCATAGGTTATACAGGTATGAATGTACATTCTTATTTGTATGGTGATTAATCATATAAGATTTGAGGTTGTTAAATAGATATGCATGTCTACAAGAGTGCTTGGAAATCATGTGTGATGCCTCAAGAGTTTCAAGAAGTAACCATTGTAATTTAAATTCAAATGACTATGTAAGTGGATTTGAGAACCAAGAGCAAAGTTTTTTCTATAAACACAATGAAAGTTATAAGATAAGATTGGTACAAAAGGGAAAGTTTAAGGGGAATATGTGAGGATCATACTCAAAATGATTAGGAGTTCTAACAATCTATATAGTTATAGTATATATGGGTCAAAGTCAACTTTTGTTGACTGTGTTCTGCTAGTGAACCTAAGAGAAGAAAAAGTGGATTAGAACTTATCTAAAGTATTTAGTTTTATGTTATAAGGATTGGATCATGTTTATATCTCATTTTTGTCTTATTATATGTATTGAAGAAGATCAGGGAGTCTGTTGGCATCATGAATAAAGTTTGAGTAATCTGAGGTTGATAGTTATTCTATGATTTTTGTTAGGGTTCTGAGTATGCTTATTGTAGAGTTTGAATAATGTTGTTTCAAGAGTTGTCTTTCAATTTGTGCCTTGTATATGAGATGTTTTACAAAGGGAGAATGATCTAAGGATCATTTAATTCTTACAAGTATGTTGTTTGGTCTCTATTACATATATGAAGATGTATTAAGTTCTAAGTTTTCATAATAGGGCCTTAACTATGAGGGTGAGGATGATCCTTTGAGTCAATTTGAAGGGATTTAATTAATAAATCAATGGATAAAGGGGTTGATTATAACCTTAAGGTCATGTATCATGAGTTTGATTATTGTGGTATCTTATGTTGAGTGTTTTGAAGAAAATATTGCTTATCAGATGACTGACAAATAGTAGGTGTATACATAGAATTATATGACTATGTGTTTCTATGAAATGCTTTCAAGAGTTCTTAGCCATAATATCTTGTGGTGTCATAAGGATAAATGGTTGAGGGATTGGAGGTCTCTTTCTATGCTTTATGAGATATTTCCTCAAGTGGTGAATCATGTGAGTACTTCAGAAGGTATGTTTGGTCTCCTAGTCCTAAAGTGCCTTTTTATCAATTTTTGATGCTAGATTTGAGTGGTGATCTAAAGGAGATAGATGAAGCTATTTATATGAGGTCATGAGGAAGATATTAATGAGTCATTTCTGAGTGGTCTAAGTCCTTGATGAGCTTAGACATGAGGTTTGTGATCAAGAGTCAGAGTTGACCAATTTTGGTAGTGATGACTACCTAGAAGGTGCCCATGGTGTTCTTTTGATTATTTATGATGTATAGAAGATATGAAATTTGACATGTCAAAATAGTATAGGAGGTTTGATTATGTCCATGAGGTGCTTAGGTATGAATTTTCCATTTTGGTCAAGGTGTTTAATGTATCTGAGGGGTATGTGTGCCTAGTTTGCTTAGTTTCAAGGGTCATTAAATGAATGAAGATGTGTCATAAGGAGTTTGATGCTCAAGAAGTTTTTTACATGTTATTGAGACATGTTCGAAGTGGTTTCACAAGTTGATGAATTTTTATCCTAGGTGGAGCATTTTGAGTGGTCTCTAGCTCTTCTTCTCAAGAGCATGTGTTTAGAGGCTTAGAGGAAGTCAATGTTCCCAAAGGTGTGGACAATTGAAATTTGGCATAGAGGTGAGTTTTGATGGTCTCCAAGTGTGTTATCTAGCTTAGGTGTCTATGTTGACCAAAGGTTGAGTTTTGACCAAGGTTTACATTGAAGGCCTAAGTTATTTAGACATGATTGAAAAAAGTGGTCATTCTTTAGAGTTGAGTTATAAAAGATTAAAATTAGTTAAATGGACCAAATGGGTTACTATAAAAAGTATTATAGTGGTCTGAAGGTGAGCATATTTCAAGTTATTCAAGTTTTGGTCTTTTAGGAGACCTAATTAGATAAAAAGCTAAAGAAGTATGCTAAGGAGGATGAGTTAGAGGCTCATTATTTTCATATCTATGGGGGAATAGTAGTGGACTTCAGATATGGAGTTTTATGGCTTTAAGTTATTATGACAGAGATTTATGAGGTCTACAGTGGCTAGATAGGACTACAAGGAGTTTAAGTAGGCCAAGTGGAGATATTGAGTAATTTTATGATATTTTTCCAAGGAAGGTTGGAATTTTTGGTTCTATTTGAGCATTTTGGTCTATTCTAAGCATGATTTAGGTGTGGTGTTATGATTGGAGTGCTCTTGGTGTTCTGTTTGGTACCTTAAATGTGATGATAAGTGAGCTTATATGGAGATTTGGTGATCTTGTTTTTGTTTTAATTGATGGTAGCTATTATTGGAGGTTCTATAAGTGTGCATGAGTTGTGTAGACTAAGGGGGAGCCTTAAAAGTGGAGCAAGGTCCTATGGGGAGATCTGTTACTATGTAATTAGTAATAGGTCCAATGATTTAGGTAGATAGGGAGTAGTTTATAAGTTTAAGCACATTCCAAGGGTGATTTTTGATTTTTTAAAGTTATAATGGTACTATTTCAAATGTATTCTTGTAGGTGATCTTGATTCCATGTGTTTCTTGTATCTTACTTATTTGAGTCTATGGTGCCTAGTGTTAAAGGGTGTCCACTTTATCATTTTGGCAAAGGGGGAAAGAGAAAAGGAGTGTTGGAATCAATGGAAAAGGGGGTGATTGTTTGTAAATTGATGTTAAGTTTTGTCATTTATGTCTATAAGGAATGTATAATGAAAAAGTGGTCTAGCATGTTAGTAAGATGGAGTATGGTGGTCTAATATGCTTAGTGTAGATAGATGGTTTACATGAAGGTTATTTGGATGAATGTATGGTGGTATGGATCATGGTATGTTATTTAAATACATGATCTTGGAATGTTATATGCATGTCAGATTGGTTTCATGACGTTCTCATGAAGTATGCAAGTCTGGTAGGTTTAACTATGCATGGTTGCCTATAGGGGTTTTGAGTTTTATGGATTGTATGCCATGGTATGGATCATATTGGTCTTGGAATATGAATTTTGGACATGTAGAGGATGATTATAGGTCATATGTATGGTTTGAAAGAGGTTGTTAGTGGTCTAAAAGATAGTTTGGTCATTAGCATAGTTGGCCTAGATGGACTTATGAGACCTTGTGAAGGATCAATAAGTGTTTTCAAGGTTTTTGAACCTATATCTACATGAGATATGATAATATAGGTGTTTTAAATAATATTTACCATGTTATAGCTTAGTATATGAGAGATAAAGTTATAAATGACTTCATGTGCTTTAGAGGGTGATCAAATAGTGCATTTTGAGCATGAGAAGAAAGTTCTCATGTTCTTCATCTCATGTATAATTTTCATGTGGAGATTATCCATTTTTTTTAATTTGGGAATTTTCATAATAAATTTTTACAAGCATTATTTCATGTATCAATGACCTATTCTTTATGAATGATTGCTAAGAAGGTAAGTAGGTTTTTATGTGCAAAATTCCTAGTCTTAAGACCCGATGTGAAAGATATATCTTGTAGGTGTTCAAAAATATTTTATATTTATATTATTATGGATTTAAGTTTTATAGGAATCATATAGACTTATAAATATGTGTTTTTTAAATCTATACTATTTATGGGTCCCATAGAAATGTGCTTCTTAACAATGTTTTTGATATTATGAGAGATTTTTGAAAGTAACCAGGGGAAAAAATAGGTGTGAAATGAATGTTATGACTTGAATAAAAAATAAATGTAAATTTATATAAATATTTATTTCTTTTTTTCAAATTTATAGGTCCTCAAAGTTTCCTAGTTGATATGAAGGAAAGGGTGCCATGAGTGAAAAAGACCAGTTAGAGTGAAAAGAGGAATTAGAAGGCCTAATTAGTGAATAGGGATAATTTAAATGGACTTGGGTCATTTTTAAATAAATATTCATAATTTTACCTTAATTTTTAAGTGTTTTTATGTTCATACATATTATACAAGGATCTCAAAAAATGATTAGTTTGAATAAGATAAGACAGTGGAACCCATGACAATGACAATGGTTTATAGTAAAAAAGTGGCCATTGAATCATATGAATTTTGTGTTGGAATATGTTACAAGAAGGTATTATGAACTTTTAAATTAATTATAATAACTTATAAGTGACCTTATAGGAGTTAGGTGTCATGTTCAACATGACTATGTTCTGGGTCAAGATGACTGCTACATGCATGCTAAAGAAAGTGAAGTGTTTAAGGTATTATGACAAATGGTGATAAATAAAATTAAAATATTGGTGTTTTTAAATACCTTATTGATACAATAAATAGTTTTTTTAATAAGGTGAGTTATTTTTAGGTATTTAAATGTGAAATCCAAATTGGCTTATCAGACTGTGTTAAGATAGTGAAATAGAAACCTGAATGATTCAAATGTAAGACCAATGAATGTTGCTATAACATGATAAAAAAAAAATTATGTTGATAAATAAGACTCAAATAATCCACTCATGTTATTTAGGATTTTTTAAATCATCCTTTCATGTATAATAGATAAGCTTCTATATGGTTGTACTTTGACTAAGTATGACTAGTCTAAGTGGTCATCTTAAGAAAGTTGGTTTGACGCTGTTTGGCCTATGAAATGTTGAATAATGGATTTAGTGATATTTTTTAGGTCATGAATGACATATAAATGTTATTTTTTAAATTTATTGTTTTATTGAATCAATATTATGCCTTAGTTCTATATGATAGATTTTTTTGTGTTTCTAGGCATATTGGCGAGTAGGCTAAAATGGATTGGTTCATGAGGTGAGTTGGTTTTCCATGTCTATTGGAAATTTTTGGGAGTATAAAAGTGTCTATTTGAGTTATTTTTTATCCATTGGTGAATTTTTAAGGTGGACCAAGGATTCCAAGGTGTAACGTGTTGGTTTATAGGCCTAATTCATTTAGGTCTTTATTAGGTCTATTTGGTGTTTTGGGTCTTAATGGAAATGAATGACATAAAGAGTGTATGGATATTAAATATAATTTTTATTAGGATATATTTAAAATATATATCAATCATGGAAGTCATCTTGGCTGACCAAGATATGTTAGATGAGAGAATGGTATATATATTAGGCCTAATTGGCCTATTTGAAGTGTTGAGGGTGTGTGAAGCTAAGCGAAGAAAAGAGATCAATCAAGGAGTAGAGATAGATAATTTAGGACCACCATAGGGTGAATATAATCAGTCATGTTTTATTTTATTAGGTTCATGAGCTAACAAGTCATTAGACCTAACAATCTAAAGGGTGACTTTGTTGAGCGAATGAGCTAGGAGTGGTTACCTAGAGAAGAGAAGTGGGTTTGAAGGTGTTAGAGAAAGAGGTCATCATTAATTGTATAATAAATCATATTAGTGGTGTAAATAATATTTGAGGAATTTTATTGGGTTCTTAATCACCTAAGTTGTTGTAGCCTCCTTTCTAGTTAGAGCTAGCTAAAGGTCTAGTTGGTATTGGACTAAATTAAGGGGTGGGTGCTCCTTGATCAATTGATGTTGGTATAAAATTATCATGTTTATGATATATTTATAGGTTATGTATTCCATTAGTTATATTATTTAGAGTGTATTTTATTTCTAATGAGGGTTTACCACATAAATGTGGTGTACTTGTGTTGATTTCTCTTGATCTTGCTTATGTGTTGATTTGTTTATGTTATGCTTAAGTGTTTGTTTCATTAGAATTAAAAGAGATTAATTATGATATTTTTATAAAATTATTCACCCACATACCTCTCATTATCTACTTACAACAAACTTGTGCTACCTTATGCACACTAGACTAAATTGGTGTCTTCTCGAGAACACTTCCTACCTTAGGTATCCATAAATTTACCTGACCAATTTGTGTTTTTATTAGGAGAAATTCCTAACTTGGATACCCATGAAAAATCATACATTTATTAGGATAATTATTCTTATGAGTGTTCCCAACCACCACACCTAAATTTGGTCACATGGTCCACTTATCACTTATACTTCTAACAATGAACTTTATTTTTACCAACTATGGCAACCTAGTTAATTTGTGATCTTAGATATCACACTTTTGTTTTACTTTGTGTGCATATTTGTACTTTAGTACCCAATCTATCATTCACCCATTTTCTCATCCACTATCCACTTATCAAGCCCTTACCTAATTCTATTCTACCTCATCGAATCTTAGTTTGAGGGGAAACAACTCTCCCATGATTGGGGTAACCAAATCTTTGACCCATAATCCATTTTTGTTTTGTAGGTTATTGATACAAACTTCATAAATAAAAGTGGCAAAATGTAGACATCAAAAATATGCACATGATGGTTTTGAACATTGTAATTCCCCTAGACCATCTCAAGACCCCCTTGTGCCTAGTCTAGACCATTCAAACTTAAACCAAATCTAGCACAAGTCTATTTGACCTAATGACTTAACCAACCTTTTAAAATAAAATTGGCCTTGGCCTTGACCTTTGACCATCAACAATCACCCTGACCATTGATGGTTAGGTTCTACCATTTAAACCAACTTAATTGACCCTTCACCTAAACTTGGTTTTTTATAATTATATCATCTAATTCATGTGTGAGATAATACATGCATGAGTTATATTTAGATAGCAAGTTGGAACCCTTGTTAATGTCTTATTTCACCTCTCCTTCCTTGCTTATAAGAAGAGAGGAACAAGAGGTGAAAAGGGATCCATCCACAACTATCAAGAGATTTTGTAGCTAGAGCTTCTTTTGAAGGCGTTATTCCAATAATATAGTGATCTATCCATCACAATAGAGAGATGACTTAACATTTTCCCTCAATCAAAAACTATGTACTGTTACTCTATCAGAATCATGCTATACTCCACCAACAAGCTAACCACCTCCATGATTCATCTAATCAACCTCCAATAAGCTAATTATTTGTTTTCCATTACTCAATTAGTCTATTTCCATTTCATAACTAGCCTAGTACAAACCAATATACAAAAATTACCTTTTGTGATATCATCAATTTGACCTTTTATCAACCCAAACCCAACACATAGTAACCACCAATGATCACCATAAGTATCAATTATCTATCCAACTATTGATGGTCACCTTGACTATCAATGGCCAACTTAACTATAAATGGTCACTATGGTAATAAATAACAATAAGTTATTTTCATCCACTTACCTCTAACCAAATGTAACTTTATTTTCATCTTCTGATTCACAAACCCCCAACTTATTTTCTAAATCACATTGAAACTAGTTAGCATTATAATTGACCCACTTATAACTACATTAATATCTTTATTATATTTAATTATCAAGAATTTATTGTATTATTTTTAATTAGACTTTTATTATTGATGTAATTACTTTATCTTTTGTTTTCTAAACTTAATTGTTTAAAACATGTAGATTAACAGCTCTAAGGAACCTCTTACTTCTGAGATCTAGCTAGCACTAGGCAATTCACCCAACTATTTATCTAACTAGCAATTTTCTTTAGTGCTATCTTATTTTAAGGTCATCCTCCCAATCCAAATAGGAACTCTTCACAAACATCTAATTTAACACACACACAATCAGATAGGTTTTCATCCATACCCGTATTTAATTTCATCTTCCCTTTTTGAAATATAAGCTAAAATTCATTAAAACATTTCCCATTAGCTTATATTTGAGCCTTTCCTACATGTTTTTACTAAGCATAATTTCATGAAAATTGTAAGATATCCTATCGTTTGAATAGTCCACCATCACACCACCTTCCATTTTATATAATCATCTAACTATCCTATTGATTCCCACCTTGCATATAATACATCATTTGCATATTATGAGTATTATTTTCCCTAAAAATACATAATATCTTTCTTACCTAACATGTATTTACATTTTATAATTTGAATACTAGTGTTGGAATATTCCATTTGACTTATATTTTAAAGATTCTTTCAAAATGAAAGTTGTAGTCATATACAAATCTATCTTTAGTAGCTTGAATATGAACTAGTGCATTTGTGCATTCCTTGTGAGAACTCTTCCTGGGTGGAATGTGAAAGTTTGGTTATGCCCTAGTCACATATATGTATCTTTGTGCCAATAATCCCCATGGAGGTTGAATTACATAATATCTCCATGTGAGAAAGCTACCCCTTACGTCCTCTCATCTTAGTTCAAGTAGAGCCATAAGTAGTAGGGAACTAACCATACCCATTATCAGTACCTCTCAATCATTTTCTTAGTTTGGTCCATATTTTATAACCAACCCTTCCAATAATATAATGATATAGTAGCAGGTTTCTCATCATTTTTTTCCATTTTATTCAAAGTGTGCAAGACCATATTAGAGAGGTGTATAACTAGGAACCAACACTCTTCTAACATTGTTGTCAGTGACTAAATTGAATTCCTTATTACTTGTGTTATTGAGGAATCTTGTAGAGAGTTATTTTTATTTTTAAATTTCTCTACATATTTGTGCTATAGTTAGACTATCTTGGCCATCAATGTCATATCACTTTATTAGGGACGTGCTAAGATTTGAAATATTTGACAATTTGACTTTTGTTATGTTTATTATAAAGAGATATTAATATTGCATGTTGGAAGGTGTCTTTTCCCTTTTAAAAAGATTCTTAAAATTTTAGTGTCTTTATTTTCTATCTCATTAAGCTTCAACAAGTTTAACTTTAGCATGTATCATTATCAGTTTATTAACTATTATATTCTAGAATTTTGATTCTAGTGGTGACTCCATTTTATCAACTAGTTTAAATAAGATCGATGCCTATTTTGAATATTTTTATTAACCTTTATATTTGAGTATTTTCTTGTTTACAAATTTGGAAGGACTGAGGTCATGTTTTAGAAGTGACCCATCAAATAAACTTGTCTCTCCTTTAAGCATTCATCCAAGGAGAAGGGGAAAAGTTTAGGGGCCTATTGAATATAAACTATTGGCTACTAAGGGTTTTTAATAATTTGATAATATTGAAATTTTTGTTGATCCTCCTATTATTGAGGACCATCATATATCTTCTACTAATTTTGAAACACATAGTCCTATTTATTTTCCATCTTTTTTGAACCAGCTAAATCCCCTCCCATGTTTGATCCACCAAGTCCACCTCATTCACCCCCACATATCCCTTTTCCATGTGTTCTTTAATCTCCCATTGAACAAATCATGAGGAATAGGGATCCAAATGAGAATTCACATCTTGCATTCCACATTCTTAGATTTAGGCCTATTAATTTCATTGAAATAAAAGGCTATCATAATGAAGTCCCAAATGAAGATAGGAAATGCCTCCCAAAATTATAAGGGAACAATGCAATGAATGGTGATCAACACCTAAGGGTCTTCTAAAATATTATTGAAGATTATGAGATTGAGTACGAGGATGTGTACATCAAGTTATTTGTGAACATGTTAGAGGAATATTCTCATGAATGGTTCATTCCCTTCTCATTAGATGCATTGATTCTTGGGAAGAGATGAAAAATATTTTTAGAATTTAGTATGGTACTAGGATTGATATAAGGTTTCTCTTTGCTGAATTTAAAAATATCACAAAGAATCCTAATTAGTGTATACAAGACTTTAACACTTGGTTCAACAAGACTATGATACAACTCCCTAGAAACATAAAGCCCAGTGATACAACATGATTGATAAAGTATTATGATGTATTCGATAAGAAGGTTGTGTATTACTTGAGGGGTAAGGATCCCATTAACATGAGGTTGGTTTTCAATATGACCATCCAAATTGAGAATAACATAAAGGTTGTGGGAAAGCCCATGAACAAGTGAGCTAATGTGAAGTTGGTCAATATGGAAAATACTAGCCCATAAAGACAACCAACTTAGAGAAAATTATTAAAACTTTGGCCTTTAATATCAAATAAATGTCATACAAGTTGGATAGGGATGAAAAGGGGGTCCCTCATGTGTTTACCATCTATGAGCAAGATCAAAATTTGAATCAAGCACCAAGGGGGCCTTCTTTCCACAATATAGATAATGACAGAGCGAAGAGTCTTGCATGTGAAGAAAGAATAGAAATAAATATAAATAGAGGGGCTATAAAAGAAGTGCTTGATCCTTTAAACTCTAATGTGAATGTTGTAGATTATGACATTGATGTTAATTAGTGTGACAAGTGCTTCCTTCAACATCCTCCATGTGATACAACTAAACAAATTGATGAAGACATGGATGAAATTGAGTCTACATCATCCGATGATGAGATCCTAATGTTCAATTATCAAAGCCTCAAAAGTGATATGACTACCTCCATTTTATTTTTGAGTGTTATTACTATTGATAATTTTTGGAGTGTTGTTGAGAAGGTAAATGTCATAACTCCTAAATTTTATTATTAAGTTAATATGGCACAAAAATATAAATTACCCATTAATTATTACAATTTATTATGCTCTATGATGATTAATAGATATGATGGGGTAATTTTGTCATTTGAGGATAGACAACTAATAATCAATGTTGTAATTTCCCAAGAGGAGTATCACTTGAGAAGAAAATATTAGGTTGATGCTCTTCAAGACAATACCCCTATGAACCCAAAAGTAGGGGCTGATCAGAAAATTATAGTAGTCCCTAAAGTTTCTAAACTAGTTCCCATTTCCTAATTTGATAAGCCTAGAGGTACTCTAGCCAAGAATAGAGTGCCCATATTGTCTAGTATCCTTAAGGGTACAAATGAGTTTAAGCAAAATTCACCTTTGAAAGCTGTTATTAAAAACGTTAATCCATCCTAGCCTACTCCACTTCAAACCTTAAGTAACTTTATTCCATTTTAAGGTGTTGTTACCCTTCTACCAAATACTCATATTCCTTAGTATAGCATATGTGATATGGCACAAGGGTTGAGCCAACTAAAAATCATTGTTCCACTTGATAAATTATTAAGAATAGTTGAACATAGGAAGAGAGCATTTGAGTACTTAGAATTTGATGAAAGGTCAAATGCTAATGAAATTGAGTTGCCCCAAACACCCCTAAAAAGTAATGAAGAATTAGAAGAGGTTTTTGAACCTACTTTAGAAGTCTATTTAGGGACTACATTGGTAAAACGTTAGTTGAATGTGGATCCATTTTATACAACCTTATTGATCAATGGTCTAAATATTCACAACTACATGTTTGATTATACAGCTTCTTGCAATTTCATGCCCCTAGGTGTCTTAAATGAAATTGGAGTTAAGATCACATTACCCTTTGGCAAGTTATATGCCATGGACTCATGAGAGGTTCTAGTTGTTAGATAAGTCAAGGGACTATTTAACATGACTATATACTGAGAGAGGGGGATGAATCAGTAGTTTTCAAAAACTATTTATTACTTTTAAAAAGAATTTTAAACATATGCAAACATAAACACATGAAAGAGAAATGATGCCATCACAAAATCACAACACATAATGCCATATTTATACATGGAAACCTAAAGGGAAAAACCATGATGAGAAAGCTACTAGTGTTAGGTTATGGAGCTAAAAGCTTCACTGATGCAAACATGGAGGAGGTTGTAGAGAGGTTGCTAAGTTGCAGAGCAACTGGTGTTGGTTTGATCGACTGACATCAGTCATATCCAGTGTAGAGCAAACTGACATCAGTCAAGGATCAGCCGACGTCGGTCATGTCCAGCCAAATAGGGACCGACGTCAGTTGCCTGTGTGGTTCCAGAACTATCATTTGCATGAACAATTTGTTAACAAATTAGTTGTTTGCATGTTAAGAGGCTAATTTTAGTCTTGAGCTACAGATCTAATTATTATAATTAGATGTCTAATTATTGTTTGCATGAGATCTATATAATAGACTCATGGGCTATATTGTAATTTTTTCTAGTTTCAGTTGAGCTTGGTTAGCTCCTTTTGAAAGTGAAGAGAGCAAGGGTAGCTCCTTCTAGTTCCACAGGTGTGTTGAGTGTGTATGATCAAGTTGGTCTGCAGGTGTGCTAGATCAGGAAAAAGATCCATCAGGGTACTAGTTTGGAGAATCATAAGGACTTGGTGAGGCAAGGGTAAGGGTTCTTCAGGGTGTAGAGAGATCTACATGGTAAGTATGATCAGATGATTTGTAGGTGTTTGTGTGTGCAAGGTCGAAGGTGGATCTGTAAGATAGCAAGGTCAAATGATATGGGCAACACAATAGGTAGCAAGATTAGGGGAGATCTACTTGGAGTACGTTGAGTACTTGGAGTGCATGGAACACTTGTGGAGTGCGTGGAGTACTTGTGTACTGGCAGTAGTGATACTAACTGGTGGTACTAGCAATAGTGATACTTACTAGTTGGAGGTGAACACCAACTTTGTGTTTGAGTTGTGTGTTGGGACCATAAGAGAGAGAGTGAGCTCTTGAAGAGATTTACTATTTATGCCCTAGAGGTGTGGGAGCCCTAGAGGTGTGTAAGGAAGAAGACTGTGGCAATCTTCTTTATTGTATTTCCTTCTGGAAGAGTATTAATACAATTGGGTATTGTCTCTCATATTCTGTGTTATTTCTGAATTCTAGTTACTTGTTACTTCTGGTTAAATTACACATGTTAAATTGCTAGTACATGGTAATCAATGGTGCTTCTGTGGTCCTAACAATTGGTATCAGAGCATGTTTATTGGTCTAGATTCCTGACAAGTGGTAACAGAGCTAAGGTTGTAGGGAGTAGGTTTGTGTTTGGTTACAGGTCACTCTCAGGGGTTTCTGATTGAGATGGAGTATAGCAATGGCAGAAGAAAGTACACTAAGAATGGAGGAATTAAAAATCATGAATGGTCAATTACAGTGTTATGGAAAGAAAGAGCAGGTAAAGAAATATTGTTGGTTGGGAGAAGATCAACATGAAGGAACTGAAGAAGCAGATGTTATAGGTGTTGTTGCACAAGATGCTCTAGGATGTTCCTTGGATAAAGTAGAATCTTGGTTTATATATTTTGTTGCCTCTTTCTATGCAACCCAAAATAGAGGGGTTGGTGAGCCTTGTTAAAGTATTGGCAAAGGGGAAGTGTTGCTGAAATTGTATGCAGCCAACACATGGGTGTTGAAGAAGGTAATGCAGGTCCCAGTCTTAAATATGCGGCTAATTTCTTTTGAGAATTTGGGTGATGAGAGATGCACAGGAACTCTTATAGCAAATTCTTGGAATGTTATCAAGGATGCACTTGAATTAGCAGGTGGTAAGAAAGTAGGTACTCTTTATCTACTTGCTTGTATTACTGATTCTTCTTCTATTGCAAGGATGTGGCTTTGTAGGCTTGGTCACATGAGCAAGAAGGAGATGCATGTTCTTAAGAGGAAGTTAGATGTGTTTGATAGACTTAAAAACTAGAAATCCTTGGTGTTTATGGAGGAGATGATGGATAGAGATCAGTGGAGAAGGCTGAATAACTCTGAGTAGGGCAATTTGGACAGGGTTTTGATCCAAAGAGAGCTCACAGGTAAAAATTCATCACTCACAGGAGAACACAAGTACCAGCATTGGTCAGGGAAAACCAACATTGAACAGATAGGCATCGACATTGATCATGTGTAGACAAGCAAAGTCGGTGGTGTTGGGCAGGTGGAGATTGACATCAGTAGGATAACTAGCGTCAGTGACCTGGATAATCACATGGAACTGACGTTAGTCAGATGCAAACTGTGTGGTGATCGAGGTTGGTCACTGGAACAGATTTTATGTGGATAACAAACTATCAAGGAGTCTCAAATGCCCATGTGGATGACTGAAAGGGTAAGCCTCAAATTTGTTATTCCTCTTCTTTATACTTGTTGCTCACTACAGAGTAGGAAGGATCTAGGAAATAGTGGGAGCATGGCATGAATAGGATGCAGAACCAAATGGGAGATTTGGTAGGGTTCTTAGCTGGAAGAAAGCACTAAAAGATGAATGGATACCTTAGTTAAATAATAGAGAGAATGGACACGTGAGACAGAAGGCCAGGTCATATGGTCTTGAGGAAGCTGCAGGATAGTGGTACAAGCTTGACAGGTGGATGACAAAGCATCGCTTTAGTTAGTGTCATTATAACCATTGTGTTTGTATTACCAGGTAGATGATGGTTGCAACATTATCCTATTACTATATGTGGAGGATGAGCTTGTTGCAGGTTCAGACATACAGGGTTTTACTGAGCTAAAGGTAAGGTTAGTTTAGAGGTTTGCCATGAAGGATTTGGGAGTAGTGAAATTCTTTGGCATGAGAGACATGGAAGATCACAGGTTGATTTTGTCTCCAGTGGGAGCTGATGTGAATCAGGTGTTGGTGAGGTTCAATATGCAAGATGCAGAACTAGAGCACACTAAGGGCTGGACAGTTTAGTGTCTGAAATCACATGAGGTCTGGTATAGACTTGAGTTTTCCCTAGTAGTGGGAGCTACCAGAGAGTTAGGAGCCAATTCAGGGAAGTGGGTTCTCAGGTATTTGAGAGGGACCAGCATCATGTATACATGTTATGGATGGTTAGGACTTCACTACATGGGTTTGTAGGTTTGGATGTGGCAGGTTACTTGGATGATAGGAGGTGCACCATAGGTTGTGTGGTGGTTGGTCTTCAGGATTGATCTTGAAGAAGGATACAAGCCAGGAAATAGATTAGATGGTGTACAGGTATAGGTACAGTGCAGCTATTTATCTCTAAGTGTGAGATTGTCAGGTTGTGGAGCTAAAAGCTTCACTAATGTAAACATGGAGGAGGTTATAGAGAGGTTGATGAGTTGTAGAGAAACTGGCATTGGTCTGATCAACCGATGTCAGTCATATCTAATGCAGATCAAACTGACATCAGTCAGGGATCAACCGACATTGATCATCTCTAGCTAGACAGGGACCGACATCGGTCGCCTATGCATTTTTAGAACTGTCAGTTGCACGAACAATTTATTAACAAACCAGTTGTTTGCATGTTAAGAGGCTAATTTTAGTCTTGAGTTGTGGATCTAATTAATGTAATTAGATGTCTAATTATTGTTTACATGAGATCTATATAATAGACTCATGGGCTATATTGTAATTTGTTCTAGTTTGAGTTGAGCTTGGTTAGCTCCTTCTGAGAGTGAAGAGAGCAAGGGTAGCTCCTCCTAGTTCCATAGGGGTGCCAAGTGTGTATGATCAGGTTGGTTTGCAGGTGTGCTAGATCATGGAGAAGATCCACTATGGTACTGGTTTGGAGAATCATAAGGACTTGGTGAGGCAAGGACAAGGGTTCTTCAAGGTGTAGAGAGATCTACATTGTAAGTATGATCAGTTGATTTACAGGTGTTTGTGTGTGCAAGGTCTAAGGTGGATCTGTAGGATAGCAAGGTCAAATGAGACGGGCAACACAATAGGTATCAAGATCAGGGGAGATCTACTTGGAGTACATTGAGTACTTGGAGAGTGTGGAGCACTTGTGGAGTGCATGGAACACTTATGTACTAGTAGTAGTGATACTAACTGGTGGTACTGGTAGTAGTGATAATGACTGGTTGGAGGTGAACACCAACTCTATGTTTGAGTTGTGTGTTGGGACCATAAGAGAGAGAGTGAGCTCTTGAAGAGATTTACTATTTACGCCCTAGAGGTGTGGGAGCCCTAGAGGTGTGTAAGGAAGAATACTTTGGCAATCTTCTTTGTTGTATTTCCTTCTTGAAGAGTATTAATACAAATGGGTATTGTCTCTCATATTCTGTGTTATTTCTAAATTCTAGTTACTTGTTACTTTTGGTTAAATTTTGCATGTTGAGTTGCTAGTACATGGTAATCAATGGTGCTTCCATGGTCCTAACAGTCGGTATCAGAGCATGTTCGTTGTTCTAGATTCCTGACAACTAGAATCTACTATTCTAATCCAACCTCACAAAGTTTGTCTCACTGATAGAACCTCACTAGTTACATTTTAGGAAACCCTTCCCATGGAGACACCAATCCCCTATTTTAAGATCACCAACTTTTAAGAAGCACCTACTCCCTATTCTAAGTACCAACCTAGTTTAATCTGATGGAACCAATGTATCAAACAAAGTGAATTACAATTATGGTTAGATTCTTAAAATAATCCAAGTCTGTTCTTTGTTGCAAGTCCTATATACAACTACTCACTTCTTCAACACACTTTTGTGTGATCTTTATTTCTCTTTCACCCCTTCTTTGTGTTTAAATTTATCTATTTGACAATCAAATATTCTCCAATTATTTACTACTCCTCCATGCTTAGATGAGTTCCATATTTCTCCACCTATGGGTCAAACTCCTCTCATTCCAAAAAAATGACTATTTGTCTTCGTTTTTCTTCATCACTTTGGAATTTTTCATTAAATTTATTTAAAAACAACCTCAGAACATACATAAGAGATTCAAAGGAATCACCATTTTTACAAGAACTAGTTATGTTCCTTCGATCGATGCTTCAGACTTTTATAACTGACTCACTTTGTAAAGTTCTTGAAAATGCAATTCTTAACATACTTTGACATTATCCTTAGGAAAATTTGTTAACATCTCACTCTCTATGTAATCCTTGAATACCTTCACTCTATAGATCTCTTCTAGACTTTCTCGATGTTCATCTTGGCACTAATTATTATCAGTCGAGTACCTTTCAATCTTGGAAACACTTCACTCCATTAGATCTTCACTATACTATTAATCATGAGCCATTGATATTATTAAAATGCATGACTTTTAACCCACTGAACAAGCATAAATGTGACACTTGTCATCTTTTCATTAGCTCATAGCATTACTCTACACTTCTTTAGACCATATCTTTTAGTAAGATTGGAAAAATATCCTTCAAGAATTTCTTTGAATTCACTCAAAAGTGTCCTTTGGTAGAAGTGAAATCATCCTTCAAAACTTTTCACATAGCCTTCAGAGACTTTGGAATGGTCCGTATACCCTTTAGAGGCTTTGTAATGTATCTTTCAAAAATTTACTTGGGTCACTTATCCTTCAGCCTTTTTGAAAACTACCCTTCAGCTTCTTTATAATGGTCCTCATACCATTCAGTACTTTTGAAAAGATCCTTCAAAATTCTTGAATGGTCTAATTATCCTTTGGATTTCCTAAAATGATCCTACAACTTTTTTGAATGGTCCACTTGCCCTTCAAACTTTTTGAAAAACACCCTTCAACTTTCTTGATTGATCTACTTTCCCTTCATACTTTTTGAAATGTACCCTTTGGTTTTCTTGATTGGTCCACTTTCCCTTTGGAATTTTTGAAATCTATCCTTTGGGAATTTTGTAAGTGACCACATACCCTTTGGAATTTTTGAAACCATCCCTTCAACATTTTATTTAGGATAATTTTCTCAATGAGGACTTAACAATTTTTCTAAAAGAATTATCCAAGACCATTTCAAGTTATCCAAACTACATGACTTATAAGATTGAAAGAAGTAAAGTCATTTCAAAACCTTGATTCACTCATCTAGACCAATTTAGGTTCTTCAACCTACTTAACTTATAAAAGTGAAATAGGTTAAGTCACTTTACAACCCTGATCTACTCATCTAGAATAATTTGGGTTCTTCAACCTACTTATAAAAATGAAATAAGTTAAGTCACTTTCCAACCTTGATCTTCTCATCTAGACCAATTCAAGTTTGTAACACTACTTGACTTATAAGTTTGAAAAACATAATGACATCAAGTAAACCTGAGTTAATTCATCCTAACCCATTTGGTTCTTACCACAAATTAACTTATAAAAATGAACAAAGCTAAGTCATCCTAGAAACCTAATTACCTCAACTAGACCAATTCAAGTTCTTCTAACTACTAAACATATAAAATTTAAACAAGTTAAGTCACTCCAAAAACTTGCATTTCTCTATTCAGACCCAGTTGGATTTTTGTGATTTCTTTACTTAAAAAAATTTATAAGCAGAAGTACTTTGAACTGATAAACCTGATCAACACATAATTCAATACCCAGTCAGGTTTTTGAGAGATACTTAGTTGTTACTCATAAATGATTAAAAGTAATAGTGATTCACAAACCAAATTTTTTCATGAACTTTTCTGATCTATACTTTTCTCTTCTAGGATATATGTAGGATCTTCTTGAGTTTAACTCTATGGCTTTGTCATTAATATATACACATAGCTTTATACTTGATCATTGAACCTCTCCATCTTTGAGCTTGTTAATAGACTTAATTATTTATCAATTTTATAAAATCACCATGCCTTTGTCATTATCAACAACACATTTTACACATGTTTATTTTGTCATCAATGACAATCCATGACACAAATCAATTGTGACACTCAAATTGCCAACAATCTCCCCCTTTATCATTGATGGAAAAAATATCCTCTACTATAAGTCAATCACTACTCTGTACCTCTATCTTGTACATTTCTCCCCTTTTCACATTAATGACAAATCATCTTTGCCAGTATGTCAACTAGCCCCCCCTAAAAAACACTTTTTAGGTATGTTAGAGTTTTGATCCTCAAACTTGTCAGATGAAAATAAAAAAGGAATCTCCCCCTTAGGCCATGACTCATTTTCCTAATCTCTTTTTCTTCCAACAATTAGAGATGTTTATTGAAGAACTCCTCCTAGAGATATTTCTAATCACCAAAAATTAGTGATGTGGTGTAGGATCCATCACTCCTAATTGTTGTCTTAGATATTCAAATTGATCTTTAGATAGAGGCTTAGTGAAAATATCTATATTTATCTATTGTGTGAACATATTCCAATGTAACTTCTTGATCAACAACCTTCTCTTTTATAAAGTAATACTTAATTTATATATGCTTGGTCTTATAATGCATCACTAGATTTTTAGAGATATTTATTACACTTAAATTGTCAGACCGAATGTAAATTGGTCCTTTTAAATCTACCTCAATGTCTCTTAGTTTATGTTTCATCCACAACACTTGTGTGAAAAATGCCACTGTTACAACATATTCTACTTCTGTTGTAGATAAAGTAACTAACTCTTTTTTTCTTAGCCATGAAACAAGTCTATTACCAAGAAAGAATGCACCACCACTTGTGCTTCTTCTATCATCTATGTTGCCTACACAATCAACATTTGTATATGTTATCAAATTGAAATCATTACTAAAAGGATACCACAAACCATAGTTTATTGTACCTCTGATATATCTGAAGATTCTTTTTATTGCATTTACATGAGTTTCTTTTAGAGCTTCTTGGAATCTATCAACCATGCATACAACTTGCCTAGTGTTTGGTCTAGTAGTAGTAAGATAAACTAAATGAACAATCATTGATATATACATAGTATGATTTACTTTAGGAGATTCATCACTCTTTCTCAACTTACATCCTATTATCATAAGAGTACTAGTTGGTTGGTTGTCTTTCATTATATACTTCTTGATCATCTCCTTTACAAACTTGGTCTGGGATATGAGGATTCCTTCATTGGATTGTGTAACTTTTAGACCAAGAAAGAATGCAATTTATCCCAACATGGACATTTCAAACTCCTTTTTCTTTTGATTTGCAAAATATTTGCACATGTTGTTACTAAAACTAAAAATGATGTCATCAAGATAAATAAATATGATCAACATATGTCTATTTTTAGATTTAATATATAAATTACTACAAACATAGCCTTTGATAAATCCTTGACATTGCATTCAAAAAATTAGTCTTAACATCCATCTGATAGACTTTGAACTTCTTAAAAAAGGAAAAAGCCAAAAACATTCTGATTACTTCTAATCTTTCCACAAGAGCAAATGTCTCCTCAAAGTCTATTCATTCCACTTGAGAATAACCTTTGTAAACAAATCTAGCTTTGTTTCTCACAATAGCTTCATCTTCATTCAACTCATTTTTAAAGACCCATTTTGTGCCTATGACATTCTTATTTTTGGGTCCTGGAACTAGTTGCCAATTTTTATTCTTTTCTATTTGACTTAGTTCCTCATCCACGGCCTTTTTCCAATTCTCATCTTTACTAGCCTCAACATAGTTTTTGGGATCAATTTTAGATAGTAAGGTAAAACTGATCTATTATTTTCTCATTACTACCCTTCTACATGTTTAGACTCCTTTCATGTATCCAATGATTTTCTCCTTAGGATGATCCTTTTGAATAAATATTGGGAGTATCTTTTCAGTTCTCTTCATCTCTTCTTCTTCATCTTCAAATTCAAACATGTCATTCTCATCTTCATATTTTAGCTCTTCAATGTTGATCTCCTTTATAGGTTCAGTCACTTCATTGAGTGTCTCTTCAACTTTAACATGAATTCTCTCTACTAATTTATGAAGTCTTTTTTTGTAGCAGATATAAGATTTGCTATGAGTGGAATAACCAAAAAAATATTCCCTCATCACATCATGACTTAAAACTTCCTAGGTTTTTCTCCTTCCTTTGAATATAGTACTTACTACCAAAGACTCTAAAGTAATTAACTAAGGTAGGATTTTCATACCACAATTCATATGGGGTCTTATCATTATTCACTCTCAATTGAACATGGGTTAATACGTATACTACAGTTTGGATTGCTTCTCTACAATAACCATCTATTAGGTTGGCTTCTTTCAAAAAAATTCTATCCATCTCCTTAATAGTCATGCTCTTCCTTTTAACCACTCTATTTTGCTGAGGAGTTATTACAATTGAGTAGTGTCTTTTAATTGCATGCTTCTCATATTACTCTATGAATTCATTTGAATTGAATTCACCACCTTTGTCAGATCTAAGGCACTTGATATTTATGCTAATTTCATTTTCAACCATGGCTCTAAAGATCTTGAATCTCTCAAAGGCTTGAGACTTGTCATTTAATAAAGTTACCCATGTCATTCTAGTATAGTCATCTATGAATAACATGAAGTAATACACTCCTTTTAAACATATTGTCTTGGTTGGTCCATAAAGATCAGTATGAACTATCTATCATGTATTTGTAGTTGCATACTCTTTAGTTTGGAATGAGACCCTAGTCTTTGACACTCTCTAAAATTAGTTTTTTTAGGCTTAGTTATCTATGTCATGTGTCTTACACATTTGTTAAAACTTACTTTGACTAAATTTTCAAAGTTAAAATGGCCAATCCTTCTATGCCATAACCAACTCTCATCAATCTTTCCCATGAGACAATTTGCATTATTTACTTCAATCAATCAATCAATCAATCAAAATATATATATATATATATATAGCTTTCAGTCCTCCTTCTTTGAGAAACTATTATACTAAACCTTCTTATCTCACACCATTCAACATCAAATATGACTCTATAGCCATTGTCACACATCTGACTAACACTCAACAAATTATGTTTAGTCCTTTAACATAAATAAAATCATGTGTAGGGATCCTTCCATCAATGTGCAATGTTCCTTTACCTCTGATTTTGACTATTGTATTGTCTCCCAGACTGACAGTCCCTTCCTTACATCAGCTCAGATTGGTGAACTTACTCTTGTCACTAGTCATATGTTTTGAGCAACCATTATCTATGACCCATTGATTTTTCTCTTTAGTATGTAAATCATTTTGACCAATCATTGATTGATTCTTCTTATTCCATATCTCCTTGGGCTTCTTTATTGTACTTTTCTCTATTTTGCTACCGATTTGTGAACCTTCATTCACTTTAGTAATTTTAACTCTTTGCATCATTAGACTTTGATTTGACAATCTTTGTTCTACAATGCTTTGATATATGCCCAAAGTTATTATAGTTATAACATATGACATTTATATCTAATAGAGGAGAAAATGAATTCCTACTTAAAAATCTCCTTTTCTTAGGAATAACCTTATAGTTAATTGCTCTATGCCCAAATTGATTATAGCTATAACAATAACCATAGAATGATGAAGAATACTTGGTTATCATTCTTATTTGAGGATATACATGAAGTATCATGAATTTTACCTTCTTTACATTCCTTGCTATTACATTTCTTCTTGTAGCAACAATTTTGGTCTTTGTAGGAACCAAAATATTACATTTCTTCTTCTCCTTAAAAATGTAATTTTCTTCCTTTTTTATTCCTAATTCTACTATTCCCTTGAAATTTTCATATAGATTCCTAGTTTTGCTCAACATGGGACTCTTGCCTTTCTCATATCCAAGAACTAATCTTTCATTGCAGAGCTTTTATGAAATAATCATTTCAACTAGTATTATAGATCCACCTTTTAGTTTTAGGCCTTTATCAATTTGTTCTTTGGCCTTTTTGAACTTTTATCTTAGGTTGATGATTTTTTCCTCCATCTTCAAGCATTCTAAGGACTTTTATTACAAATTGATTTTGACAACATCCTCTATTCTCTTTGCCTCCTCAACTTGGGTCTTCAAACTCACTATCTATTGATTTGATTCCTCATTTCTTTTATTCAATTTCTCAAACTCCTTTTGCCTAAGCTTCTTTTGTTTAGAATTTTATTTTCTAAGCTTGTCTATTTATTTTAAAGCATAGATAAGATCACATTATATATTTACTTCTCCTTCTTCTTCATCATTATCTAAGTCCTCTTCTTCTTGGCATAAAGAAGTTGATTCATAATTCATGAATAGAACTTAATTTTTTGGCCATAAAATCACTATCATGATCATCAATTGAACTATTGTTGTCATCAACTGGGTCACTATCTTCTTTTGAGTATAGCCCCTTTTTATTATTAAAGAATATTTTATTCTTCTTGGGATAATATGATTTATCTTTTTTATTTTTATCAGATGAATCAAAATCATCTTTCCTTTTATGTGGACATTTATTAGTAAAGTCACCTATCTTTCCACAATTAAAACATTTGAAAGGTAACTTACCTTTATGTTTGCCTAATACCTTCTTCAATTTTCTAATGAAATTGGATTATACATCATCAACCTCCTCAGATTTAGAGTTAGGAGCTTCTTCTTATTCTATCTACTTGGAAACATTGAAAGTAGCTTCTCTTAGATGACTCAACATCTCCCATCTTCATCTCATATGTAGTGAAATTTCCATACAAATCATATACTATGAGCTTGTTC
Organism: Torreya grandis; assembly: GCA_037957365.1. Taxonomy (NCBI): domain Eukaryota; kingdom Viridiplantae; phylum Streptophyta; class Pinopsida; order Cupressales; family Taxaceae; genus Torreya; species Torreya grandis. Next base: position 1,042,247 of record JARHVA010004241.1, on the reverse strand, counting down.
ATATCTCTTAACTCTTCAATGGTAGAAATTTTAGAATTACACTTTCTTGTTAGAGATCTTAAAACATTTTTAACAATGATTGATTCATCCATTGTCTCTCCAATTCCTCTAATTGCATTTACAATCTCATCTACCCTAAGAATATATTCTTCAATCTTCTCTTTCTCACTCATCTTAAGACTCTCAAATTGTCCCTTATGTGTTTGAAGCTTGGTTTTTTAACTTTGTCATCTCCTTCATATATGCTCCTTAGTCTGACCCATATGTATTTTTCACTTTGATAGTGCATCACTTTGACAAACTCACTATTTGACAGTCCATAGAGAATAGTATTCTTTACTTTGAAATTGTTTTTGGATGCCTTCTTCAATACCTAATCAATAGGAGAAATAGCAAAAGGTGTGTATTTTAATCTCAATAGACATCAAGACATCAAATCCCAAAGAGGTCAAATACACTTCCATCCTTATGCACCAGAAAACATAATTAGACCCATCAAACAAAGGTGTTTTGTTTGATGATGTTCCCTCATAATTAGTCATTTTATGTTCAAATTATAATATTCACCTAAGTTTATTAGCTTCTCACTAAGAACCTATTGCTTTGATACCAATTGTTGAACATGCCTATCTCTTGAGAGGGGGTTGAATCAGTAGATCTAAAAAACTAGATACTTACAACTTTAAAATAGAATTTTAAACATATTCAAACATAAACACATGAAAGAGAAATAATTCAATCACAAAACCAAAACACACAACACCAAATTTATACATGGAATCCCAAAGGGAAAAACCATGGTGAGAATGTTGCTAGAATCTACTGTTCTAATCCATCCTCACAAAGTTTATCTCACTGATATAACCTCACTAGTTAAATTTTAGGACTCCCATCCCATTGAGACACCAATCCCATATTTTAAGATCACCAACTCTTAGGAAGCACCTACTCCCTATTATGAGCACCAATCTATTTTAATATGATGGCACCAACCTATTAGATAAAGTGAATTATAATTTTGGTTAGATTATTAAAAGAATACAAGTCTATTATTTATTACAAGTCCTATCTAAAACTACTCATTTATTCTTCAACACAATTTTGTGTGATCTTCATTTCTCTTACACCTAATCTTTGTGTCTGAATTTATGTATTTGACACTCAGATATTCTCTATTTAGATACTACTCCTCTATGCTCAGATGAGCTTCATATTTTTACACCTATGGCTCAAACTCCTCTCATTATAAAAAAATGACTATTTTTCTTCCCTATTATTCATCACTTTGGAATTTCACATTACATTTCTTTGAAAGCAACCTCTGAATATGTATAAGATACTCAAAGGAATAACTATTTTTACAAAAACTGATTATGTTCCTTCAATTGATGCTTAAGACTTTTATAATTGATGCACTTTATTGGGTTTATTTAAAATTCATGTCTTAACATACTTTGACATTATCCTTTGACATCTTTATTAACATTTTTCTCTCTATGGCATCCTTGAATGCCTTCGCTCTATTGATCTCTTCTAGACTTGCTCGATGTTTATCTTGACACTAGATATTATCAGTCAAGAACCTTTCAAGCTAAGAAACACTTCACTCTATTATATATTCATTATACTATTGATCATGAGCCATAAATATTATTAACAAGCATGACTTTTAACCCACTAAACAAGTGCAAATGTGACACTTGTCAGTTACACATTAGCTCAAAGATTTACTCTACACTTCTTCTGACCATATCTTTTGAGAAGTTCTTTAAATTCACTCAAAATTGTCATTTATAAAAAGTGAAAGAATCCATAAAAAATTTATAATACCCCTTAGAGAATTTGCAATGTATCCTTCCAAAATTTTATTGGATCACTTATCCTTCAACCTTTTTGCAAACTACCCTTTGACTTCTTTGTAAAGGCCCTCATACCCTTTGGCATTTTTGATAATATCCTTTCAAAATTCTTGAATGGTCCAATTATCCTTCAAATTTCCTAAAATTATCCTTTGGATTTCTTGAACGGTCCACTTTCCCTTCGAACATTCTAAAAAACACCCTTTGGCTTTCTTTATTTGGTCCACTTGCCCTTTTGACTTTTTAAAATGTGCCCTTTAGCTTTCTTGATTGGTTCACTTTCCCTTCAAATTTTTTGAAATGTACCCTTCAAGAACTTTTTAAGTAACCACATACCCTTTAGACTTTTTAAAACCATCCCTTCCACATTCTTTTTGGGACAATTTTCCCAATGAGGACTTATTAATTTTTCTTAAAGAATTCTCCAAGACCATTTCAGGTTCTCTAGACTACATGACTTATAAGCTTGAAAGAAGTAAAGTCATTCTAAAACATTGATTCACTCATATAGAATAATTTGGGTTATTTAACCTACTTAACTTATAAAAATGAAATAAGTTAAGTCACTTTTCAACCCCAATCCACTCATCTAGACCAATTTAGGTTCTTCAACCTACTTAACTTATAAAAATGAAATAGTTAAATCACTTTACAACCCTAATCCTCTCATCTAAGCTAATTTGAGTTTGTAACACTACTCGACTTATAAGTGTGAAAGAATTAATTACATCATGTAAACTTGAGTTACTTTATCCTAACCCATTCAAGTTCTTACCACAACCTAACTTTACCACAACCTAACTTATAAAGATGAACAAAGCTAATTTGTCCTAGAAACCCAATTACCTTGACTAGACTAAGTCGGGTTCTTTTAACTACTCAGCTTATAAAATTTAAACAAGTTAAGTCACTCTTAAAACTTGATTTTCTCCATTCAGACCCAGTCAAATTTTCATGATTACTTTACTTATAAAATTTTATAAGTAGAAATACCTTGAATTGACAAACCCGATCAACACATAAGTCAAGACCCACTCAATTTTTTGAGAGCTACTTAATTGTTACTCATAAATGAGTAAAAGTAATAATGATTCACAAAATTCATTTATTCCTAAACTTATGTGATCTATACCTTTCTCTTCTGAGATATGTGCAGGATATTATTGAGTTTAACTCGATGCCTTTGTCATTAATATATGAACATGGCTTTATACTTGAGTATTAAACCTCTCCTTATTTGAGCTTCTTGACAGAATTAATGACTCCTCAAGTTTACAACATCATTATGCCTTTGTTATTATCAATGAAACATTTTTCACATGCTTATTTTGTCATCAATGACAATCCATGACATAAATCAACCATGACACTCAAATTGCCAGTAGGGACTAGTTATACAGTTGGCAATTCATCTTGTTAAGTATCTAAATATGGATGTGGTATTTGTAAACTACCTACCTAAGTGGGAGATGTTGTTTTCATGTAAATAGGATACTAACATGGGTGAAAGTGTTAATATGGAACTTTATAATGCCACCATTATACTAGAGGGTAAGATGGTCAAGATTTATAGAGAGCTAAAGATTCTACACATAATTAAATATCCAAAACATGCTTATAATTAGGTGTTGTACATGGATGTTAAACTAGGTAACTTTTTTAAGAATTTTGATGCCAATGAATAGCCTATTATTCTTAATGTTGAACCAGACAAAGAGAGTGTAGTTTGGAAAATGTGCTTTGATGGGGTTTGCTCTAATCTTAGAAATAGAGTTGGGGTTGTATTTAATGACCCTAATGGTAAATGTTTTATGTTTTCTTTTTAGTTATCCTTTGAGTGAATGAATAATATTATTGAGTATGAGGCACTCTTTCTTAGTTTAAGGATTGCCCATGAATATAGAATTAAAGGTTTGATTTTCAAGGGAGATTTTGAGTTAGTGGTAAAGCAAGTCCATAGTGATTTTACCACAAAAATAAAAGGTTTAAATAGTATCAAAATGATTTTTTGGATTTTCTTGAATTTTTTTATGAATTCATTCTATGTTATCATGATAGAAGTTTCAATCAAGAAGTTGATAAACATGCAATGATAGGTGCTCAATTTGACATTGCGAATACAATCCCTGATTATTAGTATCAAGTGGAGATGCTTGTCAAGCCTTTAGTCCCAGATAATATTCATCATTGGTAGGTGTTTGAAGATGATGATGTTAATATCATAAGGTTTCTAAATTATGAGGCTAAGTTCCATGATCAGCTCATAAAATTGGAATCTATGGTTTAGGTTTGTGTTGGAAAAGAAAACCTATTTGGTATGGCCATTATTTATCTAAAGACATACACACTTCATAGAGGATTAGTAAGATTAGAATCATAGCTGATAGAAAAAAGTCAAGAAACTCATTTATCTCAAAGGATGTGATTGAGTATAATGTTGGTTATCATGAGAATCCAAGAAAGGTTTGGTTATGTACTCACTTAAGTGTAGATGAGAAGAAATCTTACATGTAGTTTTTTAGGAAGTACCAATATTGTTTAGCATGGTCTTATTATAAGCTAAAAGCATACAAGGAAGACTTATTTTAGCATGTCATTCCATTAAAATCTAATAGCAAGCCTTTTAGGAAAAAATAAAGACCTGTTAACCCCATCTTGGCCACCAAGATTCAAGATGAATTAAAGAAACTAAGGGATGGTGTTATCATTCATCCCATTAGGTATTCATCATGTGTGGTGAACTTAAAATTTATGTATAAGTAGAATGATGACATTTATTTGCATTTTTATTTCAAAAAATTAAATAAGGCTTCTTTAAAATATAATTATCCCCTACCCAATATAGATAAATTAATATAAAGAATTACTGAATCAAAGATGTCTAATTTAGATGACTTTTCAAGTTACAACTAGGTTGTGGTGAAGGAATCTGTGAGATCCAGACTACATTCACTATGCCTTGGCGAACATATGTATATATGAGGATGCCTTTCAAGTTAATTAATGTTAGTGCAATGTTTTAGAGAGATATTGATATTTCATTTTTATGGATGATTAACCATTTCATTTTTGTGTATTAGGATGACATTACTCTATACTCCAAGATTAGAGAAGAACATTTAGAGCATCTAGAAAAGGTGTTGATTAGATGCAGGTAGTTTGGCATTTTGCTTAATCTAAAGAAGTGACACTTTGGAGTATAAAAGGCCAAGTTGTTGGGACATATAGTGTCTAAGGATGGTGTCATGATTGACCATGAAAGGGTTAAAGCCATTGAAAAATTGCCTATCCTATAGTCCAAGAAAGGAATTCAGTATTTATTTGTACAAATTAACTTCATAAGGAGGTTTGTGTCCAATTTTGTAGAGATTACTCTACCTATTACTTTCATGTTGAAGAAGGACCAAACCATCAAATGTGAGGAAAAGGTTCTAAAAGAATTCAATGACATCAAGGGATATTTAATGTTTTCCCTTGTTTTGGCCAGTCTTGATTACATAAAATTATTCTAGATATTATCTTTTATGTCATATAATAATGTTATTTTCATCATGTTGAAAAATAATCAAGATGGTCATGAGCATCCCATAGCTTTCTTTAGCAAAGCTATGCAAGGTCCTGAATTAAACTATACTATCATGTAAAAACAAGATTTCACTATTTTGAAGGATATTAAAACATTTAGGCAATATATTCCAAGTTCAAAAATTATTACCTACTTTCTGAACACCATGGTGAAGGGCATTTCAACTCAGACTGAAGTATCCATCAAGAGATGTAGGTGGGTCAACAATTTAAAAGAGTATGACATGGATATTCAGACCACCAAGTTAGTAAGAGGGAAGGGTCTATACAAGCTTATGGATGAGACCAATTTAAAAGTTGAGGTAAACACTATTATTTTTAATGTTGATGATTCATTGAGTCAATTTAACATATCTCTGTGGTATTGAGACATTGTTTACTACTTACGAAATCTAAGTTATCCTCTTGAATTGGAAAAGAATCAAATTAGAACTCTTAAGATTGTTTCCCAAAAATACCTCTTGACTGAGAATGGACTAGCATGGAAGAATCTAGATGGGGTCCTCCTAAGCTGTGAGTTAGAATAATAGACTGCTAACTTGATTGAAGACTTCCATAGTGAAGTGTGTGGTGGCCATTTTACACCTAAATTTATAGCTCATAAAATTTTGAGAGCTGGTTATTAGTGGCCATCACTATTTAAGGATATTGCTCAAATAGTCAAAACATGTGAGAAATGTCAGCACTTTGGGAAGATGAAAGATTTAGGTTATCTTCCTTTAAAACCTATGATGATTGAAGGCCCATTTAGACAATGGGGAATATATTTCATTCGAGAAATTCTTAACTTGTCAAGCATTAGACATAACTGGATACTTTTTAAGACTAGTTACTTCACAAAATGGGTTAAATTAATCCCTAAAAAGAAAGTAACACACTAGGTGGTTATGGAATTTTTTTTAATTTAGATTATTTGTAGATTTGTTGTGCCCATTAATATTATTGCTGACAATGATATGAGCTTCAAATCTAAATCTTTAGTGGCATTATGTAAAGAGTATGGGATTGAATTGATCCATGCTTGCAATTATGACACTCAAGGGAATGGGAAAGTAGAATCAAGTAAAAAATACTTGCTAAGATCATCAAATGAACATTGGAATCAAATAAGAAGAAGTGGGGTAAACAACCAAAGTTTGCTTTATGAGCTGATAGGATTATGCCCAAGAGAGCTATAGGAAAAATCCCTTTTTGAGATTGCTTATGGAGCTCAAGCAATATTACCTATGAATTTACAATTTCCAACTTATCAGGTGATGCAACATCTAGAGGAGGATGAGAAAATCAACCACTAAGAAATTAGGATGCACCAAATCATTGAGCTTGGTGAAATTTAAAGATAAGCTCATAAACAATGCCTTAGGTTTAAATAGAATTTGAAGAAGATATTTGATAGTAAGGTCACTCCATGAACATTCCAAGTAGGTGATTTGGTTCTACTTTGGGATAGTGGGCATGAGGAGAATGGAAAGCATGGAAAATTTTTTGCCTTGAGGATGGGTCCCTATTCTATTAACTATCATATTGGGGAGCATACTTTCTTATTTAGAGATATAGATGGTGAAATACTAGAGATTTTAGTCAATGGAAAATATCTAAAACACTTTCTTGATTAAGTCCTTAACATTTATACCATATTATGTAATGTTTTATTACTTTGTCCTTTTGTTGTTTTGTTACCCCTCTATTTTGGGCCTTATTTATACAATTTCCATTGATGTTTTGTTGCATCTTCATTTCTAGATCTTCCTAATCTATTTTTATAAGTATACTATGGTATTTATGAATGTTTTCTAGAATATTTTGTGTCTTGACTATGTGACCTAATGGATTGGCACCTAGTCTTATGTTTTGGGGTTCTTTGAACATGTGTGGGAGGTATGCATCCCAAGGTGAGAGCCAACATTAGTTCCCTAAATTTTATTGAAGTAATTAGGCCTTTTTCAAATGTAAATTCATAATTTCTTAGCCCAAGTCATTTTTTGTTAGGACATTTTGCCTATTGGAAATACATCTTTGGGATTTTTTTTCACACAAAAAGTCTAAAGACTTATTTCCATCAAGAAAATTATCCATGATAGACAACCTAAAAAAATCTATTTGTTTCAAGTAAAACATATTGCCCTATTTATTTTGGTCATTTTACCTTTTTAGAATCCACAAAGGGTCATTTTTTTGGGCACTTTACCCTTTAAAAATCTTCTAAGGTTCATTTTAGCTTTTCAAAATCTCTGAAGGTTAATTTTGCCTTTTCAAAATCTTCAGAGGTTTATTTTGCCTTTGTAAAACTCCGGAAGGGTCATTTCTTTCAAGAATTTTTCCCTTGTAAAATTTTATAAGGGAACTTTCAAAAGATTTAAAGGGACATTCAAAAAGGCTAAAGGGTAATTATTTAGGGAAAGCTTTTTAAAAATCCTTGAAGGGTCATTTATTTCAGGGATTTTTCCCTTGAAAATTTTCTAAAGGTCACTTTCAGAAAGTTTGAAGGGAACTTCTAAAAGATATAAAGGGTCATTCCAAAAGGTTGAAGGGAAATTTTGTAGGCAAGCTTTTAAAAATTCCTATAATGATCATTCTTTTAGGCATTTTTCCTTTACAAAATCTCTAAAGGTTTTTTTTGACAAATTTGTTATAGAGTAGAAGTGCTAAAGATAATAGGGTGAAGATAGAAAATCCCAAAATAAAAGTCTGAATTCCTTTGGAAAAAATATAAAATCCTTATTTGTTTTGGGCTTTTGTTCATGGAAAAAAGTTTGTAAGCTACTTAGCCTTCAATAATTTTATCGAAGACAAAAGGACCAACATAACTCTTTTGTTTCGGTGAAAATCATAAGTTTTAATTCCTTCGACAAAGGTGCAAAGGTCCAATTCCTTGGACAAAAGTGAAAAATACCAATTTCTTTGAGGAAATTGTTTTGAAAAAAATGTCTAAAACAATTGTTCTAATGAATGTGAAAATCTAGAGGCCAAATTATTTTAGGTATCTTGCCTATGAATTTTTTTTGATAAAGTTCAAATCTCTCAAGAAAAGTCTGAAGTCAAAATCCTTCAGGTAAATTATCTCAGACATTTTGTCTGAGATAATTATCTTGATAGAATACCTGAAAGGATTGTTGTGGAGTAGGAATGCCAAAGAAAATTTATTGTAAAGAAATTTTATGGGACAATTATGTTAGAGATAGAGAATCCAAAGACAAAAAGCTTGAGAAAATTCTTCTGAAGAATAAAAGGTTGAAAACTAGAAATTCTTACAAAATAATTATCCCGATGAAATTGATGCCAAGATAAGAAGATCGTAGACTAAATTACCAAAGATAAAATATTTGAATGAATTTTACCAAATTAAATGAGTATGATGGTCTTTTGGATATTTTTTGAAAAGCATGTGGACATCAACTTTAAGCCATAGAAAGTACCCATTGGGGTTCAAATGTTCCAAGATGATCATGTAAGCATCAATTTTAGGCCCTGCAAAATAGCCATTTGAGTTCAAAAAGAGGTAGATCTAATGTTTCACATTAGCATAGAGTAGGATGACTTGATGATGCATGATCAAAGTTGAATAGTCAAATAAACCTAAGATCATCAAGATGATGATAATTGTCATCATCATGAGATCCTACCAGAAATTTTATGTAGCATAGAACAAAGGAATAAGTCTTATGGATAGAGATAAATGGTCTATGATTGATCCATTCCAATGATATCAATGATACAAGATGATGTTGGAAATTTTAAACAAAGTTATCATCAAGTGTAGAGAAGATAAGTAGCATAGTTGTGTGCTATAGATTAAAGCACAAGCTTCTTTCAAAAAAATCAATGGTGCGCATTTACTCAGGCATGGATGATCCAATGATGTGGAATGAAAGTGGGATTTTTAATGAAGTTAAACTACATATGGAGACAATTAATGTTGAGTTTAGTGTAAAATTAAAATATTGGTAAACTGAGTGACATGGCGATGCCACATAGGCATGCACGACATGTTCATAGACCCTATGCAACCATTAATAAGAGGTTGACTTGGAAAAAGTGTGAATAAGGAATGGTGATAAAAATTTGAAAATAATGCATTTTTGGATTAAAATATATGAGGGAAGCTTCTTATAGGACTATCAATGTTATTTGTAACATGGCAATTTGCAGATTGTGTAAGTGGGGCCAAAATTTGCCCAATAGATCACTTGTAGGAATACTACATTTATGCTCTAAAAAATCAAATTTTCATAAAAGGATAGATGTATTGAAAGATAAAAATTTTATAAAGGGGAAAATATGTGAAAAATAAAATTGGAGCCAAAAGGGTTAAAAAGTTATTTTAGCCTAAGTTTGGCATTTTTTATTTGCTTTATTTATTTCAGCTCCTCCATGGGAAAGATATTACAGGTTTGCAAGATCAATATGGACCACTCCAAAGAAGATATTCAGGCATCCATGAATTAATAATGTTTTAAAATCATCATTGTAAGAGTAAGTTGTTCCATGGCATGCATAAATGAAGGGTAGCTATACAAAAGATTCTAGATTTTCTATTGGTTAACAGAAAATCATCTCCAAGTAGTTGCACATAATAAAAAAAATATTGGATCCTTAAATGAATATCCTCCTTCTAAGTCATTTGAAAGGCATTTTAAACCAAAATATCATAGTATATGCTCCAAATATTCATCATTCCTTATAAATCCAATTAGAAAAATGATTTTTCTTGCAAATTGATGAAGATTTTAGGCATGACAAAGGGCATATTCTAGCTAAAAGTATCTTGATGGACCTACAAGTTTATTTTTCATTTTTGAGATTTGCAACCCACATTTTTGCATTTTTAAAATGTATAAATAGGAGGGATCTCCTTTATTCAAGGTTGTTTTTGGTCATAGTTTTAGGTGTTCCTCTTCTCTAAGTTTAGGTTCTACAAATTTATTTTGGGCATCAATTATTATGTGTAGATCTTATCTTTCTTGCTAAGGTGGTCATAGTTGTACAACCATTAGCAAGATTTTAGAACAAGTTTATATGTCTCCCTTATCAAAAGATAAAACTCACCATGTTTATCCCCTTGGCATCATTTTGAATAATTGATGTGTGTAAAGTTATTTTCAGGATTAATGAAAATGTTTGTGGTTCTTTGCTCTTTCTTGTTGATGAAGTATAGTAATATGTCTTACAATTCCTAATAATTAGATATTTGGGTTTATGTTCACTACTAGTTGTCATCTTGAGCATAGATCTTGGTTGTAAATCCCTTTCTATAGTTTAAATATGAAAATGTGTTATTGAATGACCTTTTAGGGCACCTTAGGTCTACATATTTGACAAGAGAAATTTTATTAAAAGTTTAGTTATAGTGTATGTTGTATATTTTCAAGGACCATTTGGTATTTTCCATTATATTTTATTTGAGTTATTTCTACGTCATTTTGCTAAGGATAATGTCATGAAAATTCTAAGAGATCCTCTTGTTTGAATAGGCCATGAGCACGCCACCTTCTATTTTATATAATGATCTAACTATCCAACATCTTCTCACCTTACATATAATACATACTTTGCATAATATGAGTATTATATTCATTGTAAATGCATAAGATCTTGTTTACCTAACATGTTTTTGCATTTATTTATTTGAATAATAGTGTTATAATTTTCCATTTGATTTATATTTTAAAGTTTCTTTTAGAATGAAAGTTGTAGTCATATACATATCTATCTTTAGTAGCTTGAATGTGATCTAGTGTATTTTTTCATTCCTTATGACAACCCTTCTCAGATGGATTGTGAAAGTTCAGTTGTGCCTATTCACATATGTGTCTCTTTATGCTAATAATACCCATGGAGGTTGAATTACATAAACTGTCTATGTGAGAAATCTATCCCTTAGATCCTCTCACCTTGGTTTAGGCAAAGGTAGAAGTAGGAGGGAGTTGACCATAACCCTTGTCAGTACCTCCTAGTCATTTTCTTAGTCTGGTCCATTTTTGATACCCAACCCTTCCTTGGCTATAACGACATACTAGAGGGTTTCTTATCATCATTTTCTATTTTCTTTAAAGTTTGCAATGCCAGATTAGAGAAGTGTACAAATAGGAACCAAAAGCTTGGATATCATTAGTTTTATATTTAGGGTAATTATATTCTATATTAGGTAATTAGAAGCATAAAAACTACTTAAAGTATTTTGATCATTTGGGAAAAATGATATTCATCAATTTATTTCTAAATAATGTCAAAGGCTAAATTAAACTTAGCATAGTCAATTTATCCATGTTGGGTTATATTGTGAACATGACAATAATTGGGCAAGGCAATCTCTATGATATTGAACTCAGGTAATTTTTTGTATGAGGACTCAGCTTGTTTACTAGCTCTATTGAAGGTCTTGTAATTATATTGATAAGTGAAATTTGGAGGTGAATTTCCACTACTTGATATTCCTATTTATTTTTACAAGTTTAGAAAATCATTGCTCAATATTTTGACCATTGTTTGGATTTCATGTAACTTAGGTTTGGTGGAATCTTGAGGATAATTCTATGTGTTATTAGTTGAAAATGTAACTAAGCCTCTATTGTAAGATTGAGGTATTATTTCACTTAAGTTATGATTAGGGGTAGCATGATTTAATGGAAACTTATTTATGATTTAGAGAGGCTATAAAAATGGCATGTTCTAGTTTGCAAGTGGGATTAAATTTAGTGCAACCATACTTGGGAGAACATTAGGAATGTAAGCCAACATGTGTCCTTATGGATTGAGTTATATGTCCATGTTTATTACTTCAACATATGCAAGAGGTAAGTTAATAATATTCAGATATATTTTTAAATAAGTTTATATCCATGGATCTAAGGTATTTTTGAACATTTCTAGGGCTAAATGAGCATTTGGTCTATACAAATTAATTATCCTACTATACTTTTTTTGAAAATATGCATTGAAATTACATATAGTCTCATTATACTCATTTAAGAAATTTTTTTGTACAAGATGCTTGGATATACTACTTGAAAAAATGATCTAATAATGTGTTATTCAATTGATTCCATCTCATGATTGAATTTTTAGGAATATGAAAGAGCTAGTCATTATCTTGATCAAGTAAAGTGAAGGGAAATAACCTAAAAGTTGCATCTCCATGTTCAACATTAAGTAACCCGAGGGATGTTTTTTAGGATGTAATTTTTTATTCTAAAATCCTTCCATTATTTGGAGTTAAATTTGGAAGATAATGCTTAGGATTTATAGGTAAATCATGGACATCACCCAAAACATTTATGGATAATCCAACTAGCCATACTATATCCATTTGGAGGTGATAAATTGTTGGGATGATGTGGTTAATAAAAATAATATTTTGGTTTTACCTCAATCATATTTAGGATATATATGAACTTGGAGAGAATAAATAATTAATTTTTTATGTCTCAACCTGACTTTAGATTGTGTGATAATGGAAGAAGACTCTAGAGTGACAAACACTAATATCTATTGGTATGGGATTTAGGCACACAAAAAATAAAATCAAAAGTATGGGATACTAGTCTATAATCAATTATAAACTCAAATTATCTATATATTTAAGATCAAAATACTTACAAAATAAAATGACACAAAATCATGTTAGTGTGTTTGAAGCACACAATACAAATTCCAAATTATACCAGCCTTATAATAATACCTTATTAGTTAATATGTATCAAGAAAAATAAAAATTTCATAGGTTCATCCCTCCTTATTAATGATAACTACTATTTTAAAAATCCCTCCTTATATCACCAATTTATATTAGGCTGAAATTGTGACCCACTCAAACACAGTCAAGAATTAACTAATATAAGTTAATCGTAACAATCAACAACACATGGGATTAAAAAAACCACTTATTTTTAGGATTTCATATTGATTTGAGGGCCAATAAACTCTATATGATATAAAATGGGTATGTCTTTATTATTTTTACTGAAGGTTCAATTGATATGATCAAGGTATTCATGTTCTCATGGTTGGTATCTTATACAAATAGTTCATTTACAATGAATTGGGTAGATACTTTTTCATTAAAAATGTAAAAGAGAGGGAAATATTAGAACATAAAATACCTTGATATCTATTGGGATAGCTTTTCCAATACTTATAAATTAAATTAGTATTTTATGTAATAAAATAACTAGGTGATAAGTCTAGCTAATGAAAAAACTATAATACCACAATGAGCAAGACTTAGTAAAATTATGTGAACATTAAATCTAGAACTCTATTTAAAAGAAATATAATACATTATCTTATAAATATTTTTATACTATGACTAATGTAAGATGTGATATAACTATAATGATATCTCAAATACAACTAAATGAGTTGTTGTATGATCTAATTGGATATCCACTTACACACCAATAACATTAGAATTTTTTTGCATAAATTAATTTTGAAATCAAAATCTTTGGTATATCATCAAGAAAACACTACTAGGTAGGGAAGGTAAATTATATATAAATCTCCACATATTCTTGGTACTCAAATGTATAGACTATGGTAAACAATCAAATCTCAAAAAGCATGAGGGAATAGTAGGTGTAATCTTAGGGTGAGTATAAGAACATTTTGAGATCAAATTTACACACTTTTTATAATGGTAAGCAATGTTGCATATATATATATATATATATATATATATATATATATATATATATATATATATGGGGATAACCCATCATTGTTATGATGCACAACCACAAATTTAATGATTGTAATACAAACATTTAATGAAATAATTAGTTGTAACTTAGTCTTTCAGTATAACATATCAATAAGGAAGAAGATAAGACCTATATAGTCATGGAACAATTTTAGGTAAAACTTCTAGGATGGAAGTAGATCTAGTATCCAATGCACTCTAATATTAAAAAAAACAATAGGCACTCTATGATATTTAATTTCTCCCACTGACTAATCATTAATCTAAAGAGGAAGAGATAGTTCATTTCAAACCAATCTTGATTATGGAATAGATAGTTCATTCTCTTGTTTGTTCATTCCCAATTTCTTATACTTATCTTAAATTAATATAATTTATTATATATGTATGATTTATTATTAAATGTTGATGACTAAGCAACATTAGAATAATGGGTTGTTTTGATCTATAAATAGATGAATTTAGTCCTCTTGATGAACTTATTGCTATCTGTGTCTTCTGGGTTGATTCACATTAGAGTTGTGCATAAGTTTTACTAATGCTCCAAGAATTTTTATCTCTATGATACTTTTATATTATTATATACTCATAAGATATTTGATTAAAGTTAGTTTTAATTGACCGTAGGTCTATAGTGTTCAAGTATATGAATTGTAGTTACTTGTTCTCTTCTACATGTTGTCTTTACTTTAAATTGGAAACAAGCCATAACTTGTCCATAATTTGGTGTTTCCCATAGCCATAAAATTTTGGATCTTAATTTGCTTATATAGATATCCACATGTTATTCACTAAGGGGAATGCTTACATGTCTTCTTTACTATAAATTTTCACATTTTCAACTCTCTATTGCTTCTCCTTCCTTAATCTTAATTATTTTTATTACTGGGTCCCAAATTTTCTACACGTAAATTTGTCAAAATTAATGGGAGATACCTTGTTGTATACCTACATCATTATCACATGGCCTATTCTTAGGTTCTTGACCTATTCATGCTTTGATGGGTCAACACTAATAATTATTAGAGCTTCCAAGTTAATGTTGTCAATCCAATGAGATTTTAGGACTTTGATATGGTGCAATCTTAGGTATCTAGTGCCATAAATATTTACATAGTTGATTCACTCTAGTTTAATATCTTAATTCCCCCAAGGTTTTGAGGTTACAAGTTTCTAGAGTTCTAAAATTTTGGGTAGGTGTAAAGTGTTGAAATTTTAGGGCCCTAGGATTTTATGTGGACTTAATGGTTTTTTTGAAAATATTTAACTATTGATCTTTCTAAGTTGATGGTATTTTGACACATGGACACATATTTATGGCTTTAGGAGATACATGTTGTTGTTTCCAAAATTAGCTCAACTCATTTTGGAACAACCCCCTACGAAACTTATCTGTTTCACTCTTTGTCTCTCTAAGTCCATTTTAGAGATGGGTTTTTCTCATTCTCATTTTGGCTCAAACTGACACCATTCGAAACTCATAACATCTTTTCATTACATTTTCTCCAAAATGTGAAAGTTGTTACAGTCTCGATGTGATTAGGGGACCAAATTTTCACTTTTTAGAGTTAGCCATTTTCTTCTATTTTCATGCACGAGCGGAAAATTTTGCCACCCATGCATATTTCATCTTTGACATGCAGGAGCAGCAAAATTTGCTGCCCCTGCATCTGGACCTACACGGGTGAAATTTTTTGTTGCCCCTACATTTTTCATCTCTCACATGTAGGAGCAACAAAATTTGCTACTCCTACATGTCCCTTCTAATTTTAACCTCATTTTGATTCATTACTCCTCTCTTCCTCTTGCCCTCTGCCTTTGGATGATCTAGCAAATGGGTAAAAGTGTGTTTTAGCAGATTTGAGCTTGTGGCATGCATTTTTTTGAGGTAGGTTTTGTATTTGGCATTTATTTCTTTTTCAATCTTCTCTTTAAAGTTTGCTTTCATTCTTTTTTTTGTTTTTCCTCAGTTTTTCCCTTCTTTGTCAGCTTCCTCTCTTTCTCCCTTATGCGTGGGCAAAAATTTTCACCACCCTAGCCATGCCTTACCCTCATGACCTGTATGGGTGGTGAAATTCACCACTGACATAGGTCAAGACACATGAGCGATGAATTTCACCACCCATGCAATTTCTTAAAAGACATGCACAGGTGGTGAAATCTGCCACCTGTGCCTCCTGTTTGTCCCCTCACATGTGTGGGTAGTGATTTTCACCACCTGTGTCTTTTCTCCTCGACCTGCATGGGTGGCAAAATTCACCAACGTAGGCTGAAGTGCATGGGTAGAAAATTTTTCCACCCCTACACTTTCCCCCTAAACCTGCATAGGTGGTGAATTTTGCCACCCGTGCTCTTTTTTATTTCTCTCCTTCATGCAAGGGAAGTGAAATTAACTGCCTGTGCATGCCAAGTCCATTCCACATGCTAGGGTGGAAAATTTCACCACCCTTGCATTTTTCCTCCAAATTTCTCTAACTCTAGAGAAATTTTTCTCTTTCATTTTTTCACCTCCTCTCCTTTTTCCCTTATTTTATGATCTGATTTCTAACTTGGCCTTGTTAAGTGCCCTTCCTTGGTCATGATCACCCAACGTGCAAATTCCCCAATTTTCCCATTGTTCCCTAATTGCATGATCATGATTGCAGTACCCCATGAAGATTCTTGTTCATCAGCACCCACTCAACTGAGACTAGTTCCAATGACTGAGGCTTCTCTAAAGAAGTCAAAGGCCATGAAGTACTGGTACCATGGTGTTTTTTTTATCACCTTAGTCACCTCTAATGTCGATGACATTAGAGATACAAAGATTGGCCATGTGGATATGGCCGAGTTCATGACCAAAACCAAGGCAATGAACCCAAGTTCTAAGATGAAGAGGATCATCGAGAGCAACATTCATCTATTTACTGCTTTCCTAGTAGCGGCACATTATATGGAGTTCATCCTCTAGTGTGCCTAGTTCTACAACAAGGAGACCAGGTTGGTCTCTGATGCTAGTGGTAATGTAATAATTTAGCTGGACTTTGAATTCATTGATAAAGTCTTCATGTGCCCTCCTGTTATTAAAGTACTGAGGATTGACTTCGTAGAAGCATAGAAAGAGTATGACAAGGACCCTGAGAGGTCAAAGAAAGTGATGAATCATAGGTGGCTTAGGGCCCCCATAACCAACTTGTCCAAGTGGCCATGAAATTTGCTAAGGAGTGATTTCATTGAAGAGGTTAGTGACCTGATCACTCTCCTCAGTAGGGTGCGAGGTCTACTGTCTTCTTCACAATTCTACAAGTGGATGTACCCCTTCATCAAGATCATCTTCCAAGGGAAATAGGTCATCTTTTGGGGTGAATATATCAGCAACACTCTTCACAAGAAACTGATCAAGGTATAAACTACTTTAAAGTTCTATATGACTTCGTACCTAGTGTACATAGTGGCTTTAATGCAAACCTTTCCAAGTTTGACAACTGAAAGAAATAGGAAGACCACCTCAATATACTCATATTACCCCTAGTTAACACTGGAAGGATTAATCTATAATTTTAGGAGGGTAAATGATGCCTTCTTTGAGGTAATTTTGTGCCTCTTCGACCCTCAGCTCAAATAGAAAAGAATATCTGATGAAGCCTAGACAGTCATCAATGACTATGGCTATATGTTCCTACAATTTTCCTTCTTCTGCTATCTTTAGGTTGACTTTTTCTAAGGCTATCCCTATATGCTCCAAAGATTTCCTTCTAATAAGTTAGTCTTAATGGAGCTATGTAGACAAATGGTTATCGTACACACTAGACAAATGGAACTAAAAATGCCAAGTTTTAGGTTTCTAATTGAAATTAGTAGATACTTGATTTTGATAGCAGCCAAAGCCAAGGTCATAGAGGCAGAGATGTAATTGGTTACTATGAAATAGTTTAAGAGAAGGGATAATTTTGAATACAGGGGTGTCAAAGACATGATCAGAAGAAAGACTTAGTTTCATGAGCCGATGATCGAAGACATCTGGGTAGACCTAAGGATAGCTGAAGAAATCAGGAGGATGGGCTACAAGAGGCTCACTCTGGAGCAAATCAAATATTTGGGGTTTGTGGATATTCCCTCTAATTTGGTCGATGATAATAATATTATCAACAGTAGGTACATGGCCAAAAAGATTGCTGACTCTCCTCTTCCTCCTATCCAGTGGTCCCAAAAATAACTGACTTCTTTAAGGAAGAGATTCGAACCAATATTGGCTAACACCAATGATTGGTTAATAGCCAAAGGGATCACACTAAAAGAGTTTATCATAGGATCAGAGGTTGAATTCCAAGCAAAAATGAGGAAGAAGGTAGAAAATAGGACCAAGAACAAAGGTGATGTTCCTTCTCCATCTAGGCCTCACAAGCCTAGAATCATCTTTGTTTCCAAGAAATCAAAAGTTGTTGAGGAGCCAAAATCAATGACTAAGGGAGTTGGAGAATAAAGCTCCCAAGAATAGGTAGCTTAGAAAATGGAGATAGATGATAGGCAGTTAGAACAACAAAGGACTGAGCCTCTACCTTCCCAAGAAGGGGCACAACCACTTATAGATGTCTCTCCTTCACCACCTCTTTCTCCTATCAGTGTTCCTTCTTTTGGAGCTGCCTCTCCTTCCAAATTCATGTTTGACAATCCTCAAGGTGCTTCTGGAGATACTCTTCACTCCTCTAGATCTATTCCTAGTCTAACATCTCCTTCCTTCAATCTAAGAGAAAGCTCTGCTCTTGATCAATAATTGACTGGTACGATTTCACTAGTTACTCCAACTGTGACCACTGTTACCACTAGCAGTACAAATGTTACCATGGTAACACCAGCTGCAAGAACTGTTGTCACAATAGGTACTTCTTCTCTCCCTCCTTGGATGTTAGCTTTCACGCCCAAAAGAAAGAAGCTAGCCATCTCTATAGATGACTTCAATTTTGGCAAGTTAGTGTCAGTGAAAATTAAGGCCCCTAAGAGACCAAGGATCATTTCAAAATTGGTTGAGGAAAAGGGGCATAAATTTCTAGAAATAGCTAAACTACCATAGGACGCTATAATTAGGGCTAGGGTCATCTTCAAGAACACCATTGTGCCAGATAGTATAAGAATTTAGGCATCTATTTCTATGTATAATTCTCATCTGAAGAAGTCTAGCAGCAAGAGCTAAACCATCTTCCCCTTCTCTCTTCTTCTCTTCTCATGCACTTTTGTCATGTAAAAATGCATGCAATTTTGTAATGTGTAATTAAATGTAAAAAATATGGAAAAATATCTCAAAATTCAAAGATGACTCATCTTTGACTAAGATATTTTTATATTTTAATCTTTTTGATTTTGAAGGTTTCTCCTTATATATAGAGGGGACCTCTTTTGTAAATATATCTCTGATAATTAAGAGGAAAAACTCTGCTGAAATTGAGACACTTCTTGAGACTTTGTGCTCAACTTGTAAATCATATTTTGTTGAATGAATGAGAAGCAAGTTTATTTCAGACTTTGTGTTGAAGTTATTTTTGTTATTTAGAAATAGTTCTTATGTCCTCTTTCCTGATAATCTCTTATTTGTTTGATTTAATAAGCAAAGTGTGTGTGTTGACAACATCTGAGGACATTTCTAAAAGATAGAAGAGAGAATTTGAGCTACTTTCATCTTGGTGATCCTATTATCCTTTGTAGTTTCAAGCAAAGACTTTGTGCTTTGTTTCACTCTACGGTTATGCGTATTTTGGATAAGTGAAGGAGACAACAGAAGACTTTGTGCTTACATAGGTTTCTTTGTTAACTTTGTTACCTACTTCAAGGGATTTTTTGATCTATGCTAGATACCATTCTTAAAAGAAGAGGAATGTTATTAGCTAATGACCAGGATTTTTCTCTTTTGTTCCTTGAACATCACCTCTGAAAAAAGAGAGGTGGATGCTGTTATACCACCCCAAGTATTATTTTCTGCTTAATTATATATATACATATAGTGTATAAATATTTGTAGGGAACCTCCCTTTGATGAGAGGAGAGATTTACCTCATCCAAATGTGGTAAACCCACACTTTTTATGGCACAAATCTCCTTGTGCTATGGCTGATATACCCATTTTGTCATCAGTTAGTTGATGACAAAATATTCACCCAACAGTTTTTAGTGACTCTGCTAGGAAAGAGTGCACAATTTAAAGTCTCAAATTTCAAATTGAAGCAGATCCTACTCTTTTATATTTTTTGTTCTACAATCTGGCAATTCCACATTATACCAGAGGCCAAAAATCCCAAGGTGTTGTTGACCCTACTTTTGAGTTGGTGCAACAGAGTAATTTCGAGTTGTTTCCTCTACAACCTCACCTTAGATGAACTAAGAGCCTTCCTCCTAGCCCTACCAAACCACCAACAAAAAGCAAACCTTATTTTTCTACTGCTAGCCAAGCTTTACCTATCCAAGCTCCACCTGGATTAGTGATCCCACTTTTGCATAATCAAATCATGGCTCAAGGCCCCTGGGGTAATTCTTTCAATCCACTAAATTTGACTCCACCTCTGCATGAGCTTCCATGCAGTTTAAGGAAGATTTTTTCTAAATTCTTTGGTGATGGGAAGGTTCATCTTGATGAACACATTATAGCTTTTAGCAAAGCTTGCAATGTCATAAGTGTGGAATTTGAAGACATAGCGGTTAGGCTATTCGTAGAGACACTACAAGGTACTACTTCAGATCGGTTCTACCACCTGTAGACTAGATTAGTGACTAATTAGGACACTCTGAAAGATAAATTTGAAGCTATATTCAAGCCTACAGAAGATGCACATGCCTTGCTGGCCCATCTCACTCAGATGAAGAAAGAGCCTCATGAGCCTATGAGGGATTTTATTGCTAGGTTTGACAAGCTGAGGCACAAAATTCCCATAGTCACCCAACCGATGCCTCAGAACCTCAAGTGCTTCTTCATCAATTCACAATTGCCTAAAGTAGGTTTCTTGCTAAGACGGACCAAACACATAGACCTTGCTACTGCTCAGAGCTTGGCTACTGAGGTAGAAGATGACCTTATCTTGGTAGGAAAGATAAGGAGAGACCCTAATAAAGGTAAATCCTCTTCATCTTCTGACTATGCACCTACAGTCACCACTGACCCAATGGTACAAAAGCTAGAAAATTAAATGCTAGCTCTCAAAAAGCAAATGGTGTAGGGAATGTCATCTGCTCTTGCATATAGAGATATGCTCAAGAGGACATTTCAAAATTAGGCATAACAAGGCAATGCTACCAAGAATCAGAATCAACAAAATCATCTTCCTTCTCCATAGAGGAACCTTACCCTTGAAGCACCTCTAAATAACTCGACAGTTAGATATCTAGAAGCTACAGCAGACTTCTCATTCCAGCCTGAGTTAAATCCTAAAGATAATGCTAATCTCTTCACTGAGGAAGAAGAAAAATTAGCTAGCAACTCCAATATTGGTTTCCTAGATTACTAGGATGAAGCTGGAAGTAAAGGAGAAGGGTTGGATTGATCTTATGCTATTTTCACTAGATCTCAAAGCCAGTCAGCCCCATAGGCTGACAAAGGAAAAGTAGAAGAAGAACCTCGGCTGATGGTCTCCATTGCTAAGTGAGGGACTCCATTGCCTCCTCAATCAAAAGATCAGGTAACTCATAAACAAGTAAGTACCTCTAACTACCCTATACCTTCCACCTCTATTGCTTAGACCAGTGCCATACCTACTAAAGACCCAGATGATGGACTCTCTTCCTCTATTTCAAATTATTTTCAATTATTTGATATAATTGCTCACACGAGAAAGACTAAAATCCAAATGATAGAGATTGAGTATTTGAGAGCTAACCCTGAACAATTTGATAGGTTAGCGGAATATGTAAAAAATAAAGCCATCCTCACAAGACCAGATTATACAAAGGCCATTCATGATCCCCCAAAGGATAAATCCACCCAAAATAATCTTGTTGTGACTCCTCTAGTTGTTCTCAGGAAAATAAAACCTTTTTATGTTTCCCTGTTAATAAATGGTTACAAATTGAGTAATTGCATAATAGACTCTGGAGCCTCAGATAATGTCATGCCTACCAAGGTGGTAGATTCCCTTGGTCTAACTTTGACCAAAACTTTTGAAAGGTATTTTTCTATAGAAAACAAACAAGTCCCACTACTTGGTCAAATAAAAGATGCCCAATTTGATTTCACAACTTTTTCAGAAAAGAAGATAAAAATGATGGTTCTAGTCGCTGATGTTCTAGCCTCTTACGGTGTCTTTATTGGGTAGAATTTTTGCAAGGATGTTGGATGTGAGCTAAGCATGGACTTGTCAAAAGCAAGGATCCCAATTGAAGGCATTATGATGAAATTGTTTCCTGAAAAAGAGGCAAGATATGTAGTCACCCGATCATTAGCACCAGAAGCTCAAATTTTATTTGAGTCTTCTGGCATGGGAAACTACTTCGTATCTATGGATGAATTCCATGAGGCATATGATAAAACTCCTATAGGTGACAACTTGAAAATGTGTTTACCTGACACAACGGGAGAATCAACATGCCAAAATGAACACATGGAAGAACCTCTTCCCCCAAATGAAAAAGTTTTCCAAGAAAAAGTGGTGTCTAATGAGGTATGGATCTTAAAATTTGATGGAAGCTTCTCTTTTATTAGTTTAGGAGTTGGAGTTGTGTTGGTATTTCCTCAAGGAGATATTATTCCTTTGTCCTACAAGTTGTAGTTCAACAACACCAACAACGTAGCAGAATATGAATCCCTATTACTTGGATTATAGGCTGCCAGAGAAAAAGGCATTAAACTTCTCCCTACTAAAGGGGATGTTGAATTGGTTTTTTGCCAGGTAAGAAACCTCTATCAGACCAAGAATGAAGATTGCGCCACTACAACAATCTTGTCTGGGACCAAATTGAAAATTTTGATGCTTTTAACATCTCTACCATTCTAAGAGAATTCAATGACTAGGCGGATGCATTAGCTATTTCTACTACTCTCTTGGTTCCCCACCCAAATTTTGAAGGAGATAAGTACACTATTGAATTGGACTTTTGACCAAGTGTACCTGATAATGCTAGCCATTGGCAAGTGTTCAATAATGATGACCAAATCCTCACCTTCTTGGAGCAAAAGGATAGCTTCAAACAACTACATTTTAAAGGTAGTGAACTTCAAGAATGTGAAGCAACTTCTGAATCAAATATGAACACAGGTGAGGATTTCCTACAGCTTAAGGGGAGTAAGATTTCCAAAGGCCTAGTTTCCTTAGAGAAATTGTTTGATAGCCATGACAAGTTTATTAAACAACATCAAACAGATTCAAACTCCTCCTAGGATTTTGATCAAGTAAACTTGGGAACCAAGGGAGATCCTAAGATGGTAAACATCGAGAAATGCTACACTCCTGAGGAGAGATTCAAGCTTGCTAATCAACTTTGCCAATATATAGACATATTAGCTTATTCCTATGATGACCTGAAATCACTCAGGCTTGATGACATTCGTCATGACATTCCTCTTAAGGAAAACTTTGTTCCTTACAAGAAAAAGTCCAGGCACTATAATCCAAAGATCTCAGGTACTATTTTAGATGAGATACAAAAAATATTGGATGCCTAGATAATTTTTCCAAACCATCACTCCACATGGATTGCCAACATAGTGCCTATCAGAAAGAAAAATGGTGAAATTCAAATTTGCGTGGATTTCAAAAAATTGAATCAGTTATCTTTAAAAGATAACTACTCCCTCCCTATCATGGATCAAGTTCTATAAATGGTAAAAGGTTCAGAGATGTTATCAATGCTAGATGGTTTCTCAAAGTACAATCAGGTTGAAGTTGGAAAAATAGATCAGCATAAGACTGCTTTCACCACACCTTAAGGCACCTTTGCCTACTAAAGAATGCCTTTCAGTCTGATAAACACAGGTGCCACATTTCAAAGAGCAATGGACCTCACTTTCAAGGATGAAATGGGTAAGCTCATTATAGTATACTTGGATGATTTGATGGTATTTTCAAAACATCATTCTGACCACGTCCACCATTTACAAAGAATACTGGAATGCTATCGTCAGAATGGTATTTCTCTGAATCCAAAGAAATCTGTCTTTAGGGTGACTTAAGGAAAACTTCTCAAACACATTGTGTCCTGAGAAGGTATTAAAATTGACTCAAAAAGAGTCAAATCCATCCAAGAACTTACTCTTCCTACCTATAAAATTATGGTTCACTCTTTCATTAAAAAGGTGAGTTTTCTTCGTAGGTTCATCCCCGAGTTCACTAAAAAGACTCACCACATCGTCAATATGATGAAAGGTAATGCTAACTTCAGGTGGACTACAGAGGGTAAATCAGCATTCAAAGACATTAAAGAAGTGATCACTCATGCACAAATCCTAGTTTGTCCAGACTACACCAAGAGCTTCAAAATATACAGTTATGCTTCTGAACATACACTCTCAGCTATTCTAGTTCAATATAACCAAGAAGGCATAGAATCTCTTATTTCCTTCATGAGTTGTCCACTTAAGGCTCATGAGCTAAAATATTCCAACATGGAGAAGCATCCATATGCAGTAGTCAAAGCAGTCAAACACTTCAGGTTTTATATCCTGAACTCACACACTGAAGTGTTGGTGCTTGATACAATAGTGAGGTCTATTTGGATCACTAAGATTTAGGAGTTTGATCTGGACATCAAACCTACCAAACTCATGTAGGGAAAGGGTCTTTGTCAGTTAATTGCAAATAACATTCATGAGGAAGCAAAAAATGAAGAAATAGAGATCGAAGGTGTACCCACGGTCCTCTTTGTTGCCACTACTGATGAGTGGTATTTTGACATCACCTATTTTTTGACCTATGGTGAGTGTCCCACTCATCTCTTCTATAAGAAAAAATGGAATGGTAAACTGAAGGCTGTTAGCTATGTTTTATGGGATAATGGTTTATACAAAAGGAACCTAGACGGGGCATTTCTTTGTTGTGTCGATAAGGTACAACAAGATAAACTCTTGGAGTCTTTCCACAATTTGGCTTGTGGAGGGCATTTTTATACACCAGTGATAGTGCATAAGATTTTGTGGGCATGGTACTATTGGCCTACACTATTTTTGGATGCCTACAAATGGGTGCATAGGTGCGAACTATGTCAACAGTTTATCGAAAAGCCTAAACTGGCTGCATTGCCTCTCAAGCTAGTAAAAATCGAAGAGCCTTTTCAATAATGGGGTATTGACTTCATTGGCACAGTCAACCTATCTTTGAGTACCAGACATGATTATGTCTTCACGGTAACTGATTACTTTACCAAGTGGGTGGAGGCCATCCCAACCAAGCATGCTACGTCTGAGGTAGTGTGCAATTTTCTCAAGGAAAATATCGTCTCCTAGTTTGGAGTCTTGCTCAAAATTGTAATGGATAATGTGGCCTATTTTTATTCACATGAAATTACTCAATTCTACTTCTATTATGGGATTACCTTATCCCACACTTCAGATTGTTTCCCACAAGGAAATGGCCAAGTAGAATCGAGCAATAAGAACCTGGTCACTATTATCAAGAAATTGGTAGATGATAATCAAAGAACATGGCACAAAGCGCTATTTGATACTTTATGGGTGGATAGAATTACACCTAAGAGGGCCATAGCTATGCCACCTTTCCAGCTTCTATATGGCTTAAATACAGAGATACCCATCACTCTGGAACTACCAGTGCTCAAGTTAGCCAAGGCAATTGAAGATTCAACCTTCAAAAGTTTGCTCAATAAAAGAATCATGTGTCTAATTGAACTAAATGAGTAGCGAACCATGGTGGTAGACTGGATTACGACACATCAGAACCAGGTGAAGAAACTTTTTGATAAAAAGGTTAAGGTTCATGATTTTCAAATCAAAGATCAAGTCTTGTTATGGGATAAGAGGAGAGAACTGAAGGGAATGCACAACAAATTTGACTCCTTATGGAGAGGTCTGTTTGCCATTCAACAGCTCTATAGATAAAATAGCTTCTTGCTAGAGTATCAGGATGGAACACCATTTTCACTACCCCATAGTGGGCAACATTTGAAGCTATTCAATCCTTGAAGCTTAGATGGATCGACTTGTATATATATATATATATATAGTTTTTATGTTTTGTCTATTTTTTTTTCATCTTTAGCTTAACTTTGTAGCCCATTGGCTTGGATGAAGGCACTTAGAGATTGGTTTCTACTACTATTGATCATTTCAATTAACAAAAGTTCCCCAATAGGAGCTAAATATTGTTTCAAAAATTAGCTCAGCTCATTTTGGAATAACCCCCTGTGAAACTTTTTTATTTCGCTCTTTGTCTCTCTAAGTCCATTTTCGAAATGGGTTTTTCTTATTCTCGTTTTGGCTCAAATTGACACCATTCAAAACTCATAACATCTTTTCATTACATTTTATCCAAAATTTGAAAGTTGTTACGGTCTCGATGTGATCAGGGGACCAAATTTTTGCTTTTTAGAGTTAGCCATTTTCTTTTGTTTTTGTGCACGAGCAACAAATTTTGCCACCCATGCATATTTCATCTTTGACATGTAAGAGTGAAAAAATTTGCCGCCCTTGCATTTAGACCTGCACAGGTGGCAAATTTTTCCACCCTTATATTTTTCATCTCTCACATGTAGGAGCAGTAAAATTTACTGCCCTTATATGTCCCTTCTAATTCCCAGTGCAAGGGCAGTGATTTTTGCCACCCCTGCACTACCTCAATTTTTGCACGTGGCATTTATTACCACATGCACTTGGTTATTGGGGTTAATTTTCACCCCATTTAATTTGATTTTAACCTCATTTTGATTCATTCCTCCTCTCTTCCTCTTGCCCTCAACCTCTGGATGATCAAGCGAATGAGTAAAAGTGCATTTTAGTAGATTTGAGCTCATGGCACGCATATTTTCCCAAGTAGGTTTTGTATTTGGCATTTATTTCTTTTTCAGTCTTCTCTTTAAAGTTTTCTTTCATTATTGTTTTTGTTTTTCCTTAGTTATTCCCTTCCCCGTCAGCTTCCTCTCTTTCTCACTTTTTCGTGGGCGATGATTTTCGCCACCCTAGCCATGCCTTACCCTCATGACCTACATGGGCAGTGAAATTCATCACTGATGTAGGTCAAGATGCATAGGTAGTGAATTTTGGTGCCCATGAAATTTCTTAAAAGACATGCATAGGTGGTGAAATCTGCTACTCATGCCTCTTGTTTGTCCCCTCGCATGTGTATGCAGTGATTTTTTCCACTCGTGTCTTTTCTCCTCAACCTGCATGGGTGGCAAAATTCACTATCGATGCAGGATGAAGTACATGGGTAGTGAATTTCACCACCCCCATACTTTCCCCCTAAACTTACACGAGTGGCAAATTTTGCCACCTATGCTCTTTTTAATTTCTCTCCTTCATGTAAGGGTGGTGAAATTTGTCGCCCATGCATGCCAAGTCCATTCCACATGCTAGGGTGGTGAGTTTTATTGCCCTTGCATTTTTCCTCCATATTTATCTAACTCCAGAGAAATTTTCTTCTTTTTTATTTTTCACCTCTCCTTTTCCCCTTATTTTTTGACTTGGTTTCTGACTCAGCCCTGTTAAGTTCCCATCTTTGGTCATGATCACCCAATGTACGAATTCCCCAATTTGCCCACTATTCCCTAATTGCACGATCATGATTGCAATACACCCTAAAGATTTTTGTTCATCAGCACCCACTCAAATGAGACCAGTTCTAATGACTGAGGCTTCTCTAAAGAAGTTAAAGGCCATGAAGTACCAATACCAGGGCATTTTTTGGATCACCTCAGTCACCTCTAATGTCGATGACATTAGAATAGAGATTGGCCACATGGATATGGCCAAGTTCATGACCAGAACCAAGGCAATGAATCCAAGCTCTAAAATGAAGAGGATCATCGAGAGCAACATTCATCTAGTTGTCACTTTCCTAATAGTGGCACATCATATGGAGTTCATCCTCCAGTGTGCCCAATTCTATAATAGGGAGACTAGATCAGTCTCTGATGCTAGTGGCAATATAATAATTTGGCAGGATCCTGAATTCATTGATAAAGTCTTCATGTGCCCTTCTACTATTGAAGTACTAAGGATTGACATCAGAGAAGCATAGAAAGAGTATGATAAGGGCCCCGAGAGGGCAAAAAGTGTGATGAATCACTGGTGGATTAAGGCCCCCAAAACCAACTTGTCCAAGTGGCCACAAAATTGCCCAAGGAGTGATTTCATTGAAGAGGTTGGTGACCTGATCACTCTCCTCAGCAAGGTGCAAGGTCTACCATCTTCTTCACAATTCCATGAGTGGATGTACCCCTTCATCAAGATCATCCTCCAAGGAAAGCAGGTCATCTTTTGGGGTGAACATATCAGCAATTCTCTTCATGAGCAACTGACCAAGGTACAAACTACTTCAAAGTTCTTTATGACTTCATACCTAGTGTATATAGCGGCTTCAATGTGAACCTTTCCACATTTGACAACGAAAAGAAATAGGAAGACCACCCTAGTTTACTCATATTTCCCCTAGTTAATGTTACAAGGATCAATCTATCATTTTAGGAGGGTAAATGATGCCTTTTTTGCAGTATTTTTATGCCTCTTTGACTCTCAGCTCGAATAAAAAAGAATATCTGATGAAGCCTAGATAGTCATCAACGACTATGGCTGTATGTTTCTACAATTTCCCTCCTTATGATATCTTCGGGTTGGCTTTTTCCAAGGCTATCCCTATATGTTCCCAAGGTTCCCTTCTGATAAGTTAGTCTTAATGGAGTTGTGTAGACAAATGGTTGTCGTACACACTAGACAAATGGAACTGAAAAAGCCAGGTTTCAAGTTTCCAAATGAAATTGGCAGATACTCAATTTCGATAGCAGCCAAAGCCAAGGTCATGGAGATAGAAATGTAACTGGTTACTATGAAACAATTCAAGAGAAGGGACAATTTTGACTACAGGGGTGACAAGGACATGATTAGAAGAAAGACTCAGTTTCATGAGCTGATGATCAAAGACATTTGGGTAGACCTAAGGACAACTGAAGAAATTAGGAAGATGGACTACAGTAGGCTCACTCTAGAGCAAATCAAATATTTGGGGTTTGTAGATATTTCCTCTGATTTGATCGATGATAAGAATATTGTTAACAGGAGGTACCTAGTTAAGAAGGTTGTTGACTCTCCTCTTCCTCCTACCCAATGGTCACAAAAAGAACTGACTTCTTTAAGGAAGAGATTTGAACCAATATTGGCTAACACCAATGATTGGTTAATAGCCAAAGGGATCACACTGAAAGAATTTATCACAGGATTAGAGGTTGAATTCCAAGTGGAAATGAGGAAAAAGGTAGAAAATAGGACCAAAAACAAAGGTGATGTTCCTTCTCCATCTAGGCCTCACAAGCCTAAAATAATCTTTGTTTCCAAGAAATCAAAATTTGTTGAGGAGCTAGAATCAACGGCTAAGGGAGTTGGAGAACAAAGCTCCCAAGAACAGGCAGCTCAACAAATGGAGACAGATGACAGGCCCTCAGAGCAGTAAAGGACTAAGCCTCTACTTTTCCAAGAAGGGGCACAACCACTTACAGATGTCTCTCCTTCACCACTTCTTTCTCCTATCAGTGTTCCTTCTTCTAGAGCCACCTCTCCTTCCAAATTCATGTTTGACATCCTCAAGGTGCTTTTAGAGATACTCTTCGCTCCTTTAGATTTATTCTTAGTCTGGCATCTCCTTCCTTCAATCTAGGAGAAAGCTCTACTCTTGATTAATGGCTGGTATGGTTTCACCAATTACTCCAACCATGACCACTGTTACCACTAGTAGTACAGACGTTACCATGATAACACCAGCTGTAGGAACCATTGCCACAATAGGTACTTCTCCTCTCCCTCCTTGGATGTCAGCTTTCATGCCCAAAAGAAAGAAGCTAGCCATCTCTGTAGATGACTTTGATTTTGGCAAGTTAGTGCTGGTGAAAATTAAGGCCCCTAAGAGACCAAGGATCCTTTCAAAATTGGTTGAGGAAAAGGGGCATAAATTTATGGAAATAGCTAAACCACCGTAGGACACTATAATCAGAGCCAGGGTCATCTTCAAGAACACCATTGCACCAGACAGTATAGGAATTCTGACATCTATTGCTATGTATGATGCTTCTCTGAAGAAGTCTGACGGCAAGAGCTGAACCATTTTTCCCTTATCTCTTCTTCTCTTCTCATGCACTTTTGTCATGTAAAAGTGCATGTAATTTTGTAATGTGTAATTACATGTAAAAAATATGGAAAAATATCTCAAAAGTCAAAGATGACTCATCTTTGACTAAGATATTTTTATATTTTAATCTTTTTAATTTTGAAGGTTTCTCCCTATATATAGAGGGGACCTCTTTTGTAAATATATCTCTAATAATTGAGAGCAAAAAGTCTGCTGAAATTGAGACAATTCTTGAGAATTTGTGCTCAACTTGTAAATCATATTTTGTTAAATGAATGAGAAGCAAGTTTATTTCAGACTTTGTCTTAAAGTTATCTGTGTTATTTAGGAAATAGTTCTTATGTCCTCTTTCCTAATAATCTCTTATTTGTTTGATTTAATAAGCAAAGTGTGTGTGTGTTGACATTATCTGAGGACGTTTCTAAAAGATAGAAGAGAGACTTTGAGCTACTTTCATCTTGGTGATCCTATTTTCTTTTATAGTTTTAGGTAAAGACTTTGTTCTTTGTTTCACTTTATGGTTACACATATTCTAGATCAGTGAAGGAGACAACAGAAGACTTTGTGCTTATGTAGGTTTCTTTGTTAACTTTGTTACCTACTTCAGGGGATTTTCTACTCTACGCTAGATACCATTCCTGAAAGAAGAGGAATGTTATTAGCTAACGACCAAGATTTCTCTCTTTTGTTCCTTGAATATCACCTCTGAAAAAAGAGAGGTGGATGCTTTTATACCACCCCAAGTATTATTTTCTGCTTAATTATATATATATATATATATATACATACATATAGTGTATAAATATTAGTAGGGAACCTCCCCTTGATGAGAGGAGAGATTCACCTTGTCCAGATGTGGTAAACCCACACTTTTTATGGCATAAATCTCCTCATGCTGTGGCTGATATACCCATTTTTTCATCAGTTAGTTGATGACAAATATTCACCCAACACATGTGAACAAAATAAGGAAAAAGTAGACATGGGAGATAATCTATAGGTTAGTCAAAAAGAAAAAATAATATAATGATGAATAAATAAAAACAAATAAATAATGAAATAATTTAATCCATATTGGGTGAAAATGTAAATAAGACTTGACCAAACATAATATTTGACAAAATTATACCCCATGAAGGTAAATAAATATAGATTTAAATGTAAGCATGACCGAACAAACACTAGTCTGAATGAAATAAATCATTTTAACAACTGAAAGAACATTTCAAACTATGAAGCACAAGATAAATTTTACCAAGCTAATCCAACATATGATATAATTATTGTGAAATAATATACATTTCACTTTATATTTGACATTACATGAATAATATATCTTGAAGATGCACAAATAAATAATAATGTGATAAACAAGTCAAGCTCAAGAGTTGGAGACTAAAAATGAAACCAAATATCTATAATTTGAGTGGAATTCATAAATGAAGTAATATAAGTACATAATAATATGAAAATAAAATAGATATGCTAAATTAATAGGGTCCCTATGTGAAAAATATGAGTATGGGGCATTTTGGACCCAACATATTGTATGACTCTTTCTTTGTTTTGCCCTGATCTTATTGTGTGACATTGTTTATGGCTCTTGCCTTGATTAACATTCATTGTTAATATTGTATCATTCATTTCTCATTGTGTGTGGATATTAAATTAGTGTGTCATATTTATTTATTGAATTTATTAAACCATGACTATTTATTTATATGGATCTTACATCATTATGGCATTGATTGTTCATAGTGTAGCATTGATAGTTCATTTTGTGTGGATCATGAGACATTGAGTGTTAATGCATGTGTTTCAGTGTGTGTATCATGTCCATGATAATTTTTCATTATGAATGGATACACATATGATTCTCAATAAATCATTTAATTCTAGGATACATATCAATTAAATTTCTACTTGTGTGAGGTGCCATGATCTATATCATGAACATTTGTGTTTAAGTTACTATTCACTACTTATATCTATGATGATTATTAATGCATTTATATTATATCTATCTATAAATGACATTTATATGCCTTATGATATGTCTCATATATTATTTGATTATTTATTCCTACTATGATTGCATATTCTTTGCATTCAATCACATGCTTTTAAATGCTTACATCTTTTTATATAACATGATGTGTTTAACTCATTCATTTTGAGATGATAAATTTGTAGGTTAAATTCCTCACCTCAAAATGGGGTCATATTAGTGGGGTAATCATAGATATTAAATTATACATAGATAAATAATTTAGATTTTAGGATAGGTAACATGATTCAAAAGATACAGATTAATTGAGATTATTACTTTGGTTGTTATTATGAAATAGTTATTTATGAATTAATACAAGTTTTGGGGGAATATGTAATGCATCTTCATATATTTTACATGTATTTGAGTGATAGGCATCATATTTCTTAGATTGGGGATAGAGTAACACATAGATTTATAAAATGATATAATAAATGGGGATAATTGATCAAATTATGGGGCCTGGATATATTTTTTGCATTCATTTTTATTTTTAAGTGGGTATTGAAGGCACTAAAATTAATAATTATAATATAAAATGTGTACATAAGTTGTTTCATTTTACACATGAGCCTAATTTGGGGCTCTAGCTTCCATCTTGAGGTTTGATATTATTATCACTAACACGACCCATTCCTTTCTAAGAAACAAGGACCCTCTTTTGGAATAATTAAGATACACTTTATATTTCAAAATAATTTTTATCTCAAATTTTAAACCATGTTAATCACAATTTCATAGTGCTTTTTAGACTTAATTAAAGTAATAATAATGTCAATATTTTATTAAATTGGATACTTAATTTTATTTGTATATCCTTTGTATATCCTAAGTCTCAAAAACCTTTATATTTCCCAAGACATAAGGTTAGCTTTAAATTAAAATGAAATTCATGACCCATTTTATGTGCCCAAGGTTTTCAAACTCATTTATATTCACCTATCATTTATGACCATTTTTTTTATAATGTAGAAATTACCAAACAAAATCGAATTTCATAATTTTGTGAGATGAATCTTGTGACTCTGAGAGTCCATGAGCATGCCAAATGTCCCTTCTAAATATGTAGTATTTTGGTTGACCTTTCACCTCTGTTTGAATCCATGGTTTAGTGCATTTGTTAGATGTCACATTTAAATATATGATATTTGGGGTATATTCCCCATGATCCCATGATCCATGGCATATGATTGGTGGACACAATAATTGTTATGGTCACAATTTTATCAAAATAAATTAGTTGCATTAGATTTTAATGTTTTATATAAATTTAATGTTGTCCACTTATATTATTTGTAGGAAATATGTGGACCTATGAAAAAAATCTAAATTTATTAAATCATGGATCTAAAGACTTGATCTAAGCCAATGTTGATCCCATGAATCTCATGGATTCTATATGACAATGAAAAAATGGGTGCATTTTGCATGTCAACTTATGATTGGACACAAAAAATATTGAAATGTGAGGAATAGATATTATAATGAATAAAATAATGAGTCTTAAAGATCATTAAAAACCAAAGTAGATCATGTGAAGCTTAAGAACTCCATGACTACAATCCAATCAATGGAATCCATGTGTCTTGAGAAGATTGGTCAAGTATAAAATGAAAATATTGAGGCCACATTTTGACTCCATGAATAAAAGAGAATAAAATACAATCATGTGTCAATCCCCATCACAAATAAAGGTAATATTAAATAAAATAGAGCCTATGTAGATTTTTAAAAAAATCCATTATTGTCACATTGATGTATTCACTAGACCATTTAATTCACTATGATCCATTTTCCATGTAAATAAAGTAATGATTCATAATAAAGATATGATACTATTATTGTGGCCCTTCCACATTTAAAATCATATGGAAAATTCATTAAATTCATAGTGAACCATTACTAATTTATAAATTAAACATTTTTTGCATTGCGGTGAAATATTAAAGTATGGGAATTGGATATTGTGACATATTATTTTTTATTTGTTAATGGTAAACCAATAAGATATGATGTAGTATATAATTTAGTACGCCATCTTTGTGTATATAAATACTTTTCACTAAGACTATTTTAGAATGGAGAAAGTAAAATAAGAATCATATTTTCAACTAGAGAATTTTTATTCTTGGGACAAGTTATGGAATCCATGATAAATGAACTTATTTAGCTTGTTTATTTTCTTGCATTTTGGTGTGTTTAATTTATCCTTAAGCTAGAAAATATTGAGATTTAATTTATATATTATATGTATGAATATGTTAGATTGAATTGATGTTATTATGACTATCTTTCATGTGAATTATAATTGTTATTAAAATTTATGTGATTGAATAAGCTTAGCTATTTTCAACAATTAAATTATTTTTTAACATCATGTGAAATATTGATTCATATTTATTTATGATTTAAATCTATCATTATTTATATTCAAAGTTGAGAATTCACTAGGTTTGGTAGATAATATTTTTAATAGTAATAAATTGAATCTCATATAGAAAAAGTAAAAAGAATAGTCAATTTTGTATCAAACATTATTTTTCTTCCTACCCTTCACGTTTTTATATTTTTTTATGATATCTTATTTAAATTATACTTAAGTACGGATCAACCATAAATATCCATATTATAGACACTATTTTTGGTGTGTCTATATTTTTATTTATGTTATTCAACCATTTTTACATTAAGAAGTTGCATACTTGTAACTCATGCCTTGGGTCATTTTGTGATCCTAAAATGAGATAATGAAAACCCAAACTTGTGATGTGCATAAAATACACATCAACTAGTTTATGGTGCTATAATAAGGGTAGGATGATGAATTATTTTAGTTAAAGTCACTTAAATCTTAATTAATATGCATTCCTATGATTAAAATTTCTATGGATAGCCTCATTCGTGTCACAAAATTTATTTGTTTATGTTCCCAACATGACCATCAATATATTTTTGGTGTTATAATATTAATAAAAAAATCCTAATATTAATAAAAAGTCTAATCATTATGGTTAAGTGTTTAGGTGAAAATCTTAAAAATCCATACAAATTAAAAAATTTTAAATTTTAAATAAAAAATGTCTTGCCTTGGCAAATAAGTCATAAACAATATTGGTATTCACCATGATTTTCCAAAGGATACATTTGATATTCTTTTTTTTTTAAATTTAAATAAACATTTAGAAACATTTTATTTCTTATAAATTTTATATCAATGTTATAAATTTTAAATTTGAATATGTAGATAGAATAATATACACTTTTACTTTATAAGGTGAAGCGTATGATTGGTTTTAAGATATATAACCTAATTCCATTATTAGTTGGCACAATCTTGAAAAATAGTTTTTGTTTAGTTTGGTCAAATGATTGATTCTTATATTTTGATAAAATAATTTATCAAGATTTAAAAGAGAACACCATTAGGTAATTTAATAATTTAATGTTTAGTTTCATAAAAAGTAAAAAAAAAATCTTAATCAATAATAAGCCTTCTAAAATAATGGTTTTAGATATGTATTTATGTGATTTAGATCTATTAGCTATAAATTTTATGAGATTTTTTTTAAAAATGATCTAATCTTACCTTATGAAAAATATGTTTGAGTGGATGATCAATTTTCATATATAAACAAAGAAGAAAGCATGTTCCCTTTTCAAACAATTATAAATAATGATCAAATAAATCAGCAAGTTCAAGATCTTATCACTCTTCCCATGTGTTTCTCTAGTATGAATAGGTGGACCATGAAGTGGATAGTTTTATGCATTGTGGCATGATTAAATAACAAGACAATTCAAATGATGATGTAGAATAAAATACCCAATAGGAAAATTAATAAGAATAAGTGGATTGAACAAGATTTATAGAGATAAAGAATTTTTAGAGGATATTTTAGTGAGTCATTATATTTTCTATAATAATGTTTTAAATAATTTTGAATTTCAAAAAATTATAGGTCATGGATTATGATGTGGAATTTCAACCAAGATTAGACATAAAAACCCATAAACACATGTAAGAAGAGAGGTTCAAATAAGATGACTTTGTGGTAGATGATCTAAATTCCATAGAGCATTAATTTATTAAGCCTATTACCCCAAATATCATGGTTGTGGGCCTTCAGGTGAAATAATCTCTTACTTTTGAATGGAAAAAATTTGAGGTAAACATTTTTATACCAATGTTAATTATGACTTTAGATTTAAATGAGATCATTCTTATATAATTAAATTCCCTAATTATTTTATATTTGAATCGATAATTTTGATCCAAATTTTTAGTGAATATAAGGATGTCCCCATACGATTGATAAATTTAATGGGAAGAAGTTTTATCTTACTAGGAAAAGGGATGTGTTCCAAAAAAATTCCAAATTAACTCCGCTACTTTTGACTCTAAATATTTATTTTAGGGTAGGATTAGCTAATTTATTTTTATTTATGTTTTATTTTCATAGTTTTAATTTTCTATTATAGATTTCATAGTTTAAACTAGCTATTTATTCTTTAGTGTTTTCATAGATTAGTTTATTTTTAGTAGTTGGTAGTTTAATAAGTCTCATCTTAGACATAACAAAATAGAAGTTGAATACATCCTTATTTATAATACACCAATATGAAATCAATTCACTTCTATATTTTCACTGTGTCCAAACCCATACAATTTGTAATCATGTTCAAATTGGAAAAAATATGAGATCACTATGAGAATTTTTTAAAATAATAAAAAAGGTAAATTTTGAGTGAATAATAGTATCAATTTTAATATGATTATATAAATGTAATCTATTTAAAAAATTTCACATGAATTAATTTTTTTTTTACATTGATGAATATTCATCACTACACTTTATCATATTAAAATTAACTTGAGGAATATGATAAAGTAACAAAAAGATCACTTGTGACCAAGTATTCTTATCATCCCTTTATACTATGTAGGTACTCATATTTGGTACTAGACACTTTAAAATGTGTAACTTTACCGAACCTACACCTACTTGACTTATGCTCACATACATGTCTCTTATTCACCATTTAACATAGCCATTAACTCATATAAATCCTTGACCCTTACAATTTTTTCTTAGAATTACAAAGTATATTCCTAGTATCTATAAAATTATCTTAACAACATTCTCAAAATTTATCATGGCCTTAGCATGCTATTATTATTGTATGGATAAGTGTGTACCTCTAAGATACGTCCATTGTTTAGACTTGTCCACTAATGGTAGACATGTGAATGTGCCCTCTAATGTATAGTTTATAAAAAAATTAAATGCATGTATGGGTAATCCCACATGTTTTTTATGTCAGTTTAAAGGAAATAACCTAAAGTTTCATATATAAAACCAAATAAATCCAAATAATTTATCCATCTGGCTCTTATATGGTACATATCTATAAATCCCTCTACAAATTGAGAGGAAACTATACATAAAATCCCAAATCTAAAACCCCTCATTAGAGAAATCCTTGACCTAAGTTTGAATACCATTTATAAGGTCAAGTTAGGTTTTCAATTGTTAAAATACATACTTAGTATTGTTTAACATATTAGGATTACATATTATTTCATAAATTCAACTACGTGGGACAACTACATATTTTTTGGTTCATTCATTAGAGTATTATATATTAATGCAACACTTAGTCACATATGGTTTGTGGTTTAGGGTATATGGTCCAATCAAAAATACAATTTAGGCTAATTTAAGCTCATTAAACCTATTTGTGACTAAAAAAATGTGATTTTGTGATCAATTAGCCCCATTTTCATCACAAATCGAGTCAATTAATCAATTGGGGAATCAGTGATGTAATTTGGAACAAATTGATCCTTATGATCCTAGTTGGTTTAGGGTTTAAAGTTTAGATTTTAATTCTTTAGTTTTTAGTTTTTAGGTTTAAAGTTATCTATGTAAACAATGTCTAAATTAAGTAACATATATGTGCTTTTAAAAACCAAAACGATCTACATGA
Organism: Torreya grandis; assembly: GCA_037957365.1. Lineage (NCBI taxonomy): Eukaryota > Viridiplantae > Streptophyta > Pinopsida > Cupressales > Taxaceae > Torreya > Torreya grandis. Next base: position 1,003,826 of record JARHVA010004241.1, on the reverse strand, counting down.
TTTTAAAAACTGAAACCCCATATGTTCTTTTAAGAACTAAATCCATGTATGAATTTTAGTCTTAGTAATCACAAGCTTATGAACCAATACTTCATAAACACATTTAGAAACTACACATGCAAAAATATTGAAATCATGTTAAACATAAAAAGTGTCCACTTTTTGGGTCCCCAATTTTTTGTAGTTACCCTTAAATCAATTATTGAATTGAGACAAAAAATAATGTTCTGATTTATATAAGTAATATGATTTCATTTTAAGGTTACTAATTTTGTAGCATCTTTTCATAAAATGAATTATCAATGTTCTTGAGTTATTGTGTTTCCATAGTGGTGTAATGAGAAATATATGAATCCTTGATTACAAAATAAGGTATTGCTAGATAGAATTTATTATTGAAAATATATATACTAATGACTATTATGTTTTAGTAAACATTTTATAGGTGCAAATGACTTAGTATCAAAAGAATATTTATAAAATATTTATTTAATAATCATGTTTCTAATGTATGATGTATTTTTTTGTATCATTCTAAAAAAAATTAAATTGTCATGTTATAAAGGCTACTATAGTTCATTTAGTTTCATTAAAAATATAGTAGAATGTTATTACTAACTTAAAATATTATTAGTGTTGAGTGAATAATCAATTACATATAGAAACATATACTATCTTTAACTTTATTATAATGAAAGACTAGTGAAATATATTGATGGGTTTTTTTGCACAACAACTGAGGAATGGATACAATCTAACCTCTCATGAAAAGAAATATGAAAATCTCGCCAAGGTCTATATCTACCTATCTTGGCAGACTAGATATCACTTAATTGGTCATTGCAATTTTTTCCATAAAAGGGGCCTATGATAGTTATAAAATATTTTAATAGTATTACGGTACTTTAATAAATTATAAGAACATGATGGTTTATTATTTATTTTGTGGGTTTTGAACATATTTTGGATTGATAACATATGCATTCATTTTCTCAATAGATTATTGGGTTTCAGGAAACTAAAAAATAAAAATGCATTTTGAATATGCCCATATGAATAAAAATTAAATTTAATCATGGTTTTGACTAAAATAAAAATAAATTATTTAAGTGTGTTCATTCCATTTTATTGAAATATTAAACAAAAAAAATAAAAAAAGGGATAAATTTCTAGCAATCAAGATAAGATTGTAAACAAATTGCATTTAAGATTTACCTATGTGATGAAAATCAAATTTTAAAGGGTTTTCAAAAAATAAGAATATAATTGATTTGTATACTCATTGTTTTTATTATTTAAACATTCAAAATTTCAATTGAAATAATGGAAAGGATATTGAAATATTGTTATAATAATAATAATAATAATAATAATAATAATAATAATAATAATAATAATAATAATAATAATAATAATAATAATAATAATAATAATAATAATAATAATAATAATAATAATAATAAAAAATTGCAATCAAACCCTATATCTAATAGTTTGTAAAAAAATAAAAAAAGATGGGGTAAGAGGAAAGAAATAAATTGTGATGTTGGAGATAAAATTGATCCAATTGATGTAAATAATCAATAAAACCAATCCTTGTAGTAATTATCATTCACATAACCATGAAAAAATAGGGTTTAAGATTTTAATGAGATCAAAACTTGAAAGAGAAACACAAATCTACCATATTACATGTGGAGGAAATGAAATTTTGTTTCACAACTTTAATTAGAATCGATAGATCCACTTGAGTAACATAATAATAAAAATATTAAAATATAAATGATCCCATCAGCATAGGAGTAATGTAGAAAATGAGAGGGATAAATTACACTAAAATTGAGTAAAAATATGGAAGACTTTATGTCTTTTGGGGCAATAAGAATCCAACCCTTAAAATGACTCCAATGGGCCAATATATAGACAAGAGGAATTCCATGGAGAAATGTTTTCCCTCTAAAATATAGTTGGGCACAATTAATGTAGCTGACAATAAAAAAAATATAAAAATTTAATAAATTTTGAAAACTTAAAGCTCCCAAACCAAATTGTCAAATTTTAGAGATCAAGTATGTATTCACATGTATAGTTTCTTAAAACTAAATATACCAGGCCATCCTTGCTAGATTCAAATTTCCAAGGGTTAAAATGGTTCATAAAATTGACACCTAAGGTGAACATTATGGCTAAAAACCTAACTTAATTCAAAAATGTCTTCCCAAACTTATTCATGCTTTCAAAAATGTGCAAACAAGTCATTAAATGCATTTTTTCATGTTTTTAAATTCCTATACTTAATCTCATTAAAGTTTATCATAAGGTTTAGAATCATCCAAAAGACTTCCCTATACCTAATCTCATAAGAAGTTCTAGTTAGGTATAAAATCATCCACAATACTTCCCTAGACCTAATCTCATAAAAAGTTCCTGATGGGTCTAGAAAATTAGAATTTTCAATCCTAGACCTAATCTCATATAATTTTATAGTTAGGTATATAAAATTATAATTTTTAATCCTATACTCAATATCATAAAAAGTTCTATTTAGGTTGATGAAAATTAGAATTTTCAATCCTAGACATAATCTCATAAAAAGTTATGATTAGGTCTATAATGTGCCAAGTTTACCCCATAATCATAAAAATAGATAAAACATAAATTTATGACCAAAATATGCTAATTTTAAATTGATATAGTGGTTCAATAAATGAGGCAAGTTTTAGACTATATTTTCTAAGTGCCATAATTGCATCAAGAATGCATCTAGAGACCAAATGTAAAATACAAAAATTACTAACATGAATTAGGTCATCCCAAAAATATAGGTTTAAGGAATAAAGATTAAATTTAAATCAATATTACCCCTAGAGAGTCTAACAAGAGTTAAATAAGACAAAATTCAAATGAAAATTGGGAGGGGTAGACTCCATCTAGGCACTAAGTGTCTTATATGAAAGTTCCTCACACATATGGGGTTTATCCTTTGGTGACAGTTTGGGGAAAAACTAAGGTGAGATACCCAAGAAACTTGAGTGTTTCAATAAAAATTATTTATGAGTGAAAATGAGAGTGTAAATAAAATTAAAAAGAGCTTTCCTAATTTAGTGAAAAATTAAGGCATGTTTTGTAAGCAATAACAATTTTTCCAATGGAGAGGTAATTTTGATCCAGGCAATAATTTAGGCAACAATTCAAGTGATAGTTCCAAGATGAAGTCCTGTGTGATGTTAGTGTCTTCTTTAATATGCTATAAAACCATTCCAAGATGAAGTATTATGTGATGTGGTCAATCTAGATGTTTGTGATGTACTCCTTGGTTAGCCATTCATGTATGAGCGACATGGCATCTATGAATCATGAAACCGAAGGATCACCCTCACTCTTGGAACATAATGCTATAGGGTACCATCAATTTTAGAGAATGATGAGATAATTTGATAGATATAAGAATTGATCCAAAAGGGTCACATCAAGCCAAGCTCTTCACCTTGTGGTAGCCCAATTGTCTTGGCACCAAAGAAAGATGGAACATGGAGGCTTTGCATTGACTATCGATCCCTGAATAAAATCTTCATGAAGAATCACTATCCTCTCCCCATGATTGATGACCTACTAGAACAACTCTGTGGTGTGAATTTCTTCACCAAAATTGATCTCAAATCTAGTTATCACCAAATTACCATCGATCCCACTGATGTATGGAAGACTGCATTAAAATCTAAGGAGGGGCTCTTTGAATGGTTGGTTATGCCTTTTGGATTAACTAACACACCTGAAACCTTCATGAGGATGATGTATGACATCCTACGACCCTTTACCAACTCATTTTTGGTTGTCTACTTAGATGACATACTCATCTATAGCCGAACATGGGAAGAACATTTGCAACATGTTCGTAAGGTGCTTCAAACTCTTCGAGAGCACAAGTTGTATGCAAATCTTAACAAATGCACATTCGAGATGACAACAATTCAGTACCTTGGGTACATTGTAAATGAGGAAGGGGTCCATGTTGATCCATAAAATATTTGGGTTATTCAAGAATGGCCCACACTAAGGACCCTCACAGAGCTTCATAGCTTTTTGGGTCTTACAAATTTCTACCACAGGTTTGTTCTTGGATTTTCACATGTTGCTTGGTCACTAACCCAAGTGACTAAAGGAGGATCTAAAGCTACATTTTAGTGGGGTGAAATACAACAAAGGGCATTTGATAATTTAAAGAATAGACTTTGCTCAGCCCCTGTTCTTGCCTTGCCAGATTTGCATTAACCTATTGAGTTGATGACAGATGCATCTAAATATGCCATGGGAGCTATCATCATGAAACATGGCCATCCTGTTACATATCACAGTGAAACTTTCACTGATACAGATAGGAAATATCCAACATATTATAAGGAGCTCTATGCCATTGTGTAAGCTTTCAAATAATGGAAACACTACATCTTGGGGAAAGAAATGGTCATCCACACTAACCATAGACCATTGGAATTCATATAGACACAAAGCAAGCTCCGAAATGAGAGGCATCAAAAGTGGGCCACATATCTTCAACAATTCTACTTGATAATCAAACACAAAAAGGGGAGCTTAAACACAGCTATAGATTGTCTGAGCCACCCACCAATTACTGCACTCACAACAGTTCTGGACCTGTGCGAACATGAGACTGCCACTTGGGGTGCCCTGTATGAAGTAGATCCTACCTTTGCTGATACATATCAAGCACTTCAAAAAGGTACACATGTTTTTTATTTATATTTGTAAGATAATGCCCTCTATCATATGGGGCACATCTGTGTTCCAGTTGCAGAGCAACAAAAGATGATATGGGAAGCACGCTTCAGTAGGACAGTTGGACACTTTGGTATTGAGAAGACATTGGTAGTTCTTCAAAAACACTTCTACTGGCCCCATATCTCAAATCTTCCACCCCATGTGTGATATCCAAGCCAACAAATAAGAATCAAGGATTTTACACGCCATTACCAGAACCAACCAGGCCTTGGGAATCCATCTCCATGGATTTCTCTCAGGGTTGCCCACTTCAAAACATGATAAGGACTGTATTTTTGTGGTAGTTGATCATTTTTCAAAAATGGCTCTCATGATTACCTGTAAGAAAAATATATCTACTGAGGAAACTACTCAACTATATTTTAGTCATGTATGGCTCCAGTTTGGCCTTCCTAAGTCCATTGTCTCAGATCGAGATAGCAGGTTCTTGAGCATCTTTTGGTCCACTCTATGGAAGATGATGGATACTAAGCTGATGAAGTCCATAACCTTCCATCCATAGACTGATGGTCAAACAAAGGTGGTAAACTACTTGATTGTTCACATGATTTGGATGTATCACTCCAAACATCTACACACATGGGATGAGGGACTTCTTTTCATACAACATGGATACAATTGGGCACTGCACAGCTCGACCAAGCACAGTCCATTCCAAGTATGTTTTAGGTTCCAACCCATGGCACCAGTTGATATAGCTATTCCATTTTCCACCATGGAATAAACACCTCATGGAAGATCTGAGGTAGCAAAAGCTACAAAGTTTATTGAACAAATGCAACACCTCCAACAACAAGTTCATGACATCCTCGAGAAGATGAATCAAAAGTATAAGCAACACCATGACAAAAAAAAGATTACACACCATTTTGTTTTGGGTGACAAGGTTTGGTTGTGGCTTCAGAAGGAATGACTTGCAGGCCCACATAGAAAGATTTTTCCTCTATGATATATTCCCTACACCATCACCAAAAGAGTTGGAGAAAATGCTTTTGAGTTGAACCTAACAACGTACCTTGGTCTGCATCCAATATTTAATGTGGAGATCCTCAAACCATATCATCCACCTCTCTTGGACACTTTAGTTGTAGCAGAACAACTCGACATTGATGAGCTTGAACCACAGAGTTTTATTGAAGTGGAAGAGGATCAAATTGTGGATACCTGGATGAAGACAATAAGAGGACGCTCTATTCCACTTTATCGAGTGGTTTAAAGGGGCCAGCTTAGCCATCAAGGTGAGTGGCTCATAGAGAATCAAATCAAGAAACAACTACCACATTTGATGGGGAACATTGATGAAATGGGGACCATTTATTTTCAAGGAGGGAGGAATGATCTAGGCAATAATTTAGGTGACAATTCGGGTGACAGTTCCACCCCAATTGATGACGAAACTTTTGGGAACTATAACTTTTGCACCATAGCTCCAATTGACTCACCGTTTGAACCGTTGGAAAGCTAATAATAAGGAGAACATCATGAAATGTCATTGAGCTCTGCTCAATAAAGTTTAACCCCCCAAAACCCAATGGAAGTGCCTCAAATTTCAATTTTAATAGTGTAGTCTAAAAATAGTAAGTTTCTAAAAATAGTAATTCCTTGAATTTTGTATTGTTTTAAATATTAGAAGTCATACCACTTCATCTCCCTTGAGATTGGTGACGTTCCACATCCTCCCCATGCTTTCAAATTGTTTATATATGAAGAGGTAAGTCGAAATGTGAAGACAGACATCTCTTCCCAGAGATAAGCATATATTTGTATTGCAATCTTGAGTAATACTACATCTCTTCTCAGAGAATTCATTGTTACTATGTTATTTCTATGTTATTGAGATATTTATCAACCAGAACTTTTAAGTTTTGGATCAAATTTGGAAAGCAAGGAAAGGATAGATATCTCTCATGGAAAAAAGTGAGGATGACAAACTAATAAACTACTCTTTAACTAAGTTTAAGTATTTAGGTTTTTATTTCTTGTTTTTAAACAAATGGGCATTGCAAGTTATTTAGATGGTGGAAATAAACCTTGGGGATCTTTTGGAGCTAAAGGTGTAGTTTGAGCCACTGTTTCATACACATTATTTATAATGTGGTTCCTTTCATTTTGAACTAGTTTACTTATGCATTTATTACATTATGGATTTATTTTATGGATGGTTTTTCTTGTGGATTAAACCCCAAATTACTTGATGATGGAGTGAATAGTTTTTTTGAGTTGTGATTTCCTTAAGTACATTATGATGCTTGATTGTGATTTTTTATGTTCTATTGTATTGTTTTTTTTTTTTGGTTTTTTGTTAGTAGTTTTCGGAAACATTATAATTCAAACAAAAATACACCACTACCTTGTTGTTAGGCTCCAACATTAAACTAATGATGGAGTGGATAGGGCCACCAATGGGGGGATCATAGGGTTGGATGGGTGGGTTTACTCATTCTGTGAGTTAGCTTCACTCAGATGTGATTTGGTTTCTTATAGCATATACAGTTCATGGTGTTATTATTGTAAATAAACCCACATTAGGGTTTGATATGATATTATGACTTATTTATATTGTTAAGATTTCTTAGTTTTATGCATTGGTAATCTTAATCTGAACTATTCTATGTATACATTTATTTGTAAACATATATTCATTATTTTTGGAGGATGTTGAATGTTTATATTATGATTTATTTATTATGATAACCTTTTTTATACTTTATCATCATGGCATAAATGTATAGATTGTATTTCATTAAATCAATGGTTTGATTATTCATTGGATTTTATGGGTTACCCTACATCACTATTCAAATGAAAAGACATTATATAGACTTTATCTTGTCTATTAATTCAATTTGTGTAATGGGGTATAGACCATTAGAATGCAAAGACATTTTATAGACATTAATTTGATCTCTCTCTCTCTCTCTCTCTCTCTCTCTCTCTGTGTGTGTGTGTGTGTGTGTGTGTGTGTGTGTGTGTGTGTGTGTGTGTGTGTGTGTGTGTGTGTGTGTGTGTGTGTGTGTGTGTGTGTGTGTGTGTGTTAGAGTTGCATCTAAATTTTTTGAATAAAATATTAAATGGACTGATAAATGATTGCAGACAAACACCATATCAATGAGAAACTAATAAGTAACCAATATAGTCTTTCTTCCTCTCACTTCTTTTTTCATTACATCTTACACTATAAACTCTTTATTATATAGACAAGATAATATACCCATTATAAATGAATTTTCCCAACCACCACATTAATGGATCCAACCTCTCTAAAGATCATTTAATACATTTTATTTACATGAGGATAAACTCATGATAAATAATAAAATATATTATTATTTAACCAATCTAATTTAATGTATTAAGGGTACATAAATAATACCACTTAGCCATTAATGTTTCAGTACTCCCCCTTAATTTTAGGTGGGGATACATGGTGATTTTTATGAGGTAACAACATAATGAACTTACACTCCATAAATCATCCACATAATGAGTTTTAAGAGGTAATAATTGAAGGAAACATCATTCATCATGCCATAGTCACCATTAAAATAATTATGCTATGTAAACAAAGTCACCCAAAGGTATTACACTATTTGACTTTAGACACATAAAGGTATTACACTATGTAACCATAATCACATAGTCACTTTTAAAGGAATTACACTATATAAATATAGATACCTAAAGGTATTACACTATGTAACCATAATTACGGAGTCACCTTTAAAGATATTATACTATACACCAATAGATACCTAAAGGTTTTAAACTATGTCCACATAGGCATCTTTAAAGGAATTACACTATGTTACCCTAAACCACTTAGAGTGAATTTAAGATTGCATTATTTTGAGAGTACATCTCTCAGTGAGAATACATCCCACAATTTCTTATGAATAATCAACCAAACATATTGGAGTCTTTTATAACATAAAGACCTCTAGGCTACTATGTGTTGAGTACAATGTATAATTACATATGACATTTTCTAAAATCACATAAAGTTATTTATTACAATAATTTATAATGAGAAGAAGTATAAAGAGATAGAAGGAAACACATGACCCACATGGCTGTTAAGAAGTGACATTGTCATGTACACTCCCCCTTAATAGCAACTTTGATAATTCTAGCATTGAATGAACTTCTATAGGCTTTAATTTGTTGGTGTTGCATTGTATTTTTCACCAAATTTATAAAATTTTGACTATCACCAAGAATATTGGTATAATGAAGAATTTCCACATGATTTTCTTCTATCATCCTTCATAGTTACAAGGCTTCATTAGCAACTTCCACATGAAGTGCTCCAAGTGATAACATCTACACCAAACATAAACACATATCTAAAAATAGACTCATCATAGTATGGTTAGAATCATAATATCAAAAAAATAGTATAATAAAAGAAAAAATAATATAAACCCAAATTTATAATTCCTTTTATATATCGAAGTATTCACTTTGTTAGTTTCCAATAATCCAAGTATGGATCTTCCATGAATCTAGAAGAAAAATTTACATTTTATGAAATATATATCTTAATAAAGGTTAGATAAATCAAAATACCAACAATATATTTATAAATAGGGGTTAGCTTTATTGCACATAGTTTCTGGATCAAGCTTTAACACAACCTTCAATATAAGCTTGCAATCAAACATGTTAACTTTAACAAGAAGATTATATGATGCACATACAATAAATTAACTAATAATTTGATACTAATTTAATCAAACATTACATATCTTATTAATACTAATTCATATTATAATTTGAGTTATGAATTTTTTTTCTTCCTTTTAAAGTTGATAGTACAAGTTTGTATTTTATACTAAACTAAAAAAAGGTCTTAAAAAGAAAAGTTTTTAATATGATTTATACATGATTTTATAATAAATACACATATTTTAGTGTGTAAAAAACACTATCCACTTTAGTTTATTGCAAAACAATTCAAAAACACAAATAATTGCAACAAGGGTGAAAGTTGCAAGTGTCATAAGTATCATAAATAGTGTCAAAAATTACACTATTTGAATAAATTATTATAAAATAAATATTAAGAGGTTTTAAATCAAATAAAATACAATTTAAATTTATCTAGAAGGTGCAAAAACTTAAATATTGACTGGACACATGGCCATCTTTGAGAAAGAATATGACAAGTCAAGGGTGTCAAAAGTGTCGAAAGCATTGCAAGCTTCACACGTGAGATTTTGCATGACTAATAACCAAAAATTTTAACTTATTAATTTTAAATTAATTAATTTTTATTAGAAACCTATACTAGGATTGATATTTAATTTAAAGAGCTTGGATCTATAAATATTTTCTAAAAAATACTAGTAAACTTCCCTTTGTCCAATATAAGACTTCACATGCAAGCTACATGATTTAATTAATTTTAATTTTTTAAATTAAAATATTTAATTCATGTAAAATAAGTATCTCATTATTGTATTAAAAAAATGCAATATATATTTTTAATTTTTTTGAAAAATATAAGTCAACACACATGGGCCCACCATGTGCTTGCATGGAAATTTGATTGATTACAAGTCACCCACTAAGTATGTTAACATAATAAATGCACTAACTTATATTTAATATTTTTATGGTCTGATTTTTATTTATTTTTAAATAAATAAGTAAATCATAACTAAATACTTTCATAATAAATTGTAAGCATTTATTTAAAATTTAAGAAAAAAATATTTAAAAAACCCTTAAGCGGGGTCCACTGCTTTGACGAAATAAAAGAATTAAATAAATTTTTTATTTTTTAAATAATTTTATAAAACTATTTACATAACCTTTAATTATTCTTGAAGCATGCAATATGTAGATTAATGGCAAAGGGCAGGAAGCAAAGGAGCTTGTAGGAGCTATAAGAGGTTAAAGCAGGTTCTATAAAGCTTAGAACCACCTCCAAATGGCCCTCAAAAGCACATAGAACATTAAAACATTAATTTTGAGCTCAAAAAATGGTTTATATAATGTACCAAGCTGCACATGGCACCCACCTAAGATAAAAAAATTATAAAATTTTGTTTTGTTGCTTCTCATGGTCTAAAAATGGCTCCAATAGGCTTAGATATTACAAAAAATAGGACATCAACTTTTAAATCTCAAAAAATGACTGAGAATTCATGTTTTCTAATTTTTCTTCTTCTTCCATGGCTGTACAAACTAAAACATGGTTCTTGGGAGGAGAGAGAAAAAATTAGAAAGAGTTGTAAGAGACCAAATCAGGTAAAGTAAAGATGAAACTTGTTTGGAAATATCCAAACTAAGAAAATAAAATAATCAAAATTGAGATTTATTTCCCAAAATATTATCTTTCACTAATTTTTAGCTCACACATGCTAAAAATGTCATTTAGGAGGAGAGATAAAATTTGAAATGAGCTATGAAAGTTCAAATCAAGTGAAATAAAGGTTAAAAATACTTGAAAATGGTCAAGCTAAGCCAATGGAGTTACCAGAATGGATATTTACTGTATAAAATCTTTTAAAAAAAAACATAAAAGAATTTCCAAGCATTGACTCACTCAATTATTGTCTCTCTTAATGTTTAGAACTCCTTGTAAGTGTTAGATCTGCAACTAAAGATCTTCAACCACCTTAATACATATTATTAGTCTAAAAAACAAGAAAATATTAAAATTTGTAATGCTTAAAAAAACATTTTTAACCCATTTTAAGATTCTTAGTTAGATTTATGACATGAAAATAAGATAAAAGTATGAAAAAATTACATAGATCTGACAATTTTTAGGCTTTTAAAAGATGAAAAATTAGAATAACTTACTTCCTACAAAAGAAGAAGCTTAAAAAATTTCATGAATAAACCATGGCTTGAAAAATGGATGAATCTAGACTTGAACACAAGCCAAAAATTCTAATCTATGATCTTCCCACTTGATCACGTATTAACTGGATCTGATACCATGATAGAATAAGGAATACGATTGCATATAAACACCAAATATAGATGTGAGATCAATAGTAAAGACAGTCACCATGAAACAATGAGAGCAAAGTTGAACACACCATAACACAAATATACGTGGGAAAACCTCCAAGTGATAAAAATCTCACACATATTATTCATATAATGAGAAACTAACAAGAACCCAATATAGTTTTTCTTCCTCTCACTTATTTTTTTTCATTACATCTTACAATATAAACTCTTTATTATATAGACAAGATAATCTACCCATTATAAATGACTTTTTCTAACCATCACATTAATAAGTCTAACCTCTCTAAAGGTCATATAATATATTTTATTATTTATTTACATGAGGATAAACTCATGATAAATAATAAAATATATTATTATTTAATCAATGTAATTTAATGTATTAAGGATACATAAATAACACCACTTAACCATTAATTGTTCCAATAATAATATTAATGTTGAGAAGTATGAAATCTGGTTTCAAGGTGGTTTGTGATTATGTTGGAATAAAATAAAGGAATTATAAATATATTTGGACTTTGGTTTTGAACCTTGAATTATGGTAATTTATGAGCTGGATTATTGAATGTTGTTTGTTGATTTAAAAATAAGTACTTGTCTTTATTTGTGATCATTTATTGTTAAATCATTTATGAAGAAACAAGCAAGATTATTCAAGATATTTTAATTACTATGTTAAACTAGGTTTAATAACATTAATTTAATTAAGTTATTAATAAAGGTTAGAAGCACTGTACATGTTATTAGTGTTGGTCTACTATTAGTCAATCATTATGTATTTTGAGTATATGAATTATGAATAAATTATTATTTTTTTACTTATAATTTGAGGAAATGTCATTAAGGGTAAGTTTATGGAATTGGGGGGCCAAAAGGGGGTCTTAAGTGGACATGATTTTCCTTAAAAAAATAAAAATCAATTTGTATGAATTATTTTAGACACCTAAACTCAAAATTTGAAGATCTTATATGAACATGCATTGTAGCATTTAGATTATAGTTTCTAAAATACTATTTTTGGTTTTAAATGGTCAAGTATAAGTAGTCAAACATCATAATTTTGAAGAGATACTACTACATTTTATAAAAATCATAGTATATACATGGTCGTGCACCCCATCATTTTTTTAGCATCATTTACTTTAAAAAAAAACCCTTTGGTGGAAAGATAGATAAGATCATTTAGTTTGTAACCTATATATTATTTAAAAAAATTAATGAATATGTTCTTTTAATAATTTAAAAAATCAAAAGACCCTAAAATATGATTAATAATGCATAACCAACCATGCTCCCCCAACTACCTCAAAAATATTTATAATTGTATTTTTCTAAATGTGTATATAATTAGATCTAGTTTGCAACCCTATAATTTTTTTCTAGTTTAAATAAATGAAACAAAAGATACATAAACAAAAATAAACTTGAATATTTGTGTCATATAGAAGTATAAAAAGATGTACTTAAAAATAAATATAGATAAAACCCTTCAAGTAATAAAAATATAAAAGAATATATATTTAGAAAGAGGAGAGAGTGTGTGATGTTGTAGTCTTATTTTCAAGAATTATTTTGATAAAATTCATAGTGACTAGTATGGTATAAGTTTTATTTTGTTATTTTTAGTCAAAATCATGTATTTGACTAAGTGTTTTTAGGTTTATGCCTTAGGATCAAGATTCAAATCCATTCCTGAGACTTGAGGCATGTGTTTGAAATGTCAAAAATTATAATAATGTACACAAAATAACAAAAACATGGAATCTTTTACCATTATATTTATCCTAAAATATGTAAACAATTGTATTTTTAAAAGGAATATACATAGTTTTAATTTTGAAAAGTGCATACACAGTTTTAATTTTTAAAATTCCATATATAGTTTTAGTTTTTAAAAGCATGTGAATGGTTTTAAATTTCAAAAGTGCATGCATGGTTTTTTTTTAAAAATTCCATACAAGTTCCTTAATCTATGCATCACTTACATATTAAACTTAAACACTAAAACCTTAAAATCTAAACTCTAAACCCAAAAATAATTAGGTTCATAAGACTCAATTTGGCCTAAATCACATCATTAATTGAACTAATTGTTTAATTGGCTTAGTATGCCATTACATTTGGCCTAATTGATCCAAAAATGGCATTTTGTATTCACAAATAGGTTTAACAAGCTCAAATTACCTCCAATTTAATTTGAGATTGGAACCTATACCTTAAGCCATAAATCATAAACCTTAAACCCTAAGCCATAATCCATAAACCCTAAACCATAAATCATAAACCCCAAACCCTAAAATAATTGATTCTAACCCAATGAACATCTTTTAGAGTAATAATTAAGTTTGAAAGGCCTAATTTTTTCCCAAATTTAATCATCAATTACATCAATTGACTAATTGGCTTAATATGTGATGACATTAGAGCTAATTGGGCCTAAAATAGAATTTTAAAGTCAAAAATAGTTTTAGTGAAACGAAATTAACCCCAATTTCATTTATGATTAGACCCTAAGCCCTAAACCCTAAATCATAAACCTTAAACCCTAAACCAATAAATTTATCCTTAATAAACATTTTTTAAAGTAAGAATTATGTTCACATGGCTCAATTAGTCTTAAATCACATCATTGATTGCCCCAATTGACTAATTATCTCAATTTGTGATGACATTGGGGTTAATTAAATCAAAAATCACATTTTATAGTCATAAATAGGTTCAATTGCCTAAAATTAGCCCTAATTTTCTTCATGCTTGGATAATATGTACCCTAAACCCTAATCCATATGACCTCATTCCTAAACCTTAAATCCTTAATGTAAAACCTAAACTAATCAATTTAACCCCAATAAACAATAATTAGAGAAATAAATATGTTCACAAGGCTTAATTTGGCCCAAATTAGATCATTGATTCACCTAATTGATTAATTGGCTTAATTTATGATGACATTAGGTCAAATTAATCTTGAAATCACATTTTATAGTCATTAATAGGTTCAAAAAGCTCAAATTATCCCTAATTACCTTCATGATTAGACCCCATACCCTAAACCCTAAACCTTATACCTTAAAACCCTAAGCCCTAAACCCTAAATTATGAACTCTAAACCCTAAATCATAAAATTTAAATCCTAAACCATAAACCCTAAAATAATCAATTTATTCCTAATAAACATTCTTTAGAGTAATAACTATGTTCACAGGTGTCAATTTATCCCAAATTACATCATTGATTGTCTTAATTGACTAATTGGCTCAATTTATGATGACATTAGGTAAAATTGAGCCCAACATCACAATTTTTAGTCACAAATAAGTTCAAAAACTCAAATTGGCCCCAATTACCTTCAGATTGGACCCTATACCCTAAACCTTGTACCTTAAACCCTAAGCCTTAAACCCTAAAATCTAAACTCTAAAACCTAAAACTTAAATACTAAATCATTAACTGTAAATGATAAACTAATTGATTTAGCTTTAATTAGCATCCTTTATTGTAATAATTATGTTTATAGGGTTCAAATTAGCCTAAATTATATTACTAATTTCCCTACTTGACTAATTAGTTCAATATGTGATGACATTGGGGCTAATTGAGCACAAAATCACATTCTACTATCTCAAATAGGTTCAACAAGCTGAAATTAGCCCTAATTACCTTCATGATTGGACCCTATCCCCTATCCCCTATACCTTAAGCCCTAAACCTTAAAGGTAATGGGAATAGGGTTTAGGGTTTATAGTATAAAGTCTAATTGAAAAGGTAATAGGGGATAATTTAAGCTCATTAAACCTACTTATGACTATAAAATGTGATTTTGGGCTCAATTTATCACAATGTCATCACAAATTAAGCCAATTTGTCAATTAGGTTAATTCATGATGTGATTTATGCTAAATTGAGCCATATGAACCTAATTATTACTCTAAATGATGTTTATTGCAGCCAAATTGATTACTTTAGGGTTTATAGTTTATCATTTAAGGTTCAAGGTTTAAGGATTAGGGTTTAAGGTTTAAGGTTTAGGTTTTAGGGTCTAATCATGAAGGCAATTGGGTCCAATTTGATCTTGTTTAGCTTATTTTATATTAGAGAATATTATTTTAGGATTATTTTCCCAAATGTCATCAATAATTAAGATAATTAGTTAATTAGGGTAATTAGTGATGTGATTTGACCAAAATTGAACTTTGTGAACATAATTATTATCTAAAGGATTTTTATTGGGTCTAAATAATTTTTTTAGGATTTAGTGTTTAGGGCTTAGGGTTTAGGGCTTAAGGCTTAGGATTTAGGGTTTAGGGTTTATGGCATAAGGTCCAATCAAAAAGGAAATTGGGGATAATTTTAGCATGTTGAATGTATTACTAACTATATAATGTGATTTTAAGATCAGTTAGCTCTAATGTCATCATAAATTGAGCCAATTAGTCAATTTGAGCAATTAATGATGCAATTTAGCCCAAATTAAGCATTATGAACATAATTATTTAAATTATTTAAATTATGGATAAATCAATTGGTTTAGGATTTGGGGTTTAGGGCTTAGGGCTTATGGATTATGGCTTAGGGTTTATGGTTTAGATTATAAAGTCCAATCTTGAATGAAAATAGGTCTAATTTATGCTCATTGAACTTATTTGTGACTAAATAGTGTGATTTTAGGATCAATTATCCCCAATGTCATCACAAATTGAGCTAATTAGTCAATTGGGGTAATCAATGATGTGGTTTGGACCAAATTAAGCCATGTGAACCTAATATTTGCTCTAATGGATGTTAATTGAGTTTAAGTCAACTAGTTTAGTGTTTAGGGTGTATGGTTTATTGTTTATATTATAGGGTTTATGGATTATGGCTTAGGTTTGAGGGTTTCTAGTTTTGGATATAAAGTCTAATTGCAAATGCATTTAGGGCCAATTTAAGCTTGTTGAACCTATTTTTTATTAAAAAATGTGATTTTGGGCTCCATTAACCCATTGTCTTCACAAATTGAATCATTTAATCAATTAAGGAAATCAGTGATGCAATTTGGACCAAATTAAGCCTTATGATCCTAGTTGGTTTAGGGTTTAGAGTTTATATTTTAAGGCTTTAATGTTTAAGTTTTAGGTTTAGAGTTAATTGTGCAATCAATATATAAATTAAGGAACATGTATGCAGTTTTAAAAACTAAAACCACATGTGCACTTTTAAAAACTAAAATGACATACACACTTTTAAATTCTAAAACCACATGTTCTTTTAAAAACTAAAGCCATGTATGTTGTTTAGGCTCAGTAATCACCAAACCTATGAACCAAAACCATATACGCACTTTTATAAATCATGTATGTGGAAACACTGAAATCATATTAAACACAAAAAGTGTCCACTTTTTGTACCCCAATTTTTTGCAATTACCCTTAAATGAATTATTGAATTGAGACATAAAAATTAATGTTATGAGTTACCTAAGTAATATGAGTTCATTTTAAGGTGATTAGTTTTGTAGCATATTGTTATTAAATGATTAATCAATGTGATTGAGTTATTATTTTTCCATAGTGGTGTAATGAGAAATATATGAATCCTCAATTAATAAATAAGGTATTGTAAAATAGAATTTATTATTTCAAATATATATACTAATGGCTATCTTGTTTCAATAAACATTTTCTAGGTGCATATGATTTAGTATCAAAATAGTGTTTATAAAATATTTGTTTAATTAACATGGTTGTTGATGGATGATATATTTTTTGTATCATTCTTAAAATTTTTCAAACTATCATGTTATAAAGGTTACTATAATTCATTTAGTTTCATTCAAAACATAATGGAATGTTATTACTAACTCAAATAAAAATTCAATAGTATTGAGTTAATAATCAATTACACATACAAACATTTATTATCATTAACATTGTTATAAATTAACTTGAGGAATATGATAAAGTAATAAAAGACATCACTTGTGACCAAGTTTTCTTATCATCCCTTTATCCTATGTAGGTACTCATATTTGGTATTAGACACATTTAAATGTGTAATATGACCAAACTGAAACCTAATAAACTATGCTCACATACATGAGACTTATTCAACATTTATCATATCCATTAACTCATATGCAATGCTGACCCTTCCAAAATTTTCTTAGTATTACAAAATATATTCCTAGTATCTATAAAAATGGCTTAACAACATTCTCAAATTTTCTCATGGGCTTAGCATGTTATTATTTTTGTACGAATAGGTGTACACCTATAAGATAAGTCCATTTCTTCAAACTTATCCACTCATGGCATACTTGCTGACGTACCCTCTAATATCCAGTTTATTAAAAAGTTGAATGCATGTATGGGTTACCCCTTATGTTTTGTATGTCATTTTTAAGGAAATAACTCAAATTTTCATCTATATAACCAAATAAATCCTAAGAATTTATCTATATGGATCTTAACTAGAACATATCTACAAATCACACTACAAATTGAGAAGAAATTTTTAAAAAAACTC
Source organism: Torreya grandis (assembly GCA_037957365.1). Classification (NCBI taxonomy): domain Eukaryota; kingdom Viridiplantae; phylum Streptophyta; class Pinopsida; order Cupressales; family Taxaceae; genus Torreya; species Torreya grandis. Next base: position 985,532 of record JARHVA010004241.1, on the reverse strand, counting down.
CCAAATCTAAAACCCCTCAAAGGACAAATTCTTGAAATAAGTTTTAATACTATTTATAAGGTCAAGTTGGGTTTTCAATTATTAAAATCTCTACTTAGGATTGTATAGAATATTAGTATTACATAGGAATTCACTCATTCAACTACATGGGATTATTACATGCAGTATGATTCACTCATTGAAGTATTATATATGTAGGCAGTACTTAGTAGCATATAGGTGTCTAAGCTTAGGTCAACCCTTCCCTTGTGACCTTTATCCCAATTTAAAAATTTTATATAGTTTATAACTAGGGTTTAAATCAAGGAAAAGGCAAATAATGATATTCATGTGGAATTTCATAAATATAAATACACATGAGACATAGGTATAATAGGGGACTTTATCATAGACTATAAAAATTACATAATATATTTATATATAATAATAGATAGTGTCATGATGTGCATGTGTATAGGGATTACAAACTTGTTTAGACATGCACAAACTATTTGTTTTTATATATGAGCACTCACATTAATTTTTATAATTATTGATAGACTCAGATAGATATGAAACTTGATAAGTACTTTACTAATTCATTTTTTTAGAAAGATAAAGTTACTATAATATCCTTGATTTATAGAACCATTTTAGAGATGTTAATCCTATTTTGCATTAACATGACATATTTTATGATTACTAGATTACTATAGTTGTTAGATCATTGATATGATTATGATACTCTAATTATTTTTGTTTTTATGTCATTGATATGACTATGATTTTATATTTTAATTTGTTTATTTAGTTATGAACATATGATGTTATAAATAGTACAAATATTGTTGATCTCTTATTTTTATGAATGTACGAAATGAAAAAATAACTAAGCCTGATTAGTGTATTTTGACAAGAATGTGTGTGTGTGTATGTTTATTCATATAAAATGTCCAAATTGGTAGTTTGAGTGTGGATTGTGACACCCTATCCATAGATACTTTTTGCATGCTCTTGTGACCCTTCTAGATACCATTTTGCTCTTTACCAATCATCCAAAATCTTCTGAATGGTCATTCCACCTCAGCCAGGCTACTTTTCCCAAACTAATCCTATTCCCATAGGTCTCAAGCCTATGGGATAGGAGCACCATACTTGGACTATAGCACCAGACCCTAAGGTGTCCCATTTTTGGCACTCTTGTCCATTTTCATTTTATCCTTATCCTTCATTATTTTGACCTAGAATGAGTACATCTAACCCATAACTAATGGTTCTCTATACAAGCCTATCCATAGCTCATTTATAAAGGAAGGTGATAATTCTTAGAAAGTAAGCAAGAATACAAAAAATCACTAAGGGAAACTATCCTATTCTCTTCATATAGTCACCCAACATATTTTTAAACACAGTCAAATGCTCATACCAGTCCTTAGTGACCCCAAGCACTCTCAATTTGGAATTTTTGCATTAGCATCACACTATTACAGAAAATGTATTAGGTGGGAGAACTAAATATAGCTTGATCCCTCTTCAGAGTATTGGTATGTAGGAAACATGCCCATAAAAGGGGTGTGGATTACATGTTTGATGCATCTTACACACTAACCCATCCCACTTTTCTCAAGTAGTTCAAACATCATTTTATCAAACATGATGAAGAGTTAGGCTTTTAAGATTAAATCACCTATATATAAATTTTCATCGATAATAAACACTTAAGATTTCATAAACATGATCACATAAGAACAACACAAAAACCCAAAAAAATTTAGGTCTTTATGACCAGTTTGGACAATAGTGGAAGGAGTGGACAATAACACCAGACCCTAAAGTGTCCTATTTTTAGCACTCATATACTTTTGACAAATGAAAGCTAGATTAAGATTCACAATACTATCCCAATCCTACACATCTATTTCCATCCTTCTTATCATCCATCTTGATCCAATTTCAAGATAAGTTATATTTGTCCTTATTTATTGATATTTTTAGAAAATTAAAAAAGATAAATACATTATACAAATTAGGACTATATTTATTATAATATTCTTTACTAATTTATTAATCCAAACCCCTAAAATAGGAATGAAAATCCATTATTCAAAAAATAGTTAAATCATTTGGTGAACCTAACTTACTTCGTTTGTGCACAAAAACCCTAAAAACCCTAGGGAAAATTCTTTGCTGATTTTTCCATTATTTTTCTAGTTTTTCCTACATATATAGATCAAAATTTACATTTAAATTTTAAAATTTACCATATTAATTTTTAAAATTATTTATTTCAAATCCTAGATGCACTATACTAGGACCTGTTACTTTTTGAGGTAACACCTTACATGGTTATGAGCTTCATATCCTTTTTATGCATATTCCAGTTCATTATTTTTCAAATCCTAGATTACATTTATTTAATCTTATCTTTTATTTTTCAATTTATTCTCCTTATGCCACCTAAGTTCCTTGCATCTCTTCCTTTGGTACAAAGTGCAAGATTTAGTGGCAACCCTCCTAAATTCACCTAGATTCCTCTAACCCATCCATACACCATGGATAAACAACCATCTCAATTTCTTGATATAGATCCTACACATCTAGATTACACTAATTTACATGAGGATAATCTTGATAATGAGTAATATGAAAATAATAATCATGATACACACACCAATGTTCATGACCCACGACATTGAGCTCTTGATCTACTTAAACCTATTATTGATAATGATGTGATCATCAACAAAGATTTAATTTTACAAAGTCTTAGAGAGAGACTCAGGGAATAACCCTGAGATCATGCCCTTATCTTAAAATATATCATGGGAATTAAAAATTATAATCAAGTTGAGTCTTCCATTCCCTTAGAATAACTAGTTGTAAATAATTGCATGAGAGAACTATGTCTCAACAACCCCTATGGTAGCCTAACCTTTCAATGAGGCACCACTAGTTATGGCTAGTACATCATTATCTTTTGATGTGGCTACCCTTGTTCAAGACATAAAATCTCTTTAATCCAAGGTGATACATCTTGAGCAAGGTACATCTAGACCAACATAGGCTTTGGGTTCTTTTGTTCTACTTCATGTTTCTTCTACACCCTTGCCACCAAGCTTTGTTCAACCCAAGCTCAATAAATATTATGGCAAGGGCGATCCAAAGACACACTTGAGATATTTTCGTGTAACATGCTTAGACTATGTGCTAAATGACTGGTTATTAACCAATCTATTTCCATGGAGTTTAAAGGATTATACTCTACAATGGTTCTATAGTTTACAAAAAATTTTGATCAACACATTAAATCCTTTAGTTGACATGATTCTATATCATTTTAGTATTAACATAGGTGAAAAGGGTTCTTATGCTTAGTTTTCACAATAGAAACAAAGGTCAAATGAACATCTCATAGATTATGTTTTTCGATATAAGACTATCTTGGCTAAAATTACTAGCCCAATGACTGATTAGGAATTATAAGACCTCTTCAAATAGAGTCTTCTACCATATTTACATGAGTTAATAATGTTAAAAAAGTTCTCTTCCTTTATTGAGTTGTGTCATACACTAAAAGAAGGGGAAGTCAAATTAATTTCAATGATCAAACTTAAGTATACAAGAATATCATAAAAAATAAACAAGAGTAATATTAAATTCCCATACAAAGTAAAGTTTAATGATAGAAAAAGTTAAAATCAACCTATAGTTAATGTAGCTTTAGATCCCCCTCAGTGAGGGGTTTTATCATCAATTCCTTAGTGAACCTTTACCAATCTACCAATATCCCCATCCAAAGTCTTATAACAACTATTGGAATGAAATATCATATCTCTCCCCACTATTCAGGAAGTTTATATAACAAATCATCTTTCACATGGATATAATCAAGGTACTAGGAAACATAACAAATAAATTCATTAGTTTTTAACACAAGATACATGACTTGATATATGGAAACCTTATTGATCTTGCCATTCCAATGAGCCTCCTTAGGCAAAGAAAACATAGGATAATGCTCTAAAAAGTTTCTCAAATCCTTTCCCACAACATTATAAATAAGAGATAAGGGACACATTGGTTATTCAACATGCATATCATGCACACCCTCCACCAACTACATATCAGGTACCTTCAGTTGAGTCACATCCTCTAAACAACATGATTTGTGTGTATAATTCTAGAGTTCTATCTAAACCTTTGATCTCCTTTTTAGAGTAGGAGATAATTGAGGATGATTTAGATTAATATATAGTATTTATTAGAGCCTATATTGATCATCATCCCATTCATGGTTTTTCATAAACAATATATCCAATGTAAACATGTGCACTATGACATTACTTGAGCATTTGGGATATTCAAATTAGGATATTACCCTGACTAACACATTTATCAGTGGATTCACCAAATATAACTCTTACTAGTTACTAGTGGATTTATGAGTTATTAATGGATTTATCTACATTACCATGCTTCACTTGATCTTATTTTCATGTGTACATTGACACCTAGATCCTTGATTGCTTCACTCTACCCATTGAGGGGGCATCCTACTTTCACACTCAAGACATACATCAACATATCTACCAACTGGAGCATCTTCTACATGACTACAGCATCCAAGTTATGTCATTCCTCCACCACACACTCTAGTTATCATGTTGATGTACATTATTTACTAGCTTACATAGACTAATTTATTGACACCCACTAGTATATAACACTTGTGTATGGCTTAACATCTACCTAGTCTTATACCACATGTTTTGCATGCATTCATTTATTGTTTTTATTAGTTAGATGTGATATTATTTCTAGAATTTAGATGTTTTCCTTTTTTTATTTGATTATGTAGATGTGATTGTATTTCTTAGTTCCTATTTTTTTACTTGTGTGTGGATTAGGACATTTGCTAATGTCCTTTGTTTGTATTCTTGTATTTTCTTATGGCCCTGACACCAATCTTACTTGTTTGTAATTGTATGTGTATGTGGAATTCGAACATGCCTTGTATGATTTAATTCCAAATTTTAGTGACATGTGCCCATGACCCTTGTTTACTGATCCCCTTGGCATATTTTGTATGCTTCTTTCCTTATGTGCTTGTTTGATTGTTTGCTTCTCTATTATTTGCAATGCCATGATCCACATCATGCATTATCTTACCTTCTTGGATACCATGATGGACATCATGCTCTATCCCTCCTAAAAAACTAATAAATAACTACATTTCCACTTATAGTTTAGTATATTTCACATGCTATTACATTATTACACATATCTAGGTATACCCCTATTGATCTAACAATCTCCAATACAAACTATGTTATATCTTGAGACATTTTTTTAATTTTCATTTCTATATCATGTATTTAATAGCATAACACACTTGTAGGGATATTTATTTTGAGTTAATTAATTACAAGGTCTTCATTCCTACCGTCAAAAAAGGAGGAAACAAACAAGGGTTTTGTCATAGAGATCAAAGACTTTTATCAATCAAAAATTAGTTTTTAGAACACTTAGAACAACAATTAGAATCATAAATAGGTAAAATAGACTATAAATATAGTGACAAATATAAAATAATGATAAAAATAGTAAAGGACAAGAGTACCATACTTGGACTACAGTGCCACAGAAAAAAGTGTCCTATTTTTTATGCTTTTATCCAAACAACAAAAAACCCTAATTTTCTAGAAATAGATAGAAAGTTAAGGTTAGTTATAGTTTTTTCAAATATAGTTCAATTTAGATTAGGCAATCTTACTATAGTTTTACTTAGAGTATCCAGATATAGGAGGAATTATGCCTGACATGATGGTTCTCACTTTTAGTTTTAGATTGGGTAGTTGTTACAACTTCTAGATTAAAATCCATGTTATAGACACCAGTGATTGGGGGTAATGTGCATGACAAATTTATCATATTTTCTTTCTAATTCATTTTACTACCTAGGTATTCTAATTACTTATGTGCCTTATTCTAACTATGGGTGGTTTGTATCATTTTAGAGTGGCTTTCATATAAGCCTAGTTCTTAGTTTCAAAGTGTCTCTCATACAAGCCTAATCTTCACCTTTTGGAGTGGCCAAGATTGGCCTAGTTCTCAGTACACATTCAACTATCCATGCCACATTATAAGATTATAGATAATTCATAGGATTAATGATCTATCTCATATGACACACATTCATACTAGTATTAGTTCATAACTTCACTTAGTTGGCAATGATTGAGCCAAAAGACTATCTAGACTTTATATTCTTGAGCCACCTACTTAGAGGGTTTGGACACATACTCGAAACATTGATTAACACATGCATGATCATATAGATTCACTTAGTAGGTGATGATAGAGCCAAAGGGCTAGTCTTTGTATTCTTGAACCACTCTTGGGGAATTTAGCACTTAACTCCATTCATGATATTACTTTTGGTACAACACATACCCAACACCACTCAAAATCATAACAGGTTCTATATTGGTTCATGTATGTAGTGAGGTGTATTCATTCCATTCTCTTCCTCTCTCTTTTACCCCACTTTTGTAAATTCTTATTTTAGACATAGTGTGTATAGTAAGCACTAATCTACTCCTTGTTTTCCTTTATAGATTTATGTTTCATGATGTTCTCTCTTTATGCACACTTAGCCTCACAAATCTTCATGGGCTTTACCATTATAGGTAAGTTCAAGTACACTTTCTATTTTTTCTTTATCCTAGTATTTTGCTTTGTTGCATCACTAGAATAAAGAGGGGGGTAAATGTAATCATATAACATGCCCAAATTGATAGTTTGAGTGTGGATTGTGAAACCTTATCCATAGCTCCTTTTTACATGCTCTTATGACCCTTATAGATACCTTTTAACTCATTAGTGGTCATCTAAAATCTTCTAAATAGTGATTCCACCTTAGCCAAGCTACTTTTCATAGGCCAATCCTATTCCCCCATGTCTTGATCCTGTAGGATAGGATCACCATACTTGGAATATAGTGTTGGACCCTAGGGTGTACCATTTTCAGCACTCCTATCAATTTTAATTTTGATTCTAAATGGTCATTTTAGTCTAATCCCTATCTTTCATTATGTTATCCTAGTGTGAATACATCTAACCCATGATCGATGGTTTCTAATAAAATCCTATCGAAATGTTATTTATAAAGGAAGGTGATAAATCTTACAAAGAAAGCAAGAATAAAAATAAAAGACTAAGTTAAACTTCCATATTCTCTACATAAAGTCACCCAACATAGATACAAACACACTCAAACCCCCATACCAATCCCTAACCACCTAAATCACTCTCAATTTTAATTTTTTACATCTTCATCACACTATTTCATAAAATACATTAGGTGGGAGAACTACATATGGCTTGATCCCTCTTCAAAGTATTGACATGTAGGTAGCATACCCACACAAAGGGTGTGGATTACAAATTTAGTGAATCTTACATACTAACCACCCCTTTTCTCAAGTGTTTCAAACATAATTTTACCAATCATGATTTAGGGTTAGGGTTTGAAGATTAAATAATCTCTATATTAAGTTTCGTCAATAATAAACATTCAAGATTTCACAAATAGGCTCACACAGGAACATCACAAAAACCCAAAAAGGTTTAGGTCTCTATGACTAGTTTAAACAATAGCATTAGGAGTGGACAACAACATTGGACCCCAAAGTGTCCTATTTTTGACAATCCTATATTTTCATTGAATGAAAGACAGACACAAATTCATGATACTATGTCAATCCTTCATAGTCAGTTCCATCCTCTGTATCATCTATCTTAGTCTAGTTTCAAGTTAAGTTATATTTCTCCTTATTTATTATTATTTTTAGAAAGGTTAAAAAGACATATAAATTATACAAATTAGGATTGTATTTATTTCAATATTATTTACTAATTTATTAAACTAGACTCTTAACTAAAATAAGAATAAAACTCCATTATTCCCAAAATAGTTAAATCATTCAGTGAACCCAACTTACTTCATTTACACACAAATACCCTGGAAACCCTAGGAAAAATTCTTTGTTGATTTTTCAAGTATTTTTATAATTTTTTTTTCATATATAAATTATAATTTCTATTTAATTTTAAAAATTTACCATATTAATTTTAAAAATCATTTCTTTCAAACCCTATTTGCACTATTCTAGGACATATTACTTTTTGAGGTATCACCTTACATGTTTTTGAGCTTCGTATCCTTTTTTTACGTATCCCAGTTCATTATTTTTCAAATCCTAGATTACATTTATTTAATCTTCTCTTATATTTTTCAAGTTGCTTTTCTTATGCCACATAAGCTCCTTACATCTATTCTTTTGAGATGAAGTGAAATACTTAGTTTCAACCCTCCTAAATTTACCTAGATTCTTTCGACCCATCCATATACCATGGAGATAAATAACTAGCTTGATTTCCTACTATATATCCTACACATATAGATTACATTAATCTCCATGAGGATAATTTTGAAAATGAGTAATATGAGAATAACAATGGTGATACACACACCGATGTTCATGACCCACCACATCGAGATCTTGAACCACTTCCACCTATTGTTGATAATGATGTGGTCATCAACAAAGATTTGATTTTATAAATTTTTAGAGAGAGACTTAAGGAACATCCCCATGATCATGCCCTTACCTTATAATCTATCATAGAAATTAAAAGGGTTAAGAAAATTAAGACTTCCATTCCTTCAGAATAACTAGTTGAAAATGACACTATTTAGGAAACTATGTCTCAACAACCCCTATAGCAGCCGAACCTTCCTATGTTGAACCACAAGTTATGTCTAATACATCCTTGTCTCCCAATGTGGTTTCCCTTATGTAAGAAATAAAATCTCTTCAATCCAAGGTACTACATCTTGATTAAGGTATTTATAGACCAACACTAGATTTGGATTATTTTTCTCTACTTCATACACCATTGACACATCATAGTACTTCAACATCCTTACCATTAGGCTTTGTTCAACCTAGGCTCACTTGATATGATGGAAAGGGTAATCTAGAGACACACTTGAGATATTTTCATATAGCTTGCTTTGAATATGTGACAAATGATTGGTTATTAACCAAGATATTTCCATGAATTTTAAAGGATTATGCTCTATAATGGTTATATGGTATATCAAATCATTCAGTCAATGCATTCAGTCCTTTAGCTAACATGTTCCTAGCTCATTTCAGCATTAACATAAGTGACAATGTTTCTCATGCCCAAGTTATACAATAGAAACAAATGCCAAATAAACATCTCATAGATTGCATTCTTCGATATAATACTATCTTAGCTAAAATGACTATCCCCATGGCCAATCAAGAATTATAGGACCTCTTCAAATAGATTCTTCTACCACCTTTGCATGACTCAATAATGTTCAAAAATTTCTCTTCCTTCACAGAGTTATGTCATACACTAAAAGAAAGGGAGCTCAAATTAATATCAATGGGAAAACTTAAGTATACAAGAATATCATAAACAAAAAATAAGAGTAACAGTAAAGTACCATACAAAGTAAAGGTTAGTGATAGAAAAAGTCAAAATCAATCTACAATTAATGTAGCTTTAGAGCCCCCTCAATGAGTGGTTTTATCAACACCTCCTTGGTGAGCCTTGAAAAATATATCAGTATCTTTAGCTAGAGTATTATGCCAACTATTGAAATGCAATATCATATCTCACCCCCTATTCAACAAGTTGATATAACAAAGCCTCTTCCACGTGGATATGATTAGAATGCATTCTAAAAAATTTATAGGGAACCAAGATACACAATGAAAAGATGCATTATTTTGTAATGCAAGATATAAGATTTGATAGATGTCAACCTTATTGATCTTGCCACTCTAGTTGACCATCCACAAGCAAATCAAACATAGGATAAGGCTATAAAAATTTTCTCATTTCATTTCCCAAAACATTCTAAATAAGATATTGGGTACACATTAGGTGTTCACCATGCATATCATTCACACCCTCCACCAGATACATATCAAGCACCTTCAGTTAAGTCACATCCTCTTAGAATCTTAATTGGTGTGTATAATTATAGAGTTCTAATTAAACCTTTGATATCCTTTTTAGCATAGGAGATAATTGAGGATGACTCAAATTAATATGCATTATTTATCAGAGCCTACATTGATCATCATCTAATTCATAGTTTCTTATAGATAATTGGTCTAACATAAGCATGTGCACTATGACATTACTTTAGCATTTGGGATATTTAGAGTAGGATATTACCCTGATAGACATAGTTATTAGTAGATTTAGTGGACACATATAGAGTTCATTGGGGGAGATTGTATTTTTACAAGTTGGTCCAACACATGTGGCCACACTATTTACTACTATTCCTAGTGTAGGAGTCTTTAATTTATTAATTGGTTAACCATGAATCTAAAAAATTTGTGTATTAATTTCTAAAGTTCATAGATGCATGAAATTTATTCCTGATAATTAGGTTTTTATAGTTGGTGGAGTTATATATGAGTTACCATTCCCCACTTTAGATCCATCTCTGACTCCATAGTCACCAATTTCAGCTCCTCCATCAGTTACAATTCTTCCTCTTCCTCTAGTTGAAATTTAGACATAGTCAATGCCTCCCCCACTAGCATAGAGAGTTCATACATGTTCACAAATAACTCTCTTAGATCAACCACTATATCATATATAGTTATAAGACTCTAGATATTTTTTACCTATAGTATTTACACCCATAGCAATATCATTCACGTCTTATGCCTCTACACACATAACACATTTTTAGAGAGATCATTCTACTATCAAATGGGTCCTTATGATCCCCATAGTTACATCCACTTCTTAGAGTTACAAGGGGACCCCATAGTCAATTTCCACTATAGACATTTTAGATCACTTACAACATACATATCTTTTAGATTCATTGTCTTAGCTCTTTCATTATGCTCCATGATCATGTGCAATCCCTCTCCTTGATAAAATACACCATGATAGGGATTATATTATGAGACTCATCAGTTAGTATCATTTATTCTCAACTTAGTTTTACATAATTTATCTTTACTTACTTGTACATAGTTTCTTTTTGGTTACTTGTACGTAGATTTTTTTCAATTTCTTGTACATATTTTCCTTATGATTGATTGCACATATCTTATTTAAAATATACCAAAAATAATATAACATGTCAAAATATAAAAACATTCAAATAATTCAAAACACCAACAATATTTCAACTATATGCATTATCCATGCTTTACATTTCTACTATCATACTAGACTTACATTTTATTGTCCTATACTTCTGTTTGTCAATTTTTATACATTACCAAGCTTCACTTAATCTTATTTGAGTGTGTGAAGTGAAACCCAAATCCTTTATTTATTCACTCTACCCATTGAGGGAGCATCCTACTTTCACACTGGAGACATACATCAACATACCTATCCATCAAAGCATCTTCTACATGATTACACCATCTAGGTTATGCCATTCCTCCACCACACACTCTAGTTATCATGTTGATGTATATTATTGACTATCTTACATATATTGTTTTATTGATACCCACTATTATATAACACTTATGTATTTATTATCACCTACCTAGCCTTATACTACATGTTTTGCATACTTTCATTTCTTGCTTTGATTAGTTAGATGCGATAGTATTTTTAGTATTTAAATTTTTTCCTTTCTTGCTTTGAGTAGATAGATGTGATTGAATTTTTGAGTTCATTTATTTTACTCGTGTGTGCCTTAGGACATTTTCTAATGTCCTTTTTTTGTACTCTTGTATGTGCTTGTGGCCCTCTCACCAGTCTTGCTTGTTTGCAATTGTATGTGTATGTGGGCTCTTGAACATGCCTTATATGTTTACTTTCCCAACTTGAGTGACATGTGACATGTCCATTTTTTTATTGTCCTCTTGGACCCTTTTGTAAACTTATTGCTTCTTTCCTTGTGTACTTATTTTCTTATTTTATTTTATTTTTGTTTACAATGCCATGATCCACATCATAAATTATCTTACCTTCTTAGATGCCATGATGGACATCATGCTCCATCCCTCCTTAACAACTAACTATATTTCAACTTTAATTTAAATATAATTCACATGCTATTACATTATTACATATATCTAGGCATACCCTTATTGATATAAAAATCTATAATACAAACTATGTTATATCTTGAGACATCATTTTTATTATCATTGTTATACCATGTATTTCACAACGTAACACACTTTCAAGGCTCCTTATTTTGAGGGAAGTCATTGAAAGGTATTCATTCCTACTCTCAAAAGAGAGGGAAACAAATAAGGGGTTTTTTACAGAGATCAAAGCCTTCTGTTGGTCAAAAACTAGTTTTTAGAAGACTTAGAACAATATTCAAAATCACAAATAGGTAGAATAGACTAGAAATATAGTGATGAATATAGAACAATGACAAAAAAATAGTAAAGGACAAAATTAACATACTTGGAATATAATATTAGATAACAAAGTTTCATGTCTTTGGCCCTCCTATCCAAATAGTAGAAAACCTTGATTTTCTAGAAACAAATAGATAGTTAAGGTTATTTACAATTTTGTCAGCTATAGTTCAGTTAAAATTGGGCAATCTCAATATAGTTTTACTTAGAGTATCCAAATATAGGTGGAATCATACATGACATGATGGCTCTTACTTTTAGTTTTATATTGGGTAGTTAGTAAAACTTCCATATGAGAATCCATGTTATAGACACCAGTGATTGGGGGAAATGTACATGGCAAGTTTGTCTTCTTTTATTTCTAGTTCATTGTATTACCTAGGTATTCTCAATATTTGTGTGCCTTATTCCTTATATAGGAGTTTGAAATCATTTTAGAGTGGATTTAATATAAACATAGTTCTCAATATCATAGTGGCTTTCATACAACCCTAATATCCACCTTTTAGAGTAGCCAAGATTGGCCTAGTTCTTAGTACACATTTGGTTATCCATGTTACATTATCAGATTACAAAGAATTCATGGGATTAATGAGCCATCTCATAATACAAACATCCATGCCAGTATCAGTTTATAATTTTACTTATTGGTAAATGATGGATCGAAAGGAATATCTAACATTTGTATTCTTGAGCCACCTACTAAGAGGGATTAGACACATAATCCAAACATTGATTAACACATGCATGATCACATAGCTTCACTTAGTGGGTTATGATGGAGCTAAAGTTCTAACCTTTATATTCTTGATCTACTCTCAGGGAATTGAGCACTTATCTCCATTTGTGATATTACTTTTGGTATAACACATACCCAACATCACTCAACATCACAATAGGTTTTGTATTAGTTCATGTACATAGTGAGGTGTATTCATTACTTTCTCTTCCTCTATCTTTTACCCATATTTTATATGTTATTATTTTAGACATATTATGTCTATTAAGAAATGATTTACTCCTTTTTTATTTTAAATATTTACGCTTCATGATGTGCTCTCTATGCACACTCAGCATCACACATCTTCATAGGCTTCACCCTTATAGGTATGTTTAGGTACACTTTTTATTTTTTCTTTATCCTAGTATTTAACTTTCCTACATCACTATATTAAAGGGGGGGAAATGTAGTCATATAAAATTTCCAAATTGATATTGTTAGTATGGCTTGTGACACCCTATCCATAGATCCTTTATTCATTTGCTTGTGACCTTTCTAGACACCTTTTTGCTCATTATCAGTCATCTAAAAACTTATAAATAATCATTCCACCTCATCTAGGTTGATTTTACCAAACCAATAATATTCCCCTAGGTCTTGATCCTATAGGATAGGAGATCCATACTTGTACTATAACACTGAACCCTAGGGTTTCCCATTTTTGGCTCTCTTGTCCATTTGTATTTTGAGCCTAAATGGTCATTTTCATTTGATCCCTATTCTTCATTATGTCAGCCTAGCATGAATAAATCTAACCCAAAACCAATGGTTCCTTATAAAATCCTATCCAAATCTAATTTACAAAGGGAGGTGATAAATCTTACAAAGCAAACAAAAATACAAACAAAGAACTAAGACAAACTTCTCTATTCTCTACATATAGTCACCCAACCTAACTTCAAACACACTCAAACCATCATACCAGTCCTTATATAACTCACTAAATATCAATTTAGAATTTTTTCATAAATATCACACTCTTTCATAAAGGAAATGTGGCCTATCCTCCATGAAGGCCTTATTCTGCTTATTGAAGGCTACTGTAAGAATAGGGCACTGGTTAAGTACCCCAAACAGGGGAAAAATAAGGTGTCAGGAGATAAAAAGAATGAAAGAGTAATTAGGAGAGGCAAATTCAAGCCCCCCAGTCCTAAACAACAGAATGTCGAAGAAGAAAGGGGATGGGAGAAAATTGAAGAACCCGAGAAGGAAAAACTGGAGGAAGAAGAAGGAACTGAAAGCTGGGATACTAACTCAAGTGATGATGAAGAATGTTCTAAGGAAATTGAAAAAGATAAAGTGAATACTGAGGAGGATTCTGCTAATAGAACTGTAGATATGGAGGAAAACCAGAATGTGTCGAAGGAAGAATTTGATCAGGAAGATCCTGTTGAGGACCCAACTTCTAAGAATGAAAAGGAAAAATCTGATCAGGATGATATTCAAAATAAGAATATGTAAATACTATCTAGAATCAAGGAGCGGGAATAAAAGAGTCAAGAAGATATCTTTGAAGAAGCCAGGAATAGTCCTAATAAAAAGCCTGAGGACTAGAGAGGGAAGAATCAGAATGATGAAACATACACTCCTATGACCTGGGTTAACTGTAAGGCAGAGGCTTCTTCCCAAATCGATTCCTGGATGTGCAGGGAGATCATGGATCTCAAGAGAAAAGCAGAAAATTTGGAAGATTCCCTGAAAATTGCTTGGAACAAAATAAACAACATGGAAAATCAGTTAAGCGAGATCCCAGTCAAGCTCAAAGCTTATGAAAACAACCTCCGAGAACTTATAAAGGACAATAGAAAGAAAATGGAGGAAGTAACATCCAACATTTGTGTTGCTGCTATCAATATAGGTAAACGAGCCAATGAGGAGACCAAAGCACTAGAGGGTCCCAGCAAAAGGATGAGGCAAATCTCTAGAAAGAAAGATACACAAAAAGGAGCTCTGCTGGAGGCTACCACCAAGGAAACTATTTTGAAAGGAAAAGAAGCCATGAACTTGATACTGGAACTGGATGAATAATCTAGTCCTTCTTGTTGGTTTTGAAACTGGTACTGTTCTTTGTTTTCTTTTTGTTATCTTTCGACTGTTGTGTTACCAGATCTATGTTTTCTAGGTTTTGACCGGATGTTTATCTGGTGGTTCCAGGTCCATTTAAAACCTATTTTTGCTACTTACTTGTAGTGTTTTTTAAGCTTTACCTGTGGTCTTAGACGTTCTCTCTTTTGATCTTTGTAATAGGGTTTCGGGGCCCCTTCAAAACCTGCTTTTACCCTCAATCTAAAACATTAGGTGGGAGAACTACATATGGCTTGATCCCTCTCTAGAGTATTGGTATGTAGGCAACATGCCTAGACAAGGTGTCTGGATTACACATTCAGTGTATCTTACACACTAAGCCCCCTTTTCTCAAGAAGTTAATTTTTTTTTTATAAATTATGATGGAGGGTTAGGGTTTGAAGATTAAATCATATATACAATGATTTTTTTGATAATCAACACCTAAGATTTCAAAAACAGACTCACATAAGAATAATGCAAAAATCCAAAAAGTTTAAGGCCTTTGTGACCAATTTGGATAATATAAATAGGAATGGACAACAACATCAAACCCTAAAATTTCCTATTTTTAGTGCTCCTATCCTTTCTCCAAATAAAATCCAAATTTAGATTCATGACACTATCTCAGTCCTACACAACAAGTTCTAACCTTTATATCATCCATCTCATTCCAGTTTTAAGCTAAGTTACATTTCTCTTTATTTAATATTATTTTTAGAAAGGTGAAAAAGAAAAATAAATTAGGAATGTTTTTAGTTCAATATTATTTACTAATTTATTAATCTAAACCTTTAACTAAAATAGGAATAAAAATCCATTATTCCTAAATAGTTAAATCAATATGGTTAATCAAATGATATTCCAATAAATGGAGTATGAGATATTTTGGTTTCCATAAACCACTAGTTCTATGAGTATTTTTATTATCTATTGAGTTTTCATCTATTAGACTTTTTCTTGTCTAAGAATTCTTAGTCTATGTGCAAATATCTATTTGTTATTTTCATTTATTTTTATATTGCAACTCTTATTTAATACACTTTATTAGATTTATGTGTTGTCTATAACCAATGTCACATTGATTGATTGTGATTTATTTTCCATTCATCATTTGGAATGAGGTTATAACACATATTCTATACAATGAAAATTTAATTATGACCTCATATAAAATTCATTAAATCATAATTTTACATCATATGTTTGCATGATTAGAATCCATAATGGTTACAATAATTTTTCCTTATAGTTATCTTGATTGTCTTTGTCTACATAAAGTCCTACCACATTGATTAACAAAATATGATAGGAATTTATTTTTGTCTTTACTTTGGTATTGGTATTAGTTTTTTGAATATCAAATTAACCTTATTCAATCGACTTGCATTTCTTAATAATAGTTTTTATTAAAATTATGCCATTTTTTACTTAGGTTATCATATACATAGCATGTAAATACTAAAATAAATGAAGCAAGTTGACATTAGGGTTCATTTTGGTTATGATGACACCTCTTCAATATTTGGGTTTTGATTTTTTTCCTTTAGAATCATAGGCATTGTGTTGTTTTTGAATTAGTGAGACCAAATTAGAACCCTAAATTGTCTCGACTATTTTTAAGGAAGTTCAATTCCATTGGAATTATCTAAGGTTTAATGGTTTAGTTAGACTATAATGGTGGAGACTGAGTGGAGTGTAACTTATATTTTTATTAAAAGAAAATGGGAATTTCAGGGGATAAGAATTTGATCCCTTCATCTTTACTGTAGTGTTTAGTGGGGTCTGATTATGTTTAAGTTGCTAATTTTTGTTGATGGTTTGTTTAACACAACTTAGGAGGGATGGAGACTATAAAACCTCTCCTAAAAAGAGATAAAAAAATATGTCCAAGTTTTATATCTACCAAGTGTTGGTTGACTCGATCTCACTCAGCTAGTCATTGTAAATTATTCCATATAAGGGGCCTATGTTAGTTTTATAATATTTTAACAATATTTTGGTATTTAAACAAATTAAATGAAAATGTTAATTTATTATTTTTTACTTTTTGAAAATATATATGAATTATAAAATATGCATTAATTTACTTAATATATCATTGAATTATAGGAAATAAAACAAATAAACTTGCATTTCAATTTGCCCATATGAATAAAAAATAGTTTTAATAAGGGTTTTCACTAAAATGAAAATAATTGATTTAAATGAGTCCATTCCATTATATTAAAAGATTCAACACTACAATAATAAATAATTGATAAATTGATAGTAATCAAGATAAGCTTGTAAATAGATTGTATTTAAGATTTACCTGTGATGAATATCAAATTTTAAAGGGTTTTCAAATAACAAGAATATGGTTAATTTGTATGCTCATTAATTATATTATATTTTCATTAGGTAATAAATTTTAAATAATATAATATATCTTTCAATTAGGATAAAATCATAATAAATTACATTCAAACCCTAAAACTATCTATTTGTAAAAAATAATAAAAGAAAGGGTAATAGGAAATAAAAATCCTATGATATTGGAAACAAATTTTGATCCACTTGATGTCAAGAATCCATTAGACTAAACCATATAATAGTGATCATTCAAAAAACTATGTGAAAATAAGGTGCAATAATATGAGGAGAGAAAAAATTGAAAGAGAAACACAAATCCACCATATTGCATGTGCAAGAAATGATAATCCTACTATGCAACTTCAATTAGAATCTATAGATCCACTTCATTAGCACAATTATATAAAAAAATATTAATGATCCCAATTTTTTTCATTGTGAAATTAGGGAAACAAATTACATGGATAAATTACACTAAAATTATATAAAAAGATGGAAGACTTTAAGTGTTTTGGAGCAACAAAAATCCAACCCTTAGAATGACCCCAACTAGCTAATATATAGATAAGAGGAGCTCCATCTGGAAATGTTTTCTATAAAAAATATAGTTTGTAAAAATTAATTTATCAACCAAACCAATATTTCACTAGATTCCATACCACTTCCCTTTAGTGAACTTTTCCAACCTGTAAAAAGATTTAAAAAATTGGGAACTTAAAAATCTTAAGATAAATACTCACTTTCTAGAGCACATAATTAAATAAAGACGTAGAATTTATTAAAACTAAATATACCATGAATTTTACGGTGTATTCATATTTATAAGAGTTTAAATATTTTTAAAAACTAACACTTGAGGTGAAAATTATGGCCAAAAAACGTAGGTTCCATAAGTCCTTCTCAAACCTATTAAAGCTTTGGAAAATGTGCAATCAAGTCACTAAATGAATATTTTCAAGTTTTCAAATTCCTATACTTAATCTCATAATTTTTTTTATTAGGTTTATAATCATCCAAAATAATTCCCTAAACCTAATCTCATAAAATAATAGGTTAGGTATAAAATCATCCAAAAGACTTCCCTAGACCTAAGCTCATAAAAAGTTCCCATTAGGTCTAGAAAATTAGAATTTTCAATCCTAGACCTAATATCATAAAAGGTTTTGGTTAGGGATATAAAATTATAATTTTCAATCCTAGGACTAATTTCATAAAAAAAAATTGGTTAGATCTAAGGAAATCAAAATTTTCAATCCTAGACCTAATCTCATAATTTTTTTTGATTAGGTCTAGAATGTGCCAAGTTTACCATAGAAGACTAAAAATATATAAAACATGAATTTAGTACCATAAGATAAGAATTTTTATAAAGGTAAATTGATTTTTGAAATGAGGCATGTTTTAGACCAAATTTTTTAAGATTTTACAAGTGCCACAAGTTCATCAAGAATGTGTCTACAGACCAAGTGTAAAATACAAAATTACTCACATGAGCTAGGTGATATCAACAAGATAGGTTTTGGGAACTAAAATATAACTTAAATAAATATTACCCATTATATAGTCTAGTTAGAGATAAATAAGCCAAAATTTAAATGCAAATTAGTATGGCTAGACTCCAACTAGGCATTAAGAGTTTTATATGAAAATTCATCACACAGATGTGGTTTATCTCATGGAAATGGTTATGGGACCTAGTTAAACATTCAAACCAAGGTGATATACCTATGTAAATTGAGATTTACAAGACCAATTAGTCATGAGCACAAGTGGGAGTGGATACAAAAGTAAACAAAGGTACCCTAATTTAGTTAAAAACTAAGGCATGTTGTGAAAACAAAAAAAAATAGAGACTCTACTAGAAAAATAATTTAAATTATTTTGTAATTATATAAATATGTATATGAACCCAAAATCTCTAGTTAAGATTATGCATGGAACATGAATTGATTTAAGAGAGGAAAAGACAAGAATAGCTAAAATACCAAACATGAGATTCTCATTGACTCAATGTGTGAAAATGAGTTAATTACCACTTATTAAAATATACAAAGACTAAATACTATAGATCCAAAAATCAAGATCGTGAATCCTACCTTTAAAACACTTTCTTAGACACTTTTTACGACCATCTAGGTGTTTATGGTCCAAACTAAGTTTTTTATGATCCTACTCTAGGCCTTTATTTATTGTTATCTTAGAATCCATAGCCCTGGTAGAGGTTACTTGAATCATCCTGGAAATCAGTTTTTTATAAATTGATTTTTATCTTTTATTTCTCTTTTATCTTTATTTCTTGACTTTTACTTGTCTTTATTTTGGGTTGAATATCACCATAGCAAACAAAAGGTAGAACTATATATTTTTCACCCTAGATTTTCACCATAGTAAGCTCATCCAAACAAACTTATAAACCATTTAAGATGTGATTTTTGTACATGGTTTTAAGAGAATATATTAATTAACTAGATAGTTAACCCAAACTTATCTAGATGTGAACCAACTCAAAATGCACATGATAGCTTAAGTCTTCAAAACCAACTCATAAATATAATTTAATGCTAAAAACTACTCATAGTAATTATGCACCAAAATTTCATTTATGTCACTTATCTACATTCCTCCTATTCTTCATTCTTAGACTAACATTGGAAACCTATAGGACAAAATATATGGTTGAACCAGTAAAAAATAAACAATGAGGTCAGCCTAATGAAGAAAAATAAGGGAAAAAAACAACTTACACTAACAAAAAAATTAGGAAAGGAAATAAAGGAGTAAAATCAAAAAAGAAAAAAATAAATTATTTATAGGATCTTAACAGGATAATTCAAGCTTAGAAGTGGTGTTTGAGTAATTTCCAATCAACAAGAAAAAATACATCCTCACTAGATAGATACCTGAGATGAAACGTATTCACATTCATGATTTTAAGAAGGATAGTAGAGATCCTACTAATGACATTAATATTTATAGTGATGTTTACCTTTTTATTCATGAGCATTATCCCAAAGGGTCTTAGCTATTATGTTTTCAATAAAATTAAGAAAACTCTCAGTATTAAATTCAATAATCTACTTATGTTTAATTTGTAAAACTCACTTGGGAGAGGGTTTGAGAAATACCTTTACCCATTATAGACACTATTTCTGAATTAGATATCACATCAATCTTGTACACATGGAAAATACATATCATGGATTTACTTTCAACTTATATACTTTGCCCACTATCAAAAGGCTCATGTACTCCATCTTTTTGTGCTTAAATGCTTATCTCTTAATTCAACCAATATCATTATAATGACCCAGGCCTTGTTTATTACATAGAATGATTTTAACATACTTATTATCCATATATACTAGTTTGGTACTTGTACACATTTTCTTGCTCACTAGACACTTATGTCCAATCTAAAATCCTATGTTGATGCAAGTGTCTTACCCTAACACAAGTGTCAAGTTCCCTAAATTCATCTAATTTATAAATGAATTATATTCCTATCATTATCTTCGGTGATTTAATGTGAGATATTATAAAAATAGATTGGTATAAATATAAGATTAACCCTTAATCATTCCTCACCTAGTTCAAACCTTTAAAAAACCTAGAAAATCATAAGGTGATTTAACATAATCATTGTATTAAGCACTCAAGTGATTAAATCTTCCCTATTCTCTCTTATTTCCATATCATTCATAAGGACAACACATATATAGGTCTGATGTAATACACAAGTATCCCAAGAGATATATTTTCCAAGTTACAAGCTAGGTCACTATTGTACTTGCTTTTCACATATTGCATCCTTATACACAAATAAGCTAACACCTATGGGAGAACTACATAAGTTTGAGGCCTTCTTCAAAGTGTTGGTTATGTAAGTAGTGCCACTATGAAGATGAAGAACTATGGTTTTATCATTTGATAAGGAGTGATAGTCCATGACCCAGATATGAATGCAATAGATCAAAGGCAACATATAACCCATAATGTTACATCCTAGAACCTTCTATAGACTTGTTAACCTATTTATTTTTGAATTACATGGTTAAGGATTAGTTGATTGACTATTTTAGCAAGATAGATTATTATATATTGATTATTGATAGTTATATATTACTTACTTTCATGATCATTAATTTGTTAAGTTAGTTGTACTCATGTGTTATTATACATTATGATCATTCTAGTTCAGTTAAATAAAATATTATTTTATGCATTCTATCATGATATAGAATAATTATATTTATTTTTCCAAGTTGGATGCAAGATAGATTTCACCCATCAGATGATGATGGAGGGAGAGTATCAATAGAGAGGGTGAAGCAGATGGAGATGAGTGGGAGATGAAATAATTATATGAGAACCCTACACACACCACATAGAGTAATGTTATTTGATAAATTTTAGTTGATTTGGTTTTGATTTTATCTTGAATTTAGTTTTTTATATGTTTCTTTTATTCAGTTATGATTTATTTTCATGTTAATACAATACTCTAACCCTATTTGTGTGCTTGCAAATATGAGGTAAAATTATATATATATATATAGTTGTTTTACTTTATCTACAATTATATTCTATATGTTTTTTTATCATCATTATAACATTCTATGTAGAGGAATGAATGCATTATCAATAAAATAAATTGTTTATGGGAAAAATTTACTAATAAATCTTGAAACATGAATGTTTTTGAGTAAATACACTAGGGACTTAATTTACTTGTATTAAAATGATCATTCTTAGATTTAGTTAGAAATATTTATTTAGGAATTAATTTAATGAATATATAAAATCCTATCCTAAATTTTTATTATACATTATTAATTTTTTAAAAATTCAAAAGGCCTTAGAATCATGACTTTTTGCATGATACATGTTGGTTTTTTGATCTCAATGTGATCATTCAGTTATATAGTGATTTTCTATGATTAGGTTTTGGATTTTGGATTTATTGATAGTGGAGAGGATCTTCGTGACCATGCCAAGAATTATGATTTTTTTTTTGAAATCATGCACATTATTTGTGAGTTCATTATGGAAACACTAATTTTGGTGGTAGTATTTTTGGACATTGGCATGCAATCATCATGCAAGAGGATAAAAAAAGAGATGTGGAAATTTTTTGAGGAGATCCAGACACATTAATTGGATAGGAAGGAAGATAAAAAGAGGAAGGTAAATTTTTTTGGTGGATATTTAAAGAAAACAAAAATTTTGGCATAGCCATGACTATACTACCAAGTAGGGGTTGTTTAAATTCATAGTATTGTGTGAATTTATTTAATAAGCCAAAATTAATAAATTTATTAAATTGACTTTCTCATTTACATTAGAATGATTTTTTTAAAATGAGTTACATATTTTACCTTAGGAAGAT
>JARHVA010004241.1:892500-957500 GCA_037957365.1 Torreya grandis | reverse complement strand
CAACATCCTAGATTGCTCTAACATAATCATTTCATACATGAAGGTGATATGTAATGCACTTCTCAAGGTTAATGAAAAATAAGTATAATTTTAGACACTAATTATATTCATTACACTTATATTTACAAATAAAGTAAATACACTTCATGTGACCTATTAGAGAAGTGATTGCTTGCGCAAAACATGAAAGAGTAAATTGGAGACAAGGATAGATGATTATCACTTGTCATTAAACTATGAAATACTTCACACACTTATACAATAATTTATGAACTCAAAAATCTATTTTAAATATTTATTAAAAGGAAAATATATAATTCAAACTAGCAGGGATTTTCCATACTAGGTGTGGATTTTACAAACTTAGCGAAAGTGGTTGCTCTTATAAAGAATGGTAGAGAGAGAGAGAGAGAGAGAGAGAGAGAGAGAGAGAGAGAGAGAGAGAGAGAGAGAGAGAGAGAGAGAGAGAGAGAGAGAGAGAGAGAGAGGTGATAGAATAAGATTGAAAATTTTACATAAGAGTTATAATAATAATATTATTTATGATATATTACATAATATATCCAATTCCATGTGTCTCACTCTTGAGTTATCTCTAACTTTCATAGTGGCATAGGGGTTACAAACTTGCTTGACACATTAAATAGCTCCTTAAAAACTAACCTTATTTGAATGAAAAGAGTAAAAATTTAATTATATATCATCAATTATACTTTAATTCATCTCATAAACCTCATTTAATGTCTAGCATTCCTTAATAAACTCCTCTAACCTTTCATTCCATCATTCACATGCATAAGTGTCTTATAACTCTTCATTTTTCACACCTAGTTTGGTCCAAGTGGCTCAAAACTCAAGTGCATATTATATATCTAATTTGAAATAAATTAATTTTTTTAAAATATTTTATCAGGTCTGAAACACACCATTTTTTTCTTGGACCAACTCCTAATAACTTGTTTTACTCATTAATCCTTCACTAGGCCTAGTTTCCTTGTCGCCCTTTTTTCTTGTAAAGCTCTTTATGTATGGAGTTGTATATATTATCTTGAAATATATATGGAATTTTATACTACCAAATATTTCCTTATATATCCATAAAAAATTTCATCTTTGGAATCTGAGTGGAAGCCCATTTTTTTGCCTTTCTCTCTCTAGCATTAGGCCTCAATTAGGCCTACTTGCTTTGAACCCTAATTTCTTTCTCAAAAATTATATAAATCACTTTAAATAATAAAAAATCATATGTTTCACTTTCCCTGGGACATAAAAAACCTCCATGTCAAATTTGGGGTCCTGAGACCCTGTGGAAGTATGCAAACCAAGAATTGCCCAAGTCACCTAATCTCATTTTGAGCCTATTTGAGACTGCCTTGGAAAATGGGTCTAGTTTTATCATCTCTAGAATATATATTAAAAGTTTTTGGACTTTAATTTATATTAAAATCAACAAATTACCTCATCCTATTATTTAGTAGATCTCTCCTTCTCAAAACAAATACAACACACCAAAACATGTAAAAATAGGGCATATGTGGAAATCTGTACAAGTAACATTAGCATAAAAGTACATTTGAGTAACCTAATTAGAGTTATAAACAACATAAAATATTTTTTATTAGAAAAAAATGTCATTATATTTGAATTTTGGGCTTTTTCTCTATGACTAGTCACTATCAAGGTTTAAGAGAGGTTTTAAGACCAATTTGGGGTCTTTATGATTGTTCATAAATAATAGATCATTAAATAACCTCCTTACACTTGGTAAAACTTATTTATGGACCCATTAGACTATTAAAAAATTTTTATACTCTCATGAAAAAAATTGTAAATGGTATGAACATCTGAAGTTGCTCTTCAGGTGGCTTGCTTAGTGTTTTTTGAGGCTAGAAATAGGTCTACTTTGTGTTTTAGGTATCATAAGTTCAACTAAATATTATGAGAGGATAAAAAACCTATAAATAATACCTATAAATGTTTATAAATTCCTATTAATTATTAATTAACCCTCTGTATGCTCAAGGTACACTCGTTAGGGTGTTGGGGTTCAAGGCCTCTCTTGTTATCTAGCCCTCAAGGTCTCTTCGATGGAAACACGAACCATGTTGCCACATAATAATTTTATGAGGAATCATATATGAATATTAACTACCTTAATATACCCCCATGTAGTTTTTTAACTTTCTTTGTGCCTTTGAGCTCAAGTGGATTCCTAAGTCTCTTAACTACCCCTTGCCCAAAGAGTGCAAAAGGTTTGAGACAAAACATTGGGTATCTCAAATAATTTTATGGACTTAATGTAACCATGAGTGAATTTTTAAACTCATTCCCATATTAAATACCAATTTTCAATCCTTTATCATACTTATAAATCCCTCAAAACTCAAATTCCTCATGACCAGCTGGGTATGCTAGCCTATGTGTAACTATCTAGTTTTGATAGAGTATATATGGAGTTATTAACATAAATTTGATAAAATTTCCATGTTTATTTTGGTTTAAAATTTTCATTATGTATTTTTTATCTACATTATTAATTCCATATATTTCTTTACATTCTCTTTGCCTCCTTCTTTAGGTCTAAGACTAGCTTGCTTCTATTTGTTGTCTGTAGGTACCCTTAGAGATAAGTCTTGACTATGTTTGAGTTTAGACCTAATATTACCTTAATTATCTCCTTGTATAGTATATGAGCATATTGTATGTTCCACTTAGGTTCAAACATATCTAAATAATATTTTCCCCTAACTTTAGGTCTGATCACAACTCAACCTATAGGTGCATATTTGTTATCTTAAATGCACCTATGAAACTTAGTCCTCATCAACATTATTAACATTTTCAATGAATTTTCACTTAAATTATGTTTTAAAATATTTTTCAAATCATTTCCCAACACACACTACCCTTCTCTTTAGGTATGTAACTGAGTTAGCTCTCAAATAGGCCTATAACTACCTATTAGGGTCTGTATTTGAAGTCATGACTATATTTTCATGGGATTGAGATATCACTATAATATTAATATCCATTTAAATGATTCATGAATTCATGTTGAATTCTAAAATAGGATAATAATTCAATCAAACACCTACTCTACCTCTTCCCTTTAGGTTGAAAGTTTGTTATCATTTAGAGAAACTTGTAGGTTTTCCCTTTAGGGATTATGACTGTGTTATGTGTTTAAAACTCAATTTTAGATCAATGAATTCATCCTAGATATTTAATATGGATTAAATATATAATTATATTTTAAAACATTTAAAACACAACTCTATCTCCTTACCATCAAGTATACGATTTGTACACAACTATAGGTGTAGATAAGAAATCTGTCAACTCAGTTTTATTATCATCTTGACTATGAGTGGCCTAGTGACTTCTTCAAAAAAATTGACACCTATATTAATATCCTTTCATATTTGACTCTCCATGTTTTAGTTCATTCTAGTGTTGATTATATTGACCTTAGTTCAAAATATGGACTTACATGCTTAGGGCATGTAGGACACCTTTTGGCCATCTAGGGATAAAATTAAATTTATTACATCTTAGGTCTTTCCACCTTGTTATACCACTTTACATTCCCATTATAATTTATTAATGGTCTCCAAATATTAAGACTAGTATTAAGCCACACTATATTAACCTCAACTAGTTTGTAAAAACTTGTAAGAGGCCTCAATTGATTGTGAACTCAAATACCAAGACACTTCTTTGGGTTCTTGAACTTCCCAAATTTTATCAACTCCAATAGTCCCTCTAGTCATATTTATCCCTTCTTAATAGTATTACCAAATATATAACAAAAACTTATGTCACTTTTAACTTACCTTATAGGTCTGTCTTTAGATAATGGAAAGACTAGGTAGTTTGAATAGCTTTGATGATAGTAGAATAGTGAGAGGCATATGAAGATATTAGGAAATGTATTTGGTTACCTTTATGGCTATGAGATTCTCCTAGACACTTCAAATTCATACATATGTAATAGACAATTATTAATCTCTCAATTT
The DNA here is from genome assembly GCA_037957365.1 of Torreya grandis. Taxonomy (NCBI): domain Eukaryota; kingdom Viridiplantae; phylum Streptophyta; class Pinopsida; order Cupressales; family Taxaceae; genus Torreya; species Torreya grandis. Next base: position 953,484 of record JARHVA010004241.1, on the reverse strand, counting down.
AAGGTGCATTGAAGTACCATTTTTAAATTATCATGCTCCAACATGGTAAACATCCTTTTATAATATCACACCATGATGGATTAATGGCATTTGAACTAATTTGGAAATCAAACCTTCATCTCATTGTTTAAACATAGAATATGCTCCAAATAGCAAGAAAATAAGGTGAGTATGGAAAATAAATAGATCTTTAGACAAACACACAAAATCCATGAATTTGATGTGGCTTCCATGATTATTGAGGCATTATAAAGCCTCTGAGAATGACCACCATGAATACAAAACAAATACTTGTAGTAAAATTCACTAGAATAACCTTTAAACTAAGACAATATTCCTCCAAGTAAAAGTAATTAATGGAAACACTTAAAATTATGAAACCACCATGAAGGATATCTCCAAGACTTATTCAAACCACCCTCAAAATCATTCCTCTCCATTGATTTTTGAGCTAGAGAAACAAGTGCAAGAACATACCCCTCTCGAATGTATAATCCATGGTGACCTACCGTCAATCTTAACAATCATTCATAAATAAGAGGCCACCAATATACAAATAAATTACATTAATTTCAATATTTCTTGGACCCCTAACAATGGCCAAAGTTTTAGCTCCTCTCTCTCTCTCTCTCTCTCTCTCACTCTCTCTCTCTCTCTCTCTCTCTCTCTCTCTCTCTCTCTCTCTCTCTCTCTCTCTCTCTCTCTCTCTCTCTCTCTCTCCTAGCTGTACCATTCAATATAAATTTGATTTCTTGAGATTATGAAGGTAAAGATGGAGGAGAAAAAGTGCTTTTAGTGTAATTTATAACTAAAACTTAGTATAGATATGAAAAATTATATGAAGGATACTAAGCGTCACTTCTAAATTATTTTCAACTAAAAATTGATCTTGGAAGGCCATACAAGTGGTTGAAAAGTCTAGTTTTTCTAAGATTAGGATTTGAAATAAAGATTATATTAGAATCTAACTACCCATAAACATTCTCTAGCCAAAATATAACATCAAGGACATTTATAATCCCTTTGAAACATTATCCTCTTGAAATGACCTATCTACCTCTTCTACATGGGCCAAAAACTAGCCAAAATGTGATTATTTGAAATTGAGAATTAAAAAAAGGTTAGTTCATGATAATATGTCATTAAATAGAATATAAATAACCTTTATAATTAATCTAGACCATATTATACCTTTGACCAAGTTTTACTATACAATACCTTATACTTGACCATATGACTAAACTAATGAAACTAAGACCAGAACTTGGATAATGATAAACAAGGATAGATGTGGCCATATGGGACTATATAAGACCACTTGGGACCATGAAAACACTATTTCAAGAATTATACACATATATTAAGTTTTAAACTATAGGGGGTGACCCAAATTTGACTTCAGTTTAATTTTGGTCAACATTAAGATAGGATACATGGAAAACATTATGCAAGAGAGATAGAGTTGGTGGAAACTAAATATTATATGCTATAGGATTGATCACTTCTAAGACATTAAAAGGTCCCAAATATCTTGGTTAAAGATTCAATAATTTACCAGACTTAATCAAAAAAAATTGAGGCTTAACCCAAAAAAATACTTTATCACCAATAGAAAACTATCCTATTGTTCTTTTTAGATCATCATAACTTATTTGTCTATCTTTTACCTTAGAAAACCTTTGCCTAATTATTTTTAATTTTTCTTCCATATTTACAATCATTTCAAGTCCAAATACTACTATGTCTTCTATCTTGTCCCAACTGATTGGTGTCCTACACCTTCTTCCATAGAATGACTCAAATGGAGCCATTTTTAAAGTTGATTAGTATGAGTAGTTATAGGCAAACTCAACCAATGGAAGGTACTCATCCCACATATATTGTTTATCCATGAAATACATTTGAATAATATATTTTAATACTTTGTTAACCCTCTCTATTTGTTCATCCATTTTTAGATGATATGTTGTACTAAAATTCAATTATGTACCCAAAGTTAAATTTAGAATCAACCAAAACCTAGATGTCATTCTTAGATATTAATTATAAATGATATTCTCCTGATACCCATGTAATTGGTATACCTCTTTCACAAATTATTTTGTAATCATTGGTGCATCATCAATCAAATTACTCATTATGAAATGAGATGCATTTATTAGTTTGTCAACTATAACCAAAATCATGTCATGTTGATTATGTGATAATAATAAACCTTGGACAAAGCCCATATTAACTACTTACCACTTCCATTATGGTATATCATGAGGATATAACAACCATTTTGGATGCACATGTTCATCCTTCATATGATGACACTCTAAACAATGAGACATAACATCTTTTACATCCCTTTTCACTCCTTTCTAGAAATGGAGAAGTATTTTGAGATTCATAATTACTTAGAAGTCATTAAGGTAGTTTGGGGGTGTATCCACTTACTGAAGAAGCAACAAAATTGTATGAAAATAATAAGTTTGAGATGAACCTCGAATCTACTACCACCACATTGGAGCAAGTTGTGGTTTTATTTAGATCATGTTGGTTTCCATAGTTATATTCTGACCAAAAGATGATTATTTTTTAAAATATAAAATAGGGAGATCTTTTAGTAAAAAAATACTAAGATTAGTTCAATAATATCCTAACATATGTTCTTAGATATCAGGTAGATGAAAGGTTTCACATTCATAAATTTATTATGTGATTAAAAACCCAAATAGGATGTGAAGTAGATGTGTATGGGACATCTAAAAAGGATCATGTCTTTTATAAGGTAGTAAAGTAGGATTCAAATATAAATTCCCTTGATTAGGTTAGATAAAATTTCAAGAAGAATTATGGGGGTTACAAACCCACTCTTAAAAATAAGAAGTACAAGAGGAAATTAGTAGACTGAAAGTAAAGTACCTCATGGAGGATTTTTAATCTATGGGGGTGATCACTATGCCATGGAATATACTTAATTATATTAAAAATATAAATCTAAGGGTACTATGCAACAAGGAAATTTTCAACATAAAATACACATGACTGTTAACAATCATCAGGTTGATTTTGAAATCTCACCTATTAAGGTTTTGGGTAATCTTTTTGATCATCCTATTTCCATTTGGATTGAAGTTAGAGATATAAAATGTTTTATTTCTCCTTAGATGCTAAATAAGTTGTCTATAAAAGTTGTTATAATGGAAAATGCATGGTTAGTACAATATGGGAATGAGGCTAAGGTAAAAGTTGATAGGTTTTTAATCAAAACTGAGATCAAATTGGTTGAATTCATATAAATAATAGATCTTTATGCAACACCATTAGGATCATATGATGTGATCCTAGGTGTAAATCAGACTTTAAGGCATAAATCTAAGGTAGATTGTTATCTCAAGAAGTTAGAATGTAAAGATGAATTTGGAAATCAGACTCAGATTCAAAGTGAGGAAAGAGAGTTAAAACATAGGCAGATTTCCATAATTTAACTTAAGAAGGCTCAAAGGAAAAGATGTTAGGCATTTATTATTAAAATAAATTAGATGGAGGAATATAAATAACCATCCATTAAAGATTATCCTTTTCTAACAAACTTTCAAGATGTGTTTCTAGAGGAATTATTGGTATTACCACCCACATGAGTGTTTGATTTCTTGATAGACATAATACTTGGATTTGAACTTCAATCCAAGGCACCTTACAAGATGATGAATATAGAATTGGTTGAGTTGAAAGATCAATTACATGAGTTTAAATCAAAAGGGTTGATTCAACCAAGTGTATCATGATGGGGTGCACCATTCATGTTCATTAAGATGAATGATCATATTCTTCACCTATGTATTGATTACAAGAGGTTGAGCTAGGTAACAATAAAGAAGAGGTATTTATTACCTCGCATAGATGATATATTTGATAAAAGGGGAGGGGAAATAATTTTATCTAAGATTGATCCTTGAGTAAGGTATCACCAGTTGATAATCTAAGAATAAGATATTCTTAAAATAGTGTTCAGAACTTGGTATAGCCAATATGAGTTTATAGTGTTTCCTTTTGGTTAGAAAATGCTCCAAAAACATTCATGAATCTCATGAATAGTGTGTTTAGGTATTATCTAGACCTTTTCATGTTAGTTTTTCTAGATGATATCCTCATTTATTATAATAATGATGAATAACATCTATAACATCTAAAGTTGGTTTTGTAACATTTATTGAAGCACAAATTATATGGTAAGTTATCCAAGTGTGAATTATTCTAGAGAAAAGTGCATTATTTGGGGTACAATATCTCTTTAGATGAAATTTTAGTTCATCTAGTGAGTATAAAAGACATAATGGAGTAGACAACACCTAAAAATGTGCATGAAATTAGGAGTTTTATGGGTTTAATAGGTTATTATAGCAATTTTATTCTAAATTTATAAAAAATAGCTAACCCAATTACCACTCCTCAGTGGAGGAAAAAAAGTTTTATTTGGTCGGATAAGTGTAAGAAAACCTTTCTAGAGTTAAAAAGGAGGCTTACTTATGAAATTGTAATAAGATTTTACATCCTAATGGTCAGTTCTCAGTGATTATGGATGCATATGGTGATGGTATTAGAGGAATTATTATGTAAGATGGTTTAGTTGTAGCATATGAGTCCAAGAAGCTTAATCCTTATGAGGCAAATTATACCCTTCATGATCTTTAACTTGTTGCAATAGTACATGCCTTATAAGTTTGAAGCCATTATCTATTGGGAAATTTTTTTGATCTCAAACTAAAAACTTAGAGATCAAGTATATCTTTACCCTAGTGAACCTGAATACATGATAGAAACATTTGTTAGAATTTTTATCTAATTATAATTTTGATATTAGTTACATCAAGGGCAAAGAAAATAGATTTGAAAATGTCCTAATTCATATAAGTTACATAAATACCTTATCTACTATTAGGATTAAATTCCACCATCAGGTGATTAAATTATCTCCCTAAGATGAATTCTATGAACATATAAAGAAATATTTGTCAAAAGATGTTTATAATCTTAAGTTTAAAGGATTCAAGTTGGAGAATGATGGTATTTTGAGGTACAGTGATATAATGTATGTACTTGATAGAAAGAATTTAATGAGTACATTGTTAAAATAATTACACAATGCTCTACATTTAGGTCATCGTAGAGTGACTAAGCTCATGGTTAAGCTACAACTTCTATTTTTCTAGAAAAGAATTAAAAGTGATGTAATAGATTTTGTGTCTCATTTTTTAGAGTGTTGATGTGTGAAAGATGAAGATGTGTATCTGATAAGATTATTATATCCTCATGATATACTAGAATATAAGTGATAGGTAATTAGTATGGAATTTATCTAAATTTTATCTTTATCATGGAAACAACATGACATTATTTTGGTTGTAGTTGAAAAACTAACCAAGGTAGCTCAATTCATATTAGGTAATTAAATGATGATGCACAAATGCTTATGAAAATATTTGTGAAAGAGGTGTACTGATTACATGGTTTTCCAAATAAGATCATAAATAATCAAGATTAAAGAATGAAAACTAGGTTTTGGTTGACTCTAAATTTAGTTTTGGGTAAATAATTGAATTTTAGTATGGCATATCATCCAAAAAAATATTGACAAATAGAGAGAGTTAACCAAGTATTTTTCAACCTAAAATGCTTATAGAGTTGGAAGAACAAGTTATAATAATTAGTCAAAGTTTCGCTGAGGTCAGTAATAAACAAAAAAAGTTATGTTGATATGAAAATAACAAGATAATTTTCTATTAGTGATAAATTATTTATGTGCACTAAGCCTCAGAAAAGCTTAATTAAATTTGGTAAATCAATCAAGCTTTCATAAGATATGTGGGACCATTTGATGTATTGGAAGTTATTAATCATATAGCATATATGATTGCTTTACAACCAAATCTAGCTCTATTACATAATGTTTTCCATGTGTCTTATCTTAAAAAGTATGTAGTTGATCCTTCTCACGTATTGGATTAGAATGCTTTGTAGGTTTGAGATCTTGGTGTGGTCATAGTAGAAATGGTAAGAATAATTGACATTTCTAAAATCATTTTTCATAATAGAGAAGTGTCTTAGTGCAAGGTCCAATGGGACTAATATTCTCTAGATAGTGCCAATTGGGAAGATTTTGATAAGTTATATAGACTATATCCTCATTTATTTACTCAGTATTTTTCTGGATATTATTTAATTTTCTATTAAACAATTTTTAGTTTTAGAACTGTTGTATGAAATAAGATTCATCAGTATAATGATCAATTTTAGGGGAGAAGGATGTAACATCCCATATCCTTCTCTAGACTTATTAACCTATTGATTTTTGGATTCTAAGGTTAAGGATTGGTTGATTTACTATTTTAGTAAGTTGGATTATTATACATTGATTATTGATAGCTATATATTTCTTACTTTTATAATCATTAATTTATTAAGTTAGTTACACTCATGTGTTACTATACATTATCATCATGTTAGTTAAGTTACATATAACATTATATTATGGATTCTATCCTGATAGGGACTAATTACCTTTGATGTTTTGAGGTGGATGTAGGATATATTTCACCCCTCAGATGATGATGGAGGGAGAGTATCACCAAAGGGGGTGGAGCAAATGGAGATGAGTGGGAGATGAAACAATTATACGAGAACCTTTCACACACCACATAAAGTAAAGGTTGTTTGATAATTATTAGCTGATTTGGTTTTGATTTTAGCTTGAAATAGTTTATATGTTTACCTCATTTGGTTATGATTGATTTTTGTGTTGATAAAATAATCTAACCCTATTTTTCTTCTTATAAATACAAGGTCAAAATTTCTATATAGTTATTGTAATTTATCTTCAAATATGTTATATATGAGTTTTGATCATTGTTATAACATGTTATGATGGGAAATGAATGCATTATACATAAAATAATTTTTTTATGGGGAAAATTTGCTAATAAATCTTGGAACATTTATGTTTTTTTATTAAATTCACTATGGAATTAATTTTGTTTTATTATGGTGATTATTATTGTATTTAGTTATAAATATCTATTTAGGAATAAAGTTAAATAATATATAAAATCCTAGATTAAACTTTGATTATGCATGACTAATTTTAAAAAAATTAAAAAGACCTTTGAATCATGACTTTTTGCATGATATACGTTAGTATTTTGAAGTCAATGTGATCATTTAATTTTTTAATGATTTTCTAGTATTTGAGTTTTATTTTTCAAGTTATGGATAGTCAAGAGGAGTTCGGTGGTCATGCCAGGAATTCTACAAGCTTGTTTTTGTAATCATGGAATTTTTCTACAAGTTTATTATGGACACACCAATTTTGGTGGTAGTATTTATGGACATTGGCATGCAAGAAGCATGCATGAGGAAATAAGAGGAGATGGGGAGAATTTTTGGGGAGATTGGGACACGTGAATTTAATGAGAAGGAATATAAAAAGAGAAAAGTGAAGGTTTTTGGTGGAGATATGGAGCAAGTAATAATAATTTTAGCATAGTAATTTCTACACTATCAGGTAGGGATTATTTTTTGAATTTGTAGTTTTGTAAGAATTGATTTATTAAGCCAGAATTGATAAATTTTTGAAATGGGGTTTTTAATTTACATTAGAATGATTTTTAAAAAAAAATGGGTTACATATTTGACACGAGGGAGATGGGGGATAAACATGTAAAACCTAACCATCATCCAAAATGGTTGTGTAATTTTTTATGTCAATACCCAAAATAATTTATATAGGGTTTTAAAGGAAAAATTGTGTTAGTAGAATTGCCATAGAAATATAATGACCCTTTAGTGAAATATGTAAATGTATAATTGACTCCTTGATAAGGAATCCCCATCAATATGAGTTTTTAGTGTTTTTTAGCAGTTGATGGTTTACTAAATTGAACTCAGTTGATAAGGTGTAATAGAGTTGAGACTTTTCTTACATTACATAATTTTTGGCATGATTGAAGTTGTTGGTTTACCCTTATAAGCTTATGGTAAAATATATATTGTATTTTAAGGTTGTGATCTTATTTATATTTTGATAAATAGGTAAAACTACCAATAGTAATCTTTGGGCCTATATTGAATAAAATAGGGTTGTTTTGTATTCAAAGTCTATTCATACTTTTATAAAACAAGTAATTTTTAATTTAGGAACATAGATGTGTGTTAGATTGAATTTTGATGGAAAATAAAATGGGTCAACTACCTAAAGGAAATGTATAGAAAACATTTACCATTTGGGATATATTATTTTTTGTGAGTTTTTTACATTAAAAATATTTTGTAAATATATTATGTAAATCAAGATTGGTGGTGGAACATGTAGTTTGATATTAAATTTTGTGGTTGTGTTTTGGCTTTTTCAAAATAGTTGATTCAATCCTAAGAGTCCTTATTATAAATATAGGATTGTGGAAACCATAGCTTTCGTTTAGAATTTTATAAATTTCTGAATTTATATAAGATGCCTAAACTAGGATAATGGTATAAAATGGGTCGAGTACCTATGCATAACTATGTTTTAGAAAAATAACATTTGGGATGCAAGGAATTTATTTATGTTGTATTTCATTCTAATGATTATGTAAATATACTATCGTTGAGTTGATTCATTTTTGTGAAGATTGTATATTAGAATGTTTACAGAAATTGTATAGATATAAATGGGTATATATATATAAATTAAGGAATGAGTTTCCTATAACCTATAGGGGTGTGTGTGTGTGTGTTAGGAAACTCATTGAGTTGATTCATTTTTGTGAAGTTTGTATATTAGAATGTTTACATAAATTGTATAGATATAAATGGGTATATATATACAAATTAAGGAATGAGTTTCTTATAAACTATAGGTATGTATGTGTGTGTGTGTGTGTGTATAGACACATACATACATACATACATACATACATATATATATATATATATATATATATATATATATATATATATATGTATATATATATATATATATATGTATATATATATATATGTATGTATGTATGTATGTATGTATATATATATATATATATATATATGTATGTATGTATGTATGTATGTATATATATATGTATATATATATATATATATATATATATATATATATGTATGTATGTATGTATGTATATATATGTATATATATATATATATATATATATATATATATATATATATATATGTATGTATGTATGTATATATATATATATATATATATGTATGTATGTATGTATGTATGTATATGTATGTATGTATACACTCATATACATGTATGTGTCTATGATTATATATCTATATGACTTCACATATATTTATGACTAAATACCAGTTTTAAATGATGGATGTTAACCCATAGGTATGTATGTGTGTGTGTGTGTGTGTGTGTGTGTGTGTGTGTGTGTGTGTGTGTGTGTGTGTGTGTGTGTGTGTGTGTGTGTGTGTGTGTGTGTGTGTGTGTGTGTGTGTGTGTGTTTGTATGTATGTATGTATACACTCATATACATGTATGTGTCTATGAATATATATTTATATGAATTCACATATATTTATGACTAAATACATGTTTTAAATGATGGATGTTAGATGTTTAAGTATATAAATTGTAGTCATATTATAGAATTTAATTCTTGGTATGATTTTGGAATAGAATAAATATTGAATGTGATTAATATGTTAAATAAAATATGTCATATATATATATATATATATATACAAATAAATATGATATTTGATATTTATTTATAGGGTATTTCCTAATCCAAGTAATACTTATATGTGTGTATATATACAAATAGATGAATAAGTATGTTACATGAAAATGGATGTATGAATATACATGTTTACTAACTCAAATAAGGTAAAACTCAAAAGGGAACTCCAAGATTTATGGAAACCTATAGATATGCATTATTTGGTGTCTTAAGTTATGACATATTAACCTTATTTTAATATTTGGATGGCTTGATGATGTATATTCGATGAATGTGAATTAAATGGTTAAATGATAGAATAAAAAATTGAATTATATGGATGAAGGCTTTTAGAGACAAAAATGCATATATGGATTTAAAATAATGTATGTTAATTACTCTTAATCTATAAATAGTAATAGTTATTTTGTATTATTATGATGCATATGATAGACTATATGTGTTTCTAAGATTTCCTTATACTTTAACATGTGGCATTTAGTATGGAAAACTATTTATGAAATCTGTTGATATAAGTATTATATATATATATATATATATATATATATATATATATATATATATATATATATATGAACTAATATAGTATTAATGACACTAAACAAGTAAGTGATATGTACTTCACATACATTATTAGTGTCTCTAATAGACATATTTAAAAAAGTACATTGAGTTGTGTGTGTGAATTTGATTGATTTTTGACATCAGAAAACTATATTAAAAGTTTGGCCAAAGTAATGTTTATAGTTAAAAGATTGTCAATTCACCTGTTTGATTTAGTTTACATGTTTTGCTCAATATCATGTTAGAATGATTTTATTTATTATAAGCTACATGTATTAATTATCTTAAATCACATAGGTTATAGTTGACTATTCTTTATTCTCGCACTATCATCATCTATCCATCCATGAAGGGAGGGCCATTTCTTGTTTGGGAGATTGTGTGGGGGATTTATGGTTTAAGGTTGGTGTGGAAATGTGCTTGCGTGATGCTCTCCCTCCCCTCCATACTTCAGTTGATAGAGTCTACAATCATGATTATATATGTATGTAATCAAATTCTTGATACTTGTATGTTTCTTGACAATATGTATAAATAGTAAATTATTATGAAGATTTGTATAATGTAAAAAGTGTAGCTTTTAGTGATACTTTATAGTTACAAATTTTTTTTGTATTTTTGTATCATTTTTTATGTTTGTATCAGTAGTGGATGAATTATAAATCTATATTTATGTTTAATATATTGAGATTTATTTAGAAAATTAGATGTGTATTTTGTTAAGTGATCATTAGCTAAATGGATCAACACTAAACCTTTGGAATATGGTTATATTAAATTAATATATTCAATTAAATATGACTATCACTTATTTAAATCATAACATAATTTATTATCGAGTTAGAAATTAAAGAAGAAATACCTAATTCTAGTTGAGCCCAATGGGGTTGTTACACATAAGTATTTAGGTGGTTACATCTAGTTTCAATTTGTGTTTTTTACTAGGCATCTGTGTCTAATCTATATAGTAGCATTTATTTAACTATCCTAGGCTAACACATGTGTCCACAAAAACAGGGGCACTTAATCCATAATTTGGTGATTATTATATAATATTATTTTAGTCTATTTCATGCTTGTTCCAGATCTAGATCTATATTATCATAATAACTAGTTAAGTATTTTGTTTTCATTATGATCAAAATATATAACATATTTTTACTTTTTGGTCTTAGCATATCTTATCATTTAATTCAAAATATTTTTTTATCTAATTTTTAAAATTAATTGGCATGTTATATATTTATTTATCACCCTTGTGATTATTAATTTCTATAATATTAACCTTATCTATCCTCATAAGATCCATATCCAAAAATTAGGGTTATAAATTTGGTGAACCTAACCATTGAGCTCCAAACCCTAGGTGAATTATAATTTTTCTTATTTTCTATTTTTGATCCATGATTACTATGTAATATGTACAATATATATACATTTATCACCTATTTGGCTCTTATTTATAATTTTTGTGGTGATTTGATATGCAAATTGATTTTTAAAATCTATTATTAAATTAAATAATCAAAATTTTCAACAAAATGAGAGGGTTATAAAGCATAGACAAGAATTGATCTCCCTCCATAATTATTTTTTAATACTATAGAGTTTTTATCTAGATGCCAATGTGTGTGTTCTCAACCACTTATTCTATCTAAATCTCATTCAAGTGAAAACTACCATCCCACACCCATTATTTTCCCATAGATTATATTATATTTTCAATTCCATGATGTTACTACTTGAAGATGTAAAGATGCTAAACATAATCTACCACCTAATAATATATAATAGGTGCCTCTTAAACCTAAACTTATGATAAAATCTAAGGTATATAACCTTGTTGACCAATTGAGTAATGCACATACTAAGATTTCAATCCTTGAACATTTAAATGTATCCACCATCTATAAGTATATTATATATCACACATTAAATAAGACCCAAGTTCCAAGTAATATTGAGCTCACTTATTTTTAAAATATCATGCAAGATATCAAGAAAAATTTAAAGTTAATTACCTTTTATCTAAAATATTTAGAATTTAAAGAGATTATTGAAAAAAAATTTCCTTTATTCATATAAGAGACTATGTAGAATAAGAGAATAAAAAGGGTTCTCATTGATAACGGATCAGACCTAAACATTTGTAGCACCAAATTCCTAATTGTCATGGGTATTAGCACCAATCTTATATAAAAATCATTTATGCATATAAAAGGGTTAGATAATTCACATAGACTCTAGTTGGAAAAATTACATTGTATGTGGCATTGAGGATAACAATGGTTCTAGTTAATTTTTAAGTAACATCTTAATCATTACATTATAATTTGATTTTGGGTAGACCATAGATATATCAAATAGAATCCATCCCTTCTACACTACCTCAATGTGTATAATTTATGCATGATGGAATTATTGTAGCTAAATATTGCACCCTTAAATGAGGTTGGTCATACCTCTCCACATTTTCACAACATGGGATTACCTCTAGGCCTATGGGTTGCCTATAATAGAGTTAAACCTATAGTTTAAAGGGATAGTTCCCTTGATTTATCATCTAGGTTCACACTAAACTAGGATAATCACTCTTGGGGGTGAAAATGGAAGAAGGAAACATAAAATAAACCTCTCGTAATTATGTTATACACCAAATCTAAATCCACACAACACATTTTCATCTTAATTAAGAGAGAAGGCTACTGAAATTGACCTTAAATCATTGTCCTTCTAACATAAGTATTTCACAAAGAGGTAGATTACTATGCACATATAGAGGTTGGTGAAAATAAGGTCTGATACTAGACAATATTAGACTCTCTCACACTTCAAGACACACTTAATAAACACATATACTTTATGCTACTTGATAAAAGAGATATCACTTACACAAAACATGCAAGAACATAATTGAAGCAAGGAGAGCATATTCATCACTTAACATCCAAATACACTAATTTTCAAAATTAAGAAAGAGATTAAAAAGAATAAATAGACTTTAGAATATTATTTAAAATAACAAAAAGGTGATAAACTAGTAGATGTTTGTCATACTAGGTCTGTACTAAATACAAATGCCAAAATGGATTACATAAATAGAGCATAGAAGAGGAGAGAGAAGAAGTGAAGTTTAAGGGTCACAATGCCAAGTGTAAAGGAATGATAAATAGTTAAAATACAAGATAATTATGATTAAAATGGTTCAATAATATTTCATAGACAATTTTTTATCATAAATTCATCATTCTCCCTCAATTTGGCATAAAGACGCTTCACCATTCTTCTTGAAACTGCCTTGTTTGATGATGATTTCACCTAACTACCCAGAACTACCATATGGATTTTGACATATTTTCACTATCATGATAATGTTTAATCCTAATGGTAATAATTATATATAATTATCTAATTGATAACTCTCTTTTTGCTAATTTTTACTCAGTCTCTAGTAGCCATTCATTAGCCTTACTAGGTTTGTCTTCACACTTGTCACCTGAGTGGCCTATGGTTCCTCATGGAGATATGTTAAATATGTCTTAGAAAAATTTCCAATACCTATTTTTCCTCTCATCTATAAAATATACCTCAATATTTTCAATGTCACTCTTCTCACTATCATACTTAGGTAGTCATTTTGCCTTCTCACTATGTTGTTTAAGACTGCCTATGATGAATGATCCAACAGAGGTATTTATATGATTCATTGAGGTGAGATATGAATATATGGAGTTATAAAAATATTTATAAACATAATATTTTCAAATTTAAAACTAAATAATAATTTATATATTATAGGAACCCATTGAGTTTTAATCTATCTAAGTTCATGCCTTAAGGGATGCAGTGGGAAAGGGATGGGTAGACCATTGGTGCTTTGTAGTATTATTGTCCCTTTTTTACACTTAATATCTACACACTTATCTCCTAAAAACCATTCCCTTAAGTTTTGTCTCCCATTTTCACCCTCCTCTAGTCTACTACCATCTTTTTTAGCCCTTTCCCTAATGAAAAACCCTTTTTGGTAGTTTACATGACTATGTTAGTCATATCAACCTTGGATTATAATTTACAAAGAACTAAGGCAATCATGGCTGACATAGTCATAACCTAGTTAGTTTTTGCCAATTTCAAAACTAGGTCAACTAGGTCAAGCTTATCAGCCTAAAATTTTGTAAGGGTTTAGGGTTAAAATTGCCTATATAAACACATTCATTTTTTCATTTATAAAGATGAGGAGAAGAATAATTATGATATATTATGCATCTGATTATCCACCATTCTACATGAGGAACAAGCTTAGGGTTTCATACTTTCTTTGGAAATATAGATCTTATCTTATGGAGAAGTCTTTTGGATGCATTGATAGGTTGTGTTGCATGGATCTAATTTATCCTTTTAATCCTTATATACCACAACAACCTCTTGTTAAGTACCTTGGATAAGGTAGATATTGAGGATCATTAGGTTCATCTTTAAATGTAAGTATTACAAACTTTATTCCTCCTTTGGAAGAGTAGATAGATATACATTTTTGCTTATCTTGAATGCATTAAGATTTCATATACATTAACATGAGTATGTGTCTTATATGTATATTTAATTATATTTTTTATTACCCCCCACTTTGTTCCATAAGCTTTAGTGAGCACTAGATTATTATTGCTATTATTTTCTTTACTTGTTATTAGTTTAGTGAATATGAAAACATAGGACCTAGTTAAGGTTATTTCATAATCTTAATTGAGTCAAGGATTTGTAAACCTCCTTAGTTATATTATTGTGGTAATATATCTCTTAATTAATTCTAGTGGATCCATATTACTCATGACCCTAATTATCTAATGTATCCCCAATCAGAAGTGTAAGTAAGATCTATCTTCTCTAAGCTAGGATTGATTTTTAGATCCGTTGAATTTCTAATTGCATACATTCTAGTTAACCTAATGTGAATATAACCCTTGAAGTTTTTATTTCATGATTTAATTTCTATCATTTTATTATTTTTCTATATTTTTGATACTATGTCGACAAGGTCAGTATAGTTCTAGCTTTTGTGCAAAAATTTAACACATAGTCATATTTGAACAAATATGATATTTTTATGAAGGTCTTCATTAGACATAAGTTACTGAATTGAATAAGTCAACACATTAATTTTTTTAGTCTCAAATAAAAAACTATTTCTAATAGGTCAATTTAGTCTTTTAGTCATCATCTAGGTTAACAAACTAAGTCAGGCAGGTTGACATAGTCTATCATTCAACATCTAGTTCAACAAACTATGTCGAATAGGTTGAGTTAGTCTTTCAGTCAATGTCCAAATCAATGAACTAAGTTAGGTAGGTTGAATTAGACTTTTAGTTAGAATCTAGATTAACAAACTAAGTTAGACAAGTTGACTTAGTCTTTCAGTCATCACTACATCAATAAACTAAGTCAAAGTTGACTTAGTCATCTTATCCTACTTTAGCACATAGGGTTTTATAGAACTAGGTTATACCAGTTGACTTATCTTGTATAAATTGAAAGCAACATTCAAGGAACTTTAGAAAAAAAAATCAATCCTCATCATCCTCTAACCCATCAAGTTTCCTCTCTTTATCTCTCTATCAATTCAATACTTCATTATAGTTCTATTTTGTTCAAGTTTTTATCCTTCAAAACTAAAATCCTACAACAAACTAATTCAACCTAGCTTTTTTAGTTCTATATATTGTCTTCTATCTAAAAGACTAAGTTAACCTGGTTGACTTTATTCTTAAAGACTCTTGCTTCCACAAAATAGTAGAGACTCAATTGACTTTGTTATGTACTATTTTTATATAGTATTGTCTAAATTGACTCTATAACATTCTTAATTTGTGAATTAACAACTATTTTATAGGAATTAATTCACATTTTCATTTTTTTTAGTTGTTTACATGCTTAGAATAGCTCACAGAGTCTATTTAGGTGGTTTTTCAAAATTCTATTTAGTTACACTATTTTTCTCTTTTTGCACACATGAACAAATCAAACAATATTCAAAATACATTTGACATTTGTCTTCCCAAGGCCTACCTACTTGGTTTTCATCACCAAGATGGAAGTCAACTTGGTTTTATATCTAAGAATAAATACATGGTTAATGGTATATATTGGAAAAGTACCCGAAACCAGTATCATTGTGGGATTGAGAAGTGAGGGTGTAGGCCCTAATACCAAGCTAGTACCATTACCAATATATATCCCTTTCAACCTAAATGTCCTAAAACCATCAATATATTTCTTTTTAGCTGCCTATTTTTAGCCAACTTCCCTATGACACTTAAGATAAGACTTTATAATATTCTAACAACACTCAAGATGACCACTTAATTAACATTTACTTTCCAGTTGACTACTTGCTCTCTGGTAATTATTTGTTGTAATACAAAATCTTGCATTATCTAGAATTAGTGCAAGGATTTATGTTATATTCCCCAATTGGATCATTCTCATTAATCTAATTGTTTGTGTTTGCTTCAATTTCTTACTTCAATAGATTGAAAATCTTTTCGTATTTTTATCACAACATAATTTTGTTCAACACATTCTCTTACAAACTAAGTTTCCCCTATCTACAATATAGAGTCAACATGTATGACTTTGTATCCCTTTCTATAGTTAGGTTATAGTACTAAGTCAACCTAGTCGACCCTATATATTTATCAGACTATGTTTCTCCTTGTCTAAAATACTAAGTTGACATGGTCAACCCTATAGTCTTTTTTTTCCAATTAGGTTATAGTATTAAGTCAACCTAGTTGATCTTGTATCTTTATTTGACTATGTTTATCCTTGTCTACAATACTAAGTTGACCTAGTCAAACCTACACTCTTTTATACCAATTAGGTTATAGTACTAAGTTGACCTGGTTGACCCTATATCCTTCTAAGACTAATTTTTCCCATGTTTTAGTACTAAGTCGACATGTTTGACCCTGTACTCTTTTCTTCTAGTCAAGTTATAGTACTAAGTTGACTTGGTCAACCATGTATCCATATTAGGCTCAATTTCACACATTGTTTATAGTATTAAGTCAACCTGGTCAACCCTATTTTATGTTTGGTCAATTTTGTCTTCATTTTTCATCTTTCTATCTAAATAGTACACATTTGACCCTATTGACTCTATACACCTTGGTTGATACTATTTTGTGTGTGTCTGTCTAGTCTTATTTCATAATGATGTCATCTTTTCAACCTCTACTTAGTTAAGAACATTGCATAATTAAGGATTTCGATCAGAACCTAACTTATTTTATTACTTTAGATGAAACTATTAACTTTATTTCCCTCATATTTTCTTAATCTAAAACCAATTACTACATAATGTAATATAGTTGAGGCCCTTCATCCTAATCCTCCCAATACCAATTTTGGGAATCCTCCACCCAATACCATTCCTCCCATCGACTAATAATATCCCTCTTAACAACACTAATACCCCACATTCAATACCAATGCAAAAATCAACACAACTCAAATTTTTGCACAAATAGTTCAATAAATTAACACCATGAAAATAACTAATCATTCCCAAATAATGCAAATGCAACAACATTTATTACACATCACTAGTCAACCACCTCATGTCATCATGTGTCAACCAAATTAATATTTTATCCCTCTTCCTCTTAGAGATTCAAATGGGAATATCATCCCTCAAACTCCAATGAATAACAAAATGCTTCAACATATTCAAATTGAACCCTTAACCCCATTCATTGCATCCATAGATATTGGAAACATTTCTCCAAATATCACATATGATGAGACTAAGGAGCCTATTATATTTATTAAGTATTTTGGTAATATATATAAGGAATGGGTTCAAACTAACACCTTTTATGTCAAAAATATCTTAGACAAAACTATTATTGGTGATGAAATTGAATGGTATAACCAACTTCATAAACATTCCATCTGATAACTAGACGATTTAATCAATGCTCTAGTGAAGGAATTCTAACATGATGACCTTCCTAAAAATTACCCTAGCCATTTTTTTAATGCTAAGAAACTTCATAATGATTATTATCACACTTTCATAAATTCATGGAAGTATCTAGATCAAAAAGTGGACCATAACATGAATGATGATACTCTTTTAAGACTATTTATTACTACTCTTAAATCTTCCCTTCAATACAAAGTTCAAATTTTTTCCCTTAAAACTTTAGAAGAAGCCTTAGACCAAGAAAAAAGGAAATAATTTATTATTAATCAATTTGAAACACCTAAATAACTACTAAATAACCTTTCCAAAAAATTTCTCATAATATTGATTCATCCAAGCCTCCCTAACCTCATCATGGATCATCCAATTCAACCAATTTTAAACAAACCCACCCTCCCTTGAGTCTAGAATACTTTAAGAATAAATTTCCACCCTCTAAACCCATGATATTTTATCCTGATAAGTTTTGTTGGTGGCATACTACTATAGGTCATTCTCATGAGTCTTGTCACGATATTCATCAATTTATTCTTGCTTCCTTACTTGGTCCATATTTCGGTCTTAATAATCTCAAAAAAAAATGTTATCAAGACTATCCTAAAGATTCATAAATTCAATATAAATAACCAAAATCACATCAACATCAACTACCTAATGAACAAACAAAATTTATCCCATACCTACACCTCATCCACTAAGTTTTTTAAAACCATAGTTGATCCTTCTTCCTACACCAATAAGGAAATGATATCTAAAATGAATAACTTTAAACATATTATTGCATATATTGAACCTCAACCTCTTAGGTCACATAAACAAAAGGATTACCTAGTTTAAATGCCTACCCCAAAGTATATCATACACTATCCTCTTTTAGCTCTTCATACCTCTCCAACACATCCTATGTTAAAGTCAACATCACTAAAATATAACAAACCAACACATTTACTTATATCCAAATTCACGTACCAATCCATTACAAATAATTTTAATGGTTGAATGTTACCTCACTCCACCTCACATGTTGGAGTATCTTGCGATGCCCATCCACATGTCGCTTCAGACCTTGGGGCATATTGTGATGCCCATCCCTATATACACTTACAAATTGGGGAATCTTACAATTCCCACTATTATCCTACAATTAATAATAACAAATAAATTAAAATTGAATAAACCTTTTGAGATTTATATACTTCTATTTTAGATGCTCATCTTTGATAAACATGTTAGCATAGATTTTGCTTGTTATGTATATCTCATGTTTCTCTGTTCTTGTACACTTTACTTATTTTAGTTTCACTTTAATAGAATTATTGTCACCTTTGTTTTATTTGGTTTTCTTACAAATTATATTTGTAATTTGTTTTCATTTTTGTTCTTATATATCTCTTTCATTTTTTACTTTTTATGTCATTCTTTGCCTTGTAGATTTATGATTTTTCCCCATTTAAAATTCACCTCATTGGTGTTCACCTTCTACATGTCATTATAATATCATGGATAGGACCAGGATCTCCCCATAAATTACCACATTAAAAAATATTTAAATCACTTTTTAGGAAGACTATACTTTCATTGTTGTTTGTACTAGATCTATTATAGGTTAGTATGGCTTTTCTTAGTCACATGATTATCATAGCATAACCCCATCCCTTTCATAATGGTATTTTACTTCCTTGTGATAATTTACAAGCATAACCATCATTTTATCACTTATTACATTGATTGAAATTTTATGATCCCCATATACTCCATTATCTCCTTTCATTTGAGTCTCACATTAGTTAGTTTTGAGATTGCACACTTACTTGTGGGTAAGTCTAATAGTCTCTAGACACCTTTGTCTTTAGGTATTTTTCTCTAGTGACCAATTACAAGATATATTTTGTGTGTCACCCATTTTCAATCATGTTTAAATTTATGAATTTGTATGGAAGAGTAAAATCCAAAACAAGTTAAAACACCAATCATAAAATACAAACAAAAGGCAATGATTCAAAGGCAAAAATAATATTAAAATTTAGATCACACCAAAAGATGTGATATATTTTTTTCACATCTCTTATCTTAGTTGAAGCTCAAAATCCATTGCTGGCCTCATGATAGAGCGAAGGTCTATTTTGGTGTAGTAGGCTAATAGACTAAGGTAGGAGGTCTCGTTATACCATATACTATCTAGTACAAACTACTTTCTCACACAATTGCCTAATCTTCAAAATAGATTGATGAACCTATAAGGGTCCCAAGGAATGGGAAACATGTTGTGAAAAGGTAAGTCAAATTTAATTTTCATGCATATATCCTTCATGGGTTTATTTGTGTACTTCACTTGCTATCTCAAGCTTTTTGTTCATTAGTCAAAGTGTCCTAAGTCCTTGATTTTGATAGATATTAGCCTTTCTCACTTGCCTAGTTTGTCTCATTATTGATAAGGATGTTAAAATCACCCATGTAGTGACTTACATTTCTTATTTACATCACATTTTCCTTATATTCCCCTAGTTGCATATGCATTTTAGCTGATCACATCCTTGATCACATCTACCTTATTATGCCTCTTGGTTTATAGTTTGTGAGTTGTATTGTAAGACCTTGGATATGACCAAAACTTCTTTAAAAATACCCTTACACCATTTAATTACAAAACCATCTCATTATCATACTATTCATGTCATTATGTGTTTGTGTTTTCTTACATTGTATCTCAAAACAATCACCAAGTTTGAGTTTTCATCCTTTAGACCTTTTGATATTCATTTATCCATCATGTTATTGTTTTATTTTTGTGGACTTCACTTATCTTACATATGACATTTGGAATTATTACATATTTCTCTTTATGTATGATTTCTTCATGTTTATCTTACATCTTAATATACATCTCATTTGTAGTCATTCATGCTTTTCTTTATGTTTGATTTGACATGCCTATCTTACATGGGGTTATTTTTCACTTGCTTACATATATTTATTAGAGTTTTCTTTCATTGATATTTCATTTGGAATTTATGTTATAAATTCTTACCAACATTATATAGTGTGTTCTACATTACTTATTATCATTCATGTTTTCCATGTTTCCCAACGTGATTTAGTATGTCTACATTCCTTTTTGCTATTTATATTTTACATGTTTTCCAATGTGATTTAGTGTGTTATACATTAATTTTCCATCATTTTATCATTAATTTTTCCATAAATATTTTGGTTCTAAAATTTTCTTAACAATCCTAATTTTCAAATTTTTCTAATTCCTTCATTTTTACTTTAGCCATCCTACATACGCACACATTGTTTCCATTATTAGTTTTGTATCCCTAGGGTTTCTCAAATGCATGTAATACACCCTCCATGATCAATACTAGGATGTTTTCATTAAATCATTTAGTAGAAAGGTGTGTTAAAGTATGTATATGGTATTTTTAGTTACTCTCATGTCATTTTAGCATTACCTTTTGTATGTCATTTTTAGTTATCTTGGTTTCATGTGTTTCTATGTTCTTTCTCAAATCACCATCCCTTGTTACACTCACATGACACATGATAAAATTCAAGTGGGACATATGTATACACATAATATTTTTAAACTTTTCCACTTACTAAAATTTTCTATCTTGTGGTAACACATCGAGTTTCAATCTCTCTAATTGCATGCCTTAAGGGGTGCACCGAGAAAGGGGTGGGCAGACCATTAGTGTTTCTTAGGATTATTATCCCTTTTTCCACTTGATATCTACACACTTATCTCCTAAAAACCATTATACTAAGATTTACCTCCCATTTTCACCCTCCTCTATCATTTTACCATATTCATTAGTCCTTTCCCTAACCAAAAGCCCTTTTTAGTAGTTTATATGACTATGTCAACCACATTGACCTTGTATTGTTATTTATAAAATATTACTAAGAACCAAGTCATCCATCGCTGAAATAGTTCATAACCTACTTAATTTTTGCCAATTTAAATACTAGGTTTATCAGGTTAACCTAGTTAGCCTAAACTTTTAGAAGGGTTTAGGGTTAAATCTACCTATATAAACACATTCATTTTTCCATTTACAAGATAAATAAAATAAGAAGTAAGATATATTATACATCTACTTATCCACTATTATAATTGAGGATAAGTCTTATGGATTCATACTTTTTTTTAGATATAGATATTATCTTATGGAGAAGTGTTTTGGATGCATTGATAGATTGGGTAGCCTAGAGTTGATTTATCCTTGTCATCCTTACATACCAAAACAACCTCTTGAGAAGTACCTTGGCCAAGGGAGATATTGAGGCTCGGTGAGTGCATCTTAAAAAGTAAGTATTACTAGCTTTGTTGCTCTTTTATAAGAGTAGATAGATATGCATTTGTACTTCTCTTCCATGAATTATGATTCCGTATACATTGATGTGAGTATAAGTATTATATGCATGTTTACTTTTATTATTTATTATCCTTCCCCCAACTTTGTGCCACAATATTTGGTGAGAACAAGATTAGATTTTGATTTATTTGTCATTAGTTTAGTAAATATGAAAACATAAGACCCAATTAGGTTTATTTCATATTTTTGCTTGATTCGAGGCTTTAGAACCCTCCTTAGTGATATTATTATCATAAGAGATCCCTTAATTAGATTTTACAAATATATATTGATCATGCCCTTGATTATCTAATGTATCCCCAATATAAAGTGTATGTAGGATATATTTTCTCCAAGATAAGATTTATTTGTATATTTGTTACATTTCCCATGGCATACATAAGTCTCTACATACCTCCCATAATGTTTCTCACTTGTTCATTCTCCTTTGTACCTATAACACACTTCAAATCTTATAAAAGATAGAAAAATAAGATTATCTATACAAGTGATAGTATAAATCAAATTTATGTCAAAGAGAATGGGAAAGTACTAGACATGTTCTAAACACTTTCCTAGCCAACTGACCCCTTTTCGATGTATATTCCTTTATGTTTTCTCCATCAAGTCTAAAAAAGGGTTTTAGAGGGGTTTTTAGTGGTCTAACTTCTTAATAATTATTTATATAAGTTATAAATTTAACCTCTAAAAAATATCCATTAAGACTAAGTTACGGACCCCCTTCAACTATTACCAACTCCTTGGGGCACCATGCATAGTGTCTATACATATGTGAGCAAAAAAAAGTGACCTTTGAGATCCGTCTATACATTGTAAGTGGGATTGAGAGGAAATTAGGCCTAAATGGTCAAATTTGAATGGTTCCCTAAAAACAAATGTATCCTACCATCCGTTTACTTTCCCTTGAAATTCCTCATATGTTTTATAAAGTTCTCATGGTAATATGTATGATTTTAGGCACCTATAGGTCTTAAGTCTAGTCCTAGGCCTAATTAGCCTAATCGTGTTGCCTATGTATTTGACCCTTTTGATGGTTTCCAATGTATGTAGGGATTTACAAATATAAAAATCATATTATGACCATCTAAGCTCTACCCTTCATCCAGTCATCATTCATGTGTCCTACTTATAGTTTTGTTACTCATGGAATACCCTCTATCTAAGATAGAATAGAGAGCATATCCCTTGCTTTTTTGACTCAAATGAGATCATGTGAGCCTAGTTAAAGTAACAATAGCCTTATGTACCAAATTTCAAGGCTAGATTATACCTATATATCCCTTAACTTCTTAGATTCTCATGACTAACCTATAGGACTGTGAAGATTGTATGTAGGGTTTAAGTTGACTGAGTGTGGGGTTAAAACCCTTTTTTATCAACTTTTATCCTATTTCTTTCTCTCTTAGGGTCATATAGGATTGGTGTCACTATGATAATAACTTATACTTGGTATTATTCAATATATACCTCTTCTAAATCTCCAATTCTACATTCCTTTATTTCTCAGGTTAGTCTTATATAGGTACTGATTGTGTCACCTATAGGTGTTTATTAGGAAATAAGTTTAAAAGTTACTTGTAGGTGTTAATACAGATTTAAACATTGAGTTTAAATATTATTGATTTCTCTAAGGCCAATAGGACATATTCCCACCTAAATTAACTTATTTCATGCTTGTAGACTATGTTCTTATCTATCATTATAGGTCACTATTGCATTTCAAGTTCTAGGATGAATACACTAGAGCTTTTCACTGAGTGTTTTTAGTGTAAATCTAGCTAAGTAAAAATACACTCTATCATCATTATCCTTAACCCAAAAAAATTATCTTTATGTTTAATTGATACTACTAGGCCTAAGCTACAAGAAATAAGACATTAATCTTGTAAAGATTTCAATATCACTTACCAATAAATAACATTGTATCAGGCAGAGACCTATTTTGAAAAAACTAAGGTAAATGGTCTCATTTAAAAAAAAATTCAATCTTGCATATTTGTATGTTGATTAAGAAAGTCTTAGTTTTAGTTTATGAGACCTGAATGAATTAATAATCTAATTCAAGAATTTATATTGAATGCCACCTTTGACTTAGGTTTTGGGTATCTTTCATTCTTTGTACATTCTTACATATGACTGTAGATGACTATGTATCTTGGAGATCCAATCAGTCTTGTTCATTGTCTTAGAAACTCATCTCTATCAAAATTTATGTCCCTCAATGAAAACATTCGATGGAGAAATTAGATTCCATGGTTTGAGAGGAGAAACTTAGGTGTATTATCTAACTTGAAACTATTAACATAATAACAAACCCTACAACAATGGAAACACTATCTTTTAGACTAATAAGGCCCATTCCTTAGCACAATGAGAGTAATATTTCTCACCTTATATGATCACACATGAAAACCAATTTAAAAATAACTTGAATATGAATAACAGTCTCTATCAAAACACACACACCACTTAAAAACATTAGATCATGAAAACATATGAGAAAGCCTAAACTTTTGGAAATACATAGTCAACATGGAGGGATAAACAATTTTAAAGATGATTCATAAAGCACAGAACACCAAACCAAAAAATATTTCCATGAAATGATAACTCATTAGGAGTGATAATATCCACCAATTGTACTTAGACCATTGCTCCTCTGTTTGTCCATACTAGTTGTAAACCAGTTGATTTTTTTGACATGCACAAGAGAGAAATGAGAGAGATGAACTAGTTTTTATCATTTTTGGGATTTACAAAGAAACTTGATCTTAGATTTGAGCTATGTGGATATGAAGGAACATCCCTAAAGTATTCAAATGTGCCAAGATTGTCATGAATACATACAACTAATTGAAAATGGCTTGTTTTTTAGATAAACACCTTTGTATGTTGAATTTTCAAGTTTTTAGTTACAAAAATACTCTTTGACATTACATAACATGATACACATTCACTTACACTTTGACACACTTATCCTTAGTGATGAAATTTTATAATTCATACAAATTGCCAAAAGGTGGCATAATATGACATGGGACAAACCATATAAATGTGACAAACATGAAACATATTATTTGACCTTAATTATTACCATGGTGGACATTTATGACCTATGGGACCTATGAAAGTTTTAACTTGTATGGGTGTTGACCTATTTGATCAAGGGGACAAATTACTCAACATTTTGGCAATTTCTTAATGATAGCAAGCCTTCTATGTTAAGGACCAATTTAATTCTCCTATCATTGGGAAATGGGGTCACCTATACACCAAATTTGACACTAAAAAAATAGAAAATAGAAACCAAATTAGACCAAATAGAAAATATGAAAAAAAACTCAAAAAAAGACAAAAAAAACACACTTGTGCTCACATGAACAACTAATAAATGTACACAAAACTCAAGAAAAATAAGCTATGTATAGACTAACCTAAAGCAAATTTATCCTATTGGATCAAATGGAAAATCTTCACCATATCTTGATCCATGAGATGGAGGAGTGCACGAATAAATTTATCCTTTGAGCATTGCCCTTGATGTTCTCAACTTCTTCATGTTTTCCAAACTCTTTGACATGATCATCAATGTAATCATGGAAATTAGAAATAGATCACATATGAATGTGAATTATTAAATCATTTAAAAAAAATAAACCTTCTCATGAGACTCCTCAGATATAAATTGATTTAATGATTCCCCAACAAGGCATGCTTCTTTGACTTCCATGGTACTCTTAATGAGATCAATTTTCTTACTAGATGCAATTTACTCAAGTTCCTCAAGAAGTTTTGTATAATCAATCCAATATTCATAATTTTATTTCATGAGGGAATATTTATATACATTACTTTTCACTTAAGCTTCCACTTTGAAAATCTCTTCAAGTTATTCAAGAAGCTCAATCTACTATATCCAATCATCCTTGTTCTCTTTCTCTTCAAGAAACATAACCTCTTTAAACTCATCTTCTTTACCATGTTCACGAATGTCATAGTCATCATAAATTTCTTCATGATTTTCCTCAAGACATGGTTATTCAATAGGAATTTTTCATTCCTCATCAACAATCTCATTTTGTTCTCCTTTAAGGACTAGAGTTTCAAAACATTCATATTCATTGAAAATTTCTTGATAGGTCTTCAACATACCTTTGTTAAAATCCTTATGGACAGCGGTAACTTCATCTATATATTATTTTTCTTGAGTCAAGAATGTGTATGGATTTTTCTTGTCCTCACTAGTGGGAGTCCCTTTGGTGAACTCTTCTTCGTAATCACTTGTGTTATCTTCTTGACTAGCTACAAACTGAGTTTATTCTTCTTTACTTTCCTCCCATAAGATGAGTTCTCCTTAAAGAGGGGATGAGGTGGGAGTGTGGTGAATTATTTCGTGGTTTGGAGAGGTATTATGAGGTATGATAGAGGGATCATGAATAGGTATATATATGGAAGGATACACTTAAAATAACTATTGGAGGGAGAGAAGGTTCTGCTAAGCTATGGACACTTCATTTCCTCCAATAATAACCTCATGATTTTCATTTTCTTCTTGAAACTCTTCCATAGATGTAAATATAAATCCTATCTTTTCAATCAAGGCTTATTTTTCATTTTTAAACTCTTCTTGGATACACCTCTAAGATGGACAATTTGTAGGTTTTTTTAAGATATGGAAATGGAATTTGAACACACATAAGGTCTTCTCCCTTGACATCAACTTCTTGGTTCCAAGTTATAACATTGAGGCATGATCTTTTGGGGATTGAATTGTATATTCATGATGTCAAGGAATATGAGAGGATTGACATAGAACATAAGGAGAATCTTGAGGATTAGAGATAGAGACATTGACTTCATTAATATTTTCACCTTATTCATAGCCTTCTTAAGTATTTTCAACAACTATAATTTGGTTCTCAACTCCTTGGTTTCCCCACAATTCAATACTATCAACCAACCATTGTATATAGCATATAATTTCATGTAAATATTAATTGATAAAATAGTTATCTTCTTTATCAATTTTTCTCCACTTATTAATAAGGGAATGAACCACCTTTCTCATCTTCTCTATAAAATGAATCGAGATTACATCAAGCTCTTTATCCCATTTCTTCATTTTTTTTAATTTTATCATATCAAACCTAAGTTCCAATAAGGATTTATCTTGAGGTGAAATTTAAGTAGGATAAGGATAGGAGTTTTGGAATTTATCTTGAGAGGTTTGTATGATAACTTTATAGGATGAATAAGGTTGTTGAGGAAGAATTCCTCCAAGAATCTGCCTCTTAATATTTTTATTTCTCCTTCAAGAACTTACATATTAAGATATTGTATCTCTTATTCAAGGGCCTTAAAATTATCTTTTTAATATCCTTATTCATATGCCTCTTCCCAAAGATGATCAATAACTTAATTAACATATGTAAAAGGAATGGGTTGATGACAACTTTGATAGGGATGTGTGTAGTAATAAATCTAAAAAAATATATCCATATAAAATTCATAGGTCAAAATAAACACAATAATATATCAAAATATTTTCAACAAGTACCTAGGATGCTTACAAATAGATGATGCATTCAAAGTCACCATTGGTGTTTGCTTGAATGCTTCTAAAAGATGATAAGAGGAAGAACACACTAAAAATCCTTCCACTATTTTGGACCTGAGTCCCACTGGGCATGCCATAAATATTATAGATAAATATTTCACCCTTTGATGAGTTTTTTCCAACCTCTCCACATTTGGATAACATGGAATTACCTCTAGGCTTGTGGGTTGTCTATAATAGAGATAAACCTCTAGGTTAAATGGATAGCTCCCTTTATTTACTTTCTAGGTTCACACTACACTAGGATAGTCACTCTCATGGGTAAAAAGGGAAGAAGAAAACATAAAATAAATATATTATAATGATGTGATACACCAAATTTAAATACACACAACACATTTGCATTTGCATTAAGAGAGAAGACTTATAAAACTGACCTTAACTCATTATCCTTATAAGATAAGTATTTCTCATAGAGGTAGATTTATATGAACATATAGAGGTAGGTAAAAATAATTTTATGATACTAGACACTTAAATACACTTAAAAATCACATACACTTTATGAAACCTATTAGAAAAGATATCACATACATAAAACATGCAAGAGCAGAATTGAAACAAGGAGATCATATTCATCACTTAACATCCAAATACACTACTTGTCACACTTAGGAAAGAGATTGAATATATAAAATCAACTTCATAATATAATTTAAAATAAAAACAAGGTTCTAAACTAGTAGGGCTTCAACATAATACGTGTGTATTAGATACAAATGCCAAAATGCCTTGTATAAATCAAGCATAGGAGAGGAGAGAGAAGTGAAGTTCAAGGTCAAAATGGCAAGTGTAAAGGCATGAAAAATAGTTAAAAAATTATAAAATGAGGTTTAAATTAGGTCAATAAGATTTCATGGACAAGCTTTCATCATAAATGCATCATTCTCCCTCAAGTTGGTGTAAAGACTCTTCACCATCCTTCTTGAAACTACCTTCTTTGTTGATGAGTTGACTTTACTAACCAAAACTTAGATATGGATATTTGACACATTTTCACTCTGATAAGAAGGTGGAATCTTGATGGTGATATTAATCTATAATTCTCCAACTAATTAATCTCTCTTTTCCAATTGTTACTCCTTCTCTAGTAGTCACACATTAGCCTTCCTATGCTTATCTTCACACTTGTCACTTGAGTGACATACAGTTCCTAATGGAGATACATTTAGTATGTGTTAGAAAAATTTCCAAAAAATCTTTATCCTTTGGTCTATCAAATAGACCTCAAGAGTTTCAATGTCACTCTTCTCATTATCTTACTTAGGTAGTCACTTTGCCTTCTCATTATGTTATTCAAGACTACCTATGATGAATGATCTAGCAGAGGTATTGTTTTGACTCATTGAGGTGAGATATGAGTATATGGAGTTATAAAAAGTCTCTGCATACCTCCCATAATGTTTCTCACTTGTCCATTTCACTTTGTACCTAAAAAAAATTCAAATCCTAAAAAATATATAAAATATGCTTGTTCATACAAGTGATAGTATGGATCAATTGGGTGTAAATGAGAATGGGAGAGTGATATACATATTACAAACACTTTCATGTCTAATTGAACAAATTTGGATGAACATTCCTTCATGTTTTCTTCATTGGGTCTAAACAAGGATTTTAGGAGGTTTTTTTGTGGTTTAAATTCTTAGCAATGATTCATATAGGTTATATGTTTAAATTCCTAAAAAATTAAATTGAGAAAAATTTAGGGACACCCTACAACTATTCCCAACTCCTTGGGTCGCCATGCATAGTCTCCATACAAATTTGAATAGAAGAAAGTGGCCTTCAAACTCTTTTTATTCATTATAAGTAGGATTGAGAACAAATTAGGCCTAAATGACCAAATTTTAATGGATCTATAAAAAAATGGATCTTACCATCCTTATACTCTACCCTAAAATTCCTTATATGGATGAGTTTATCCACTTGTAGGGATTAGGTCTAGTTCTAGGCCTAACTATGTTGACTATGTATTTGACTCTTCTGAGGGTTTATAATGATTGTAAGGATTTATAACACTCTATTATTGTTTATCCCAAATATAAAAATAATTTTATGACCATTCAAAGATCTTCCCTTCATCCATTAATCATCCATGTACCCTATTTTTAGTTTTATTGCTCATGGAGTACCCTCTATCTGAGATAGAACAAAGAGCATCACCCCTACATGCTTGACTCATATGAGACCATGGGGGCCTAGGTAAAGTAAAAATATCCTTCTATACTAAATTTTAAGGATATATTATAATTATATATCCCTCAACTTCTCATATTCTCATGACTAACCTATAAGATTATGAAGACTGTATGTAGGGTTTTAGTTGATTGAGTGTGGGGCTAAAACACTATTCGATAAAATTTTACCATATTTATTTCTCTTTAAGGGTCATATAATAATGGTGTAACTATGAGATAAACTTATAATTGGTCTTATTAAATATATACCTCTTCTAAATCACCAAATTTGCATTCCTTTATCACTCATGGTAGTCTTCTATATGTATTAACTGTGTCACCTATAGGTGTCCATTAGGAAAGAAGTTTCAAATTTTACTATAGGTGTTAATACAAGTTTGAAATTTGTGTTTAAATCTTATTGATTTATCTAATGTTAATAGGACATCTTCACCCATGAATTAACTTATCTCATGCTTGCAGACTATGTTCTTATCTCTCATTATAAGTCACTGTTGCATTTCAAGTTCTAGGCTCAATACACTATAGCTTTTCATTGAGTGTTTTTAGTGTAAATATAGCTGAATGAAAATCCACTTTATCATCATTATACTTAACACATACACCTAATATTTATGTTTAAGTGTTACTACTAGGTCTAACGTATAAGAAAGAAGACATTAGGCTTGTCAAGACTTCAATATCACTTACCAATAGATAGCATTGTATCACGTAAAGCCCTGTTTTAGAGAAACTAAGGTAAATGGTCTCATTCATCAACTTTTTAATATTATACCTTTGTATATTGATTGAGAAAGTATTGATTGTAGTTTATGATCCCTGAATGACTTGAGAATTTAATTCAAGTCTTGATATTGAATACCACTTATGCCTTGGGTTTTGGGTAGCTCTCATTCTATGTACATGCTTAGATATGACTATAGATGACTATGTATCTTGGAGATCTAATCATTATTTATTCATTATCTAATAAACTCAAATACATCAACCTTAAAGTCCCTTAATGCAAACCCTCCATAGATAAACTAGTTTCCATGGTTTGAGAGGATAAACTCAGGTGTTTTATCTAAATTGAAACAATTGATATAATAATAAACCCTATAACTATGGAAACACTATCTTATAGACCAATAAGGCTAATTCCTTATCACAATAAGAGTAATATTTATTACCTTACAATATCACACATGTAAACTAATTTTAAAACAACCTAAAGATTCATAACATGCTCTTATACAACACACACACCACTTGAAAACATTAGATTATGTAAATAAATGATAAAACCTACAGGTGTTGTAAATGAATCATTAAATTAGAGGCATAAACAATATTAAAGATGATTCATTAAGAAAAAACCACCAAACCATAAATTATTTTCATGAAATAAGAGATCATTGGGAGTGTTAACATCCACCAAGTGCACTTAGACCAACTCTCTTCTTCCTATCCATACTAGTTGCAAAGTGGTTGACTTCTTTGTCTTGCACAATTGAGCGATGAGAGATATGAACTAGTTTTTTTCATTTTTGGAGTTGTCAAAGCAACTTGAGCTTATAAATTAACTATGGGGATATGAAGTGACTTCCTTTAAATATCCAAATGTTTTAGGATTGTCATGAATCTATACAACTAACTAAAAATGGCCTATTTTACAGTTAAACTAACTACAAGTTTTTAGTTATAAAATACTCTCTAAAATTCATTAACATGAGACATATTTAATTACACTTTGACACACTTATCCTTAGTGAGTAAATTGTACAATTCATCTAAATGGCTAAAAGGTGGCATAATATGACATGAGATAAACCATATAAATGTGACAAAGATGAAACATATTATTTTACATTAGTTATGACCATGGTGTACATTTATGACTTAGGGGATGCTATGTAATTTTTAACTTTTAAGGGGGATAACTTATTTGACCAATGGGTCAAATTAGTCAATAGGAACCTTACTGACAATTCTTGTCAATGATGAACCTTTCAAATTTTTAAAAATGATATATTCCAAAATAAAATACATCCCTAAAATGGTACCACATAAAAAAATCATTCCCCTTGACCAATTACACACCTATGAGATGGGGGAGTCAATTATAATAGACCCTTCATATCTAAATGTAAATAAGGAATTATATATTAAAGTGTAATAGGTGCACATAAAGAGTAATCAAAATTACCAATGGAAATAATGATACCAAAACCATAATAAACTCAAACATTTTATCTTTATTTATTGGTCAATACTGAGTAGCAGGGGGCCATGTTTCATTTTTTATAATAGTGATGGTGATTTAACCTATGATATAACAAATGAGAAACTATGAAAACTAGATTTTTATCTAGTTGACCATATTTCACATAGGCTATTTTTAAGCTACAAGTCCTAGAACATATAATCTAAAATTAACTTCAAAAGATACAAAATTAAGTCTAGATAAGGGAGAAAAAAATATAATATGAGCATGTAAAATATTTTTATTCCATACATACCTCTTGGTTGAAAACATTAATTCAACCTTACAAGGGGAAGCTACAAATACATCATGTGAAAAATTTGGAGTCTTCTCAAAAGGATTCACAACACCTTTTATAGATCATGACACAACAAGATACTCTATACATCATTATATCTATACTAAAACATTAAATGATATTTTTACCTTCCACCAAACATAGATCAGGTAGTAGACTAATAACTACAAAAGAAGTACCATATTATAAATATCATCAATCATTGTCCATAACACAAATCAATGTGAGGCATTAAAAATACAAATTTAGAAATATCTGAATGAGATACATATAAAAATTGTGTCTAAAATGTACAAAAGGCATAACACCTCCAATATTTCAAAACATAAAAATCTGTCAAAGAGACCAAAGAATCAAGATCTAACCTTTATTACAAATATTTATTGAATTCATTTCCCTAACCTGAAGGTCAATATACATACTTGTAATACAACTTGTAGTTTTACAAAATTAAAATAGTTTGGATATAATATATACGAATAATGATATCCATAAACATCTTTTAATCTCTTGGAAATATTATATTATGCACCTCATGTGGTCCCAAGGTAGTGGAGCTTGTTATATGGGTAATGGATCAATAACCACACTTGACTTTGCATTTTGGGTTGCATTGGTTGATTAATATGCATTCCATTGTTAGTAGTGAAAATCAATGTCTTATTTTTCAACATGACAAAAAAGAAGTTCATATCCCATATAATGGATATGAGGTACAACTGCATACAATTTTTGGTATAGAGTTACTAGTAGATACAACACATTTGTCAATTATTTAGTATAATTTTTTTTGTAAAATTAAGCCATTATGTAGTATCTTGGCTCTTGATTATAAATACTTGTTGGAATAAATGTTTTCCAATATTCAAAATATACCAAAAAAAATTAAAAATAAAAAAAACTCAAAAATAAAAAAAATAGTATGTATCCTATTAGCTCCTTGGCATATATGTTTTTGGCCCCATGTTGGTAGATGGCATACCAATATTTCATATATACACATATGTTTCACACATCTTTTTAGTCTGATATAGGCATACACATATATATGATCTATGAACTTATGGATGTTGGGATTTCCCTTTACTCACATCACTAGAATGTTGGGGGCATCCAACTTATTTTATCATGATACATCTAGGTTATATAATTATTTGTCATTTTACATTATCATGTTTGAGTTCACATATGTTCTTACACATGTATTTATTTATGATAATATATTTCACAATGTACTTAATATGCTATGTAATTGACGTTTTTTGCTAACAAATAATCTAGAAATTAGTATGATATGTTTATGATAGTTTCTTATGCTTTAATATATACACTTATTTATGTGTCTTGCCTTACTATTATCTTATTTCTGAGCATATGAATATGCTCCATTGTTTACAACCCATCAATCTATATTTTCCTATTGTTAGCATTTGAGTATGTCATTACTTATTGTATGGACATTTGAATATGCCATTTTTAATTTTGTGGGAATTTTACTAAGTCATGCCCATCCAATTGTGCAAAATTTTAACAAGCTCTTTATTTGCAGTCTCCTTGGACCATTATCTTTTTGCTTATTTTTTAGTGCTCTTATGTGTGTGCTTGGTTGAGTTTTGAGCTTGTAGTGTTACTATATAGATGTTTCCATGATATTTATCATGCATCTTAGGCCTTGATGTGATAAAATCTATGTTATTCAATAATACATTTAGATAGACATTTCCATCTATATATTATATGATTAATTCACAATTATATGTTTATCTTATCCTTTTAAGGTGAGGTAATTAATAGTAACTATTTTACATCACCTTAAAGAGGGGTGAGGGGGGCATGTCAATGGGGGAATGTCATAGAAGCATGGATTCCACATATTCATATTTTTAGATATAGTGGGGGCATGTTTTGGTAACATGTTCTCAACACTTATTTAGTACACAACATACTTAGATTATAGTGAGGGTATGCTTGAAAACATGCCATCTACATTGTAACTTATATCATTTTTTATATCCCTTTATATATATTAGGGGCATGTTTTGGAAATGTGTTCTCCACACTTACATAGTTATTAGATTATCCAAAATCATAGTTATATGATTTAGATACACATTTGTGGTATAATTATTTATATTCATACCATTTATATTCATAATTTTTTATTTATTAATATCTAAGGTGCATATGTTATGTAATGTGAACCTAATATTTAAAAATCAAATTGGTTTCAAATTATAAACACTTGTAAGGACCGTTACTACCCACTAGGTTGGAATTTTATGAACTATATTCAGTGGATCTACTGTAGTAGTTGGTTTTCTTGTTGGTATGGTTGAGGTGATTAAATAAATTAATATTTCAAATTTTATATATTTTCATTAATTTCATAATCTAGCCTTACTATTTCTATAGTGTGAGTTGACTTGGTTCACTCACATATGATAAGTTATATATATGACTGGGTTGTACGATTGGGCTAATTTCAACTGTTGAGTGGCAACTCATTTTTTCTCAGAGGTTGGGGAAATTTCCCTCCAATGTCTCTCTCTCTCTCTCTCTCTCTCTATATATATATATATATATGTATATATATATAGATATGCACTTTTTACATTTATATTTATCCTAATATTAGTTTTAGTTATTCATAATAATATATCTTTCAAATGAAATTTCCAAAAGGTAAGATGGTTGTGGTGTACTAAAAATTGATCTCTTTCAATGTAAATCATTTAACTGCTTTAAATTTCAAATTATATGCACTAATTATATAATATGACATGATCTTGGTTTTAGGTTAGTCACCAACAAAGTATTAAATATGTATTCAAGTAAATATAAGTTGTGTTATACACACCTAGGTATGCATTCCTTTTTATTTAAACTAGAAATTTCATTTCTAGATTAAAGGAAGGATAAGGGAATGTAGGCACTATTTATGAATTATATATCACCTTAGTCTTGTAAACTTGGAAAATACATATCATGGATGTACCTTCAACTTATAGACATTTTTTATTTCCAAAAGGGTCATGTATAGTATTTATTTGTGAATAATTACTTATCTCTTAGTCCAAAAAAATTATTCTAATGACTTAAGACATATATTTCTGAGAATACTTTTAACCGGATTATTATCCATCACTACAAGTTTGGGACTTGTACCTATTTACTTACTAAAAACACTTGTTTCATATCCAGACTCTTAGGTCAATGTAAGTGTCCTACCCTAATGCAAGTGTCTAGTGCCTAAAGTCATCAAATTGTAAAATAAAACATATTACTATGGTTGACCTAAGTGCTTTAATATGATATATTATATAAAGGGATTGGTATAAATATAAGATCAACCCTCATTCATTCAATTCCTAGCACAAAATTGTAAAAAAAACCTTATCAACTCACAAGGAAACTTACCAAAATCATTCTATCAAACATTTAAGTTAGAAAAGCTTCCCTATTCTCTCATATTTCCATATCAGTTCTAGGGACAACACATCTATGAGTCTAATGTATTGAAGGATCATCCCAAGAGATATATTTTCCAAGTTATAAGTTAGGTCACTATTGTACTTACTTTTCACATATTGCATCCTTAAGCACACAAGATAAAACATATTAGGTAACTACATAAGTCTAACACCCTTTTCATAGTATTAACTGTGTAGGTAGTTCTCATTGATAGAGGGGTATTTGGGGTAGCTTGACACTATTTTACAACAAACCCATTTTTCCCATAACCACTATGAAGATTAAGAACTAAGGTTTTCTAATTTAAAAAGGTTTGAAATTTCATGAACTATATTTAAAAACACTAAAGTAAAGTTGATACAAAAAATAAAAGCATCTAGGTGGTCACATCTAGTTTTAAAATGCATTCCATACTAGACACCTACATCTAATCTAGATAGTAGCATTAGCATAATCATCTTAGACTAACACATGTGTCTATAGCTATAGAGGTAATTAATATAAAATTTGGTGACTATTCTAGAATCTTCTTCCAGTCTATTTCCCACATGTTCTAGATCCAGATCTATATTGGCATCAAAACCAAGTATTTTTTTCATTATCATTTAAATATCTAACATAGTTATAATTTATGTTCTTATCATATCTCAATATCTAATTCATATTATTGTTAATATGATTTTGTAAATTAATTAGCCTACTATAGATCTATTTATCACCCTTGTATTTATTCATTTCTATAATATCAACATGTTAAAGCCCAAATATGTACCATAGGTGCCCAAAATGTTAAGAAACACTTCACATTTTAGAATTCTAGAAATTTAGGGCATGAGTTGTGGGTTGTGGTAATCATATTACCTGTTGGTGGAATAGAAGCAGAATAAGTGATTGTTTCACAATATTTATATTAAGTGTTGGTTGGGATCCGCCATTAACAAATAGTACATGTATGTAGAATATGTAGTATACTATGTAAAAAATAGTGAATTATGATCAAGAACTAAATTAATAATAAATTTAAGATGGATATTTTCAATGACAAGCTAAACTAGAGTGATTAGGCTAAAGAAAGCAAAAGAAAGAGTAGCATAGAAAGAAAGATGTTGTTTGTCTTGTTTTAACTATTATGATAGAGTTCACATATCCTCTGAACATGCATTCAAGAAAAGTATGAAATTATCCTAATCCCAAATAACTACATACATCAAGTAAGCTTCAAAGGAAAATATGAAATGATGCAAATAGAAACTAGGATTAATTTAAATATTCACTCCTACAAGCAAACAATGTCATCCCAAATGCAAAAGAAGTGTAGCAAATTAAATAAGCCTAAGAACCTTGAACTAATCTACCAGTGGCACAAATTAACAACTCTGCATCTAATATACACATTCAAAATCTATAGTAACAATTCCAATCTATAAGTAAAACTAAACAATTGAGAGAGAAACCATATAATACTTCACACAAGCAAATACTGGACAATCTTTGCAGAATTTCTTTCTTATATTAACTACTCAAAGTTTACAAAGTATTTTGGTTCTAAGAACTCCCCCCATTTTTGGAAATTGATAATGATCCTTTTATATGATGTAAGGAATCATGTTGATCAGTTCTAATCTAATTACATTTGAACATATGTATAGGATATGTGTCCTTTCACATGTAAATAAATTATCTTTTATAGTGAACTGACCTATAGACAATCTATGCTCTTAAAAATTGTGCATGTTTATATAAAAGAATATCCTATTTCAAAATATCATAAAGTGTTGGTTAAAATAATAGTATTCCTATTTCACTTGACTTAGTACCTACCGGTTGATGATATGCTCTATAATAGTTGTAAGGTCTTCATTATTCTCAGATGCAGCCCCATACAAGTGTGGCCCTATTTTCCAAATAATCAAAGATAAATAGTGATCTAATGGGTAGTTATTTTAAACATTATGAGATTGAATCCCAACCATTTATAATACCAAGGCCGTAGGATCTCTAATTTTTCCCATTTGACTCATATATAGCTTTATGTGGTAATTCCATGGCATATCAGGTCATTATATTCATTATTGTCCAAAAGTGATTATAACCCTTTAAAATTTGGATCCAATTTTGCTATGTTAAAATTGATATACTCATGCCCATCATTTAATGTCTATGGGAATGCCGTTGATGATTGTGAAGAGCATGTGAGAGCTAATTTCAAACACATGGTCTAGGCTCTTTACTATGTTAAGATTGACATCTTTGTGCCTATCACTTGACATCCATGGGAAAATCTTTGATATTCATGAGACAATAAATTTTAACATAGTTATGGGAACTATCTGCCAAGCCTACCACTTGTCATCTTCTAGTTTGCTCGGCATTCTATGTGTATCATGTGTCGATCCCATATGTCTTCTAACTATTCAACATGGTCTCACTCTATTTGATTGAGATGGTATGAATCAACACTAGCCATTTATTTCCAAAAGGTGCTTAGTCTTTAAAATGAGGTCCATAGCTTGACTTTTAAATTATTGGTCATGCTATATTTGATCAGGGTCCTCTGCTTAAACACGTACCTTAGACTAGGATATAAGTCACCAAATGCAATTGGTCCATGCATTTTATAAAATATTAAGTTAGTATTGATAAAATATATAAATGACTTAGGCTAAAAATGATTAATATAAGTTTGAAACAAATAAAAATGACCCCAAAGATAATAAAAGGACTAAGGCATAAAGATTTTGGACCAAGGTGATAATCACATAATATAAGAGACCTCACATAAAATGACTTAGGATAAGGTCTTAACCTAAGGTTGTATTGTATATCTAAATATGATGGAAATTTTGGATAAGGCCTTAGGCTTGGTAATAAAAGTGACCCTTGATTTTCACTTGGTCCATGCTAAGATTAAAGGGATCATGTGATATAAAATAGACCAAATGTATGATTTTTAGCCTTAGGTTTAGTCATTTTATGAACCATGACCAAGCCTTAGGATAAAATTTTAACTAAGACCATGGTATTATTAATTTGTTCCTTCTCAAACTTAAATAAAATGTTCTCACTAAATTTAAATTTTAATTAAAAAATCTAAACAAAACATTAGTGTAAGGGTTCAAAAACATGAATTTAGTTAATCAATTATAGATCAAGGTTAATAAATGATAAATTTTACATTGAAGCACAAAAACCCTAAGAATTATCAATCCCAAATGGGCTCTATTAAACCTACAACCTAAAACATAACTATCCAATTTTAGCACTTTAGATAAGATTAAAACAAAACCATGAAACAATAAGTCAATCAAACCATGGTGTGGATGATCTTCAAATAAAAATAATGAGAAATCATGATAAGGGTACTTTTAACAAGTGGATTATAATAATTAAGGAACAAATTTGCATAATTTGACAAATGGTCCCTATTTTTAAGAAATTGGGGTATGTTGACCTCAATAAATGGTGAATTATGGATTAAACATAGCAATATGTTAGAATTCGAAGTCTCTAGTTCAAACTAGTAATTAAGATACTTATTCCATTTAATCAAGAAACATTATTAAGATAATTTAATGGTTAAAACAAATATTACATATGTAAAATTAAAATCAAACATCAAAACTTATTCATGTTGTGTATGTGCTTTGATTCCACTTACTGATTGCCAAAGGATTTAGAGAACAACTTTTAGGTTCAAGACTTTGATCATTCACATTGACTTTTAAAATGTTTAAATATTAATTAAGAATCATGATTTATCTCAAGGAAGGATTGGGCATTACTCTAATTCTAACTATTCATCCATGGACCTAATAGAGATGCCTTTGTCTCCACTCAAGGCCTTTCTCTACTTCCAGTCAGGCATCTATAGCCCTGATGGAGATTACCAGAATTACCTTTGCTTGTAAATATTTTTATTTTGAAATAAGATCTTAGTTTTTTATTTTTAAGATCATTTTAGCTTTTTAGAGAAGTTTGGGAACTAGGTTAGCCATGTTTAGGGATTTTGTCAAGTGTTTGATTTTTATAAAATCATATTTGGCTGTAAGCTCTATCCTAGGCAAAAAAAATTTAAAGTCTAAGAATGACTATGCTCTAATAATTTAGGATTTCATCTTACATGTGAAATCCTTCTTAAAACCAATTTTAGATCAATTTTTTTTTAATATCTTAAGGAATAATTAACTTATCCATCAGTATTTTCTAGTTTCTCTAAACTATAACATCAAATTCATATTTCATCCATCAATGATCAACCAATGTTGAGAATTCATACCTACATTTCTGAACTATGAAGCTCTTCAGCAGTTTAGATAAAACTTAGGCTAAGAATTATCCAAAAGGAATTTTTTAGAAGCAAGGAAGAAAGATCACACAGAGCAAACAAATATATATATATATATATATATATATATATATAGACACTATCTACAACCAAGGGATAAGAAGGAAAGAAACATGAAACAAAGAACAAGAAAGAAACTAAACTAAGTCCTACACTAACCCCATAAATTACTTACCTCCAAGATCAAATAAAAAGTTATTTATCCTACTACAGAACATTGAACCATGATTAATTACATTAAATGGCCTCTTCTTGTAGATAGGAGTACATGTATGCTTGTGTCTTATAGGTGATGTAGTTTGGTCTCCTATCAACATTATCAAATGTATGGATCAAAGGGTATGAATCTAAGACCTAATCATCTTCTTCCCAAATCCTTTTATCTTGCATTAAGAATGCTAATTCTCCTTCAGTCATATATAGATAATGACTTATATCATCCTCATTTAATGATGGCAACTCATCTAACATTCTCATCCTAATGTATCCATTAATCTCATATTGAGGTGTGGATAGACTATCCATATTTATGCCAAAACATTCCATGTTATCTTGAAAAGGCTACTTAATCTTGATAAACTAAAAGAGCATGAAATCCATCTAAAACTTTACAATTTGAATCAAGTTGATCACATACTTCCACCTCTTTGAAGGTGTCATATGAAAATTCTTGATCTGTTTCACTTGCTTCATCTTCATCCTTCATCCAGAATGGTATCTCAGCTACCCAATCAAGTCCCAACTCATCTTGCTTTGAGATCTACAAAATGATATTATTATCTTGAAATACCTCAATTTTTTTCAATAAATCTTAGCATAAATGTTTCCACTCATCTTCTTCTTCAGGGGTAGACTCTATTTTAGTAATGACCTCATATGAATTACTTTAATAGCTACCTTCTAAAGAGAAGTCATCTTGTATTTGATCTTGTTCATGAGGTTGCTCATATTGAACATCCATTTCATCTTCTATATCATCATATGATTCACTTTATTATTTAAATGAAAAATTAAAAGTCTGTATGAATGATTTATAAATCTCTACAAAGCCAAATCTCCCTACAATAAAGTATTTATTAAGCACAGGTTCAAATTTATCCCTTTGACTTTGACATGCTTCTAAGACACTATAAAGATCAACTAGACATGTATCACAAATAATCATTTCTTGTATGTCCCCATATGACTCATTGTAGTTTCTATCATGAAACCTATTGAATCTTTGAGAAATATAGCCTCTATTGGAACCTTCCCCAAAATTTTCCAGTTGCTTTTGCAATTAAAGAAAATTAGTGCTTAGATTTTGAACCATCTTAAGTATGGATTCATTCTCATTCTCTAGTGTTTCTAAGTTATGATCTTGATTTTCATTACTAGGGGGTACTAAATCTATTTGTCATTATGAATGAAATATATTTATATCATTGTTTGAGAATCCCAAATTTTGGCCAAGATAGGTAGGGCTTAAGGGCAATTGGTTTAGTGGTTGTATCTAATTTAAGATAGACACACTCTGATTGGAATTAGGAATGACATTTACTTCTAGGAATTTGATTTTGATATTTAGGATAACATATGCAAGCTAACCTTGAGGCTAAATTTGATCATTGATTATTACTGCTTTAGCATAAGATAATGTCAAGGTATTTATGACCCTAATAGACCTTTTAAATAACACAAAATTCATGGGATTGAAAGCATCCTTATATATCTCCAAGGCTAAGGGCTCTTCAAGTCTATAAGGGGATACATTTCCATTAAATGTCTTCTAGAACCTAGCATTAAAGACACTAATGGGTTCATTTTTCTATTCTAATAGTGGTGAATTACTGATATAGAATGCATGGATTAATTATTTTACCAAATTGATCAATAAAGATCTTGTTAAAATCATTCTAACTAGTAATATAATCCTCTGGAAGGTTAAGGAACCATTCATATGTAGCATATTTCATATTAAATAGGAACAATATACATGTTACATATTCATGGATAACATTTAAGATTCTTAAAGTAGATTTTAAATATCTAACATGTTCTTTAGTAGTGATAATGCCATTGGAATAGAAAGAAGGTAAATACCTTTCTGTATTTCTTGGTAAGTCATGTACCTAACCAAGCATGTTGATATAATATCCACTTAACCATACCATATTTTGATGAGGATCTTACCTGTGGTGGTTCTAGATCCAAATCCTATTTGAAATATAATTTGTAAGTTTCATATTTACAAAGAATAATGATCAGACTCACACATTAAGCAAATTTTGTACAAACATGTATAAAGAAAAACAAAAGACATCAATCTTTAACTAAATTAGCTTGAAGATATTCCCAAATACATTAATATGACTAATCTTTACATATTTAAGTTTAGATGAACTCCAATTTGCAAAGAATCAATCAAGTTTTGAACAAAACCACTATTACTAACCTCAAACACCTTGGATTTAGGATATATTTACCACAAATACTTAGGGATATTTAAGGAATATCAATATATGGCTAAAGAAAGCCCAAATACTAACTTAAAACAATAAATATTGATTATCTTTGCATAATTACGCCAAAAGGAACATGAATATACAAATAATACACTAATCTTTGGACATAATTTCACCAAAATGAGTAAAGATTCTACAAATACATAAAGATCTAACTAGCCCCCCTTTTAGCACCAATGAAGCTCCTCCTTTTGAAGCTTAAATATGTACCATAGGTTCCCAAAATGTTAATAAACACTTCTCATTTTATAATATTAGAAATATAATTCATGAGTTGCAGTTTGCAGTAATCTTGTTACATGTTGGTGGAATAGAGGCAAAACAAGTGAATATTTCACAATATCTATATTAAGTGGTGGTTGAGATCCACCATGGCCAAATAGAAGATCTATGTATAATATGCAGTATACTATGTAAAAATTATTGAATTATGATCAAGAACTAATTTAAGAATT
The DNA here is from genome assembly GCA_037957365.1 of Torreya grandis. Taxonomy (NCBI): domain Eukaryota; kingdom Viridiplantae; phylum Streptophyta; class Pinopsida; order Cupressales; family Taxaceae; genus Torreya; species Torreya grandis. Next base: position 909,681 of record JARHVA010004241.1, on the reverse strand, counting down.
AATTTAAGATTTATATTTATAATGACAAGATAAAATAGAGTGATAAGGTTAAAAAAAATCAAAAGGAAGGGTAGGGAAAAATGAAAAATGTTTTTGGTCTTATTTTAGACATTATGACAAAGTTCACATATCCTTTGAACATGCATTAAACCAATGTATTAAATGAAATATCTTAAGCCCAAATCACAACATACATCAATAAATCTTTAAAGGAAGGTATGAAATGATGAAAATAGGAACCATGCTTACTTTAAAGATTCACTCCTATAAGCAAACAATGTCAGCCCAAATACAAAAGAAGTGAAACAAAAGAAATATGCCTAATAAACCTCAAATAATCTAGAAGTGGCACAAATTAACAACTCTACATCCATGAAACACATCTAAAATATATAAGAATAATTAAAATCTAAACATAAAACTAGACAACTAAGACAAAAACCATATAGCACTTCACACAAGCCAATACTGTAGAATCTTTGAAGAATTCCTTCCTCATATTAACTACTCAAATTTTACAAAGTAATTTAGTTCTAAAAACTCCCCCCTTTTTTTCAACTAAAAAAGCTCCTTTTATAGGATGTGAGGAAGCATGTTGATCAGTCCTAATCCAATTAAATTTGAACATGTATATAAGACATGTGTCTTTTCAAATGTAACAAAATAAATGATCTTTTCTAGTGAAATGCCCTATAGATAATCTGTGCTCTTACAAATTTCACATGTTTATATAAAATAATTTCCTATCTCAAAATATCATACAATGTTGGTTATAATAAGACCATTCCTATTTCACCTAACATAGTACCTACTGGCTGATGATGTGCTCTATAATTATTGTAAGTTCTTCATTATTCTTGGATACTACCCCATACAAGCATGGTCCTATCTTTTAGCTACTCAAAGATAAATAGTGCTCTAATAGCATAGTCAGTTCAAACATTATGAGCTTAGATCCCAGCCCTTTATAATACCATGTCCACAAGGTCTCTAATTCAGCCCATTGTACTCATATATAGATTTACATGGCAATCCATGGTATCTTGGGTCATTCTATTCATTATCCAAAAATGACTATTGCCATTTAAAATTTGGTTCTGATTTTACTACATTAAAATTGACATCCTCACAGTCATCATTTAATATCTAAGAGAATGTCTTTGATGGTCATGTGACCATCAATTTTAAACACATTAACTAGGCTCCCTACTATGTTAAAATTAATGTCCTCATGATCGTAACTTGATGTCCATAAGAACGTCTTTGATGTTTATTTGAGCATAAATTTTAAACACATGGTCCAAGATATTTACTATGTTAAGATTGATGTCCTTGAGGTCATTACTTTACATCTATGGGAACATATTTGATGGTCATGTGACCATAAATTTTAACATAGTTATGGGGACTAACTATCAAGCCTACCACTTGTCATCTTTTGGTTCATTCTAAGTTTTTCATGTGCCACATGTCGATCTTGTAGGACTTATAAATATTCAATGTGGTCTTTCTTTATTTGATAAAGATGGTATGAATTAATGTTGGTCATTTATTTCCAAAAAGTGCTTGGTATTTAAAATGGGTTCCACTACTAGAATTTTTAACCATTGATCATGTTCTATTTGATCAGGGTCCTCTACTTAAATGCATTTGTAGACTAGGATCTAAGTAGCTAAATACAATTGGTCCCTATATTTTATAAAATATTAAGTTATGCTCTATAGCATGTATAAACGACTTAGGATAAAAATGATTAAGCTAATTTCAAAAAAATAAAAAAGGACCCTAAAGATAATAAAAGGACCTAGGCACGAAGATTTTGGACCAAGGTGATAATCATATAACATAAGGGACCTTGCATAAAATGACTTAGAATAAGGTTTTAACCTAAGGTTTCATTGCATAACTAAATGTGATAAAACTTTGGAATAAGGCCTTAGACTGGGTAATAAAAGTGACCCTACATTTTCACTTGGTCCATGCTAATATTAAAGGGATCATGTGATATAAAATAGACCAAGTGTAGTATTTTTATCCTAAGTTTTGGTCGTATTATGAACCATGACCAAGCCTTAGGATAAAAATTGACCTAAGATCATGGTATTATGAATTTGTTCATGCTCAAACTTAAATAGAAGGTTCGTACCAAATTTAAATTTGAATTAAAAGGCTTAGGTAAAACATTAATTTAGGGTTTTAAAAACATGAATTTAGTTATTAAATTACATATAAAGGTTAATAAATCATCAATTTAACATTGAAGCACAAAAAACCTAAGCATGTTCAACCCCAAATGGGCTTTATTAAACCTACAACCTAAAACACAAATATCCTATGTTAGAAATTTAGATAAAATTAAAGCAAAACCGTGAACAAATAAGTCAATCAGACCATGGTCTGGATGATATTCAAATAAAAATAATGTGAAATCATGCTAATGATACTTTGATGAAGTGGATTTTAATATTTAAGGAACAAATTTGTACAATTTGAAACATGGGTCCCCATTTTTTATAAATTTGGGTATGTTGACCTCAACACAACCCTATATATCCTCACGGTGTCCATATCAAAAAATTATGCATAAATATCCACACATTGACTTATGGTGAGGGATAAGGGTGGGTATCAACACATACTAGAGAGATTGAAACACCCAACCTAGCAAAGACATTTTCTTCATGGTATCCAATCAATGGACCAATTGTCAGATGCTCTCTTTTTGATAATAATGTTATGGAAACATCCTTCTTGTCATTTTCATCATCCATAAGGAGTAATTTATGTTATCCCCATGTCAATGACCTTATGGATTTATCATTGGTGGCTAATGTATGCATAGATTTACATTGGATCAAACTATTTTTAGGTTTGACCCCCACTAGTTTAATATCTTCATCATTTGGGTACCCATGTTTATGACTACTCATTTATACTTTAAACACCTCTACTACTCTTAGGATAACATTATTGATAAAATTAACTCTTCTAAGTTATTATAAAGGATATAAACCCTTAGGTATAAGGATAACAACCATGTTTTCCTATTATTTCCACCTATCATAAAAAATGTATAGGTGTTTCTCTTCAAGGGTGATAACTCTCATGGCTATTTAATCTAGGTTCATATCAATTGGATCAAAATCAAGGTTGTCTTGATATGAGATATATTCCCTTTTTATCTCTTTTAACTCACCTTACTCATGTATACAACTAATTTCCATGTTATTTTCTCCCACCCCATTCATCTCCAATAATGGGATGGGAGTCAAAATACTAAAATTGAGCTATTTATCATGTTGAATCAACTTGCCAAGTGTAAGAATAACATGTGATAGGCAAGTTTTAGATACATAACATGCATCTTCTTCATCTAGCTACTCCAATTCTTATACTTCATATTCTAGTTGATTATAAGAGATTTATGATTTTTGCTCTTATTAAAAAGGTATAATCACTAAAAATGAGTAGGTGAATTAGTGAGCCTAGATATTTCAACTTTAGTTTGAATCCTTCCAAACTCTTAATCAATTAATACATACATTCATGAGGAATACACATCATTCATAGTAATGAATAAAAAAGACAATGCAAGATCAAGCACATTACATATGTGGGAAACCCTCTTGGATAATAAAACCCACTAGAACTTGTAATTGGACTATTATCTTATAATAACAATATCTAATTTAGACTAGCAAGATATTGATCAAGGAACTACCATTCCTGATTTTAGTGAGATTGCAATCCCACACAGAGCTACAACAAATGTCTAGTTGAACACCCATAACAACTAGACTTTTAGCAAGTTTCCCCTTACAAGGAGGAAATAACCCCCTTAGATGTTGATAACCCACATCAACACCTATGAACAAATCTCCTTGACATTTATTACCTATAAATATGATGGAGATACAACATATATAAGCTCTCTTCAAATTTTTACACTCAGTGCAACCAAATCCATCTTTTGGACCACTCCACACTTCTCAACAATAAATATTTCACCAAAACACTCCATATTTATCAAAGCACATTACATACTTTAACCACCACACAAAGATCAATTATGACATATTACATATCCAAACTATCCCCACTCTTCAACTTTACACACTCAATGCATCCTTATCAATAATAACGCTATCATAGCTTCAAAAAATGACCAAATGGTCATACACATAGTCCACACACTAATGTACCTCTCATATCAACCACCAATCTCAAAAAAACACCAAAAATTATTCACTCATTCTCAAGGCATCTAAAACATCCTTTTGGATCACTCTAGACCTCTTTACTCATTCTCAACCTACAAGAGCATTATTCTAACCTCACAAACATGACCTATAAGTCATACACATAGTCATTAATCTTCTCTAGCTCTTAACCCATCCATTGGGCACACTCAACCTCCTTACTTCTTTGTTTCAATGCTCACCCCACATCCAAGTCATACATGTCTATAAACCAACACATTTGGTTTCACTATTTATAAAGCAAACATGATCATCACCATCTTGGTCAGCCATTTCACTTGCCTTAGACCTTAAGGCATATATCATTTGAAGACATAACTCAAAAAATTCTTCATAGTTTTTTCATATCATCTATGGGTCACTCTTAAGGAACTACACCTTTTAATAAAGCCTTTGTATCCCTTATAGATCTCATTTGAACCCATTTACTCCTTTAACACTTTGTTGAGTAGTAAAAAAGAACACAATACCACTTTAAAATACATCAATCCACTCCTTATGTCCCATTAAACATCCTAAAATGATCATAGTCATCTTAACTAACCTTTTAATATTCTCAAACAAATCAAACATTGACCTAGTATAAATAGTCACCATGAACAAACACACAATCAACTTCTTAAGCATTGTTCATACTCAAGATAAATTGATCATACCTCCAAAATAATCATAGAACATCCTCATGGATTCTAAAATACTACCCAATAGATAATTCATCATGAGACATCGAAATAACATCAAAACAAGATCAAATATCCTTCTTGTCTCACTTGTAAAATAAGCATGAACACATAGTCAACTTATAGGCTCAATATATTTGACTGTACTCACTTTCAGATCTTTAAATCTATATAGCTAGATGCACCATGGATTCCTATTCATATTTTAATTTTAAGTCACTAGAAAATTGGACTTCTATAGAAATATATGGATGAAACACAGATATCTAGTTTTTCCTTGTGTTAAATTCAAATATTTGAATTCAAATGATTATAGTTAACCTTCAAACACAAAGCTCAAATATTATGAACTCTTAGCTTAGATTGAATACACACCATCAATCTCTTCCAATCTTTAATGCATAGGTGTTAATGCTTAGATGTTAAAACTTGGCCACTTTGACCTCATCTTGTGAAATATTTAAATGTTGAATCAACATGCTTCATCTATCTCTATAGATCAACTAGGTCAATAACTATCAGCACTCACCATTTGATCAATCTGTATGAAAACTTCCTCATCATTGGATCCTTATCCTATACCTTGGTTCAGTCATTAAACATCATGTACCTATCCTCATCTTGTTTCTTCCTAACTTCTTGGAGTAATGCACACCACAGATCTTACTTGAACTTTAACACTTTAAAAAATGACTAAGTATGGGGACCCTTTCAATATGCCCAAATAGCCATTTTTTATCCTTAATAAATTCTTTTGTGCTTCAACATAGGATCTCAAATTTGGACCAGATGATCTCTTCACATAGGAAAATCCAAGCATATGACACATTACTCCTAGAAATATCATATGCATGAGATATAATGCCATTAAAATTCTCTCAAAAACTTCTATCACTGAGCCAACTATGTCAAAACCTACCTAAGAAGCCAAATTTGAGCATGCATAACTTTTGTCATGCTTCAACACATGAACTCAAATTTAGTAAAAATAATCTATGCTCAAAACTAAAAAAACACATAAAATCAATTTATCTTGACACCTTCATACATGAAAGATATAACATCATCAAAATTCTCACTTAGCTCTTTCTTGCCTTATGCAAATTTGGCTTAGTACAAAAAAATACAGTAAAATTACTTGGGAGCCCAACTTTGCATATGCATATCTTTTGATGTGCTTCATTGAATGATCTAAATTTTATCATGAATTAACTAGGTCTAAAAATGAACAAACTCATATGATCACCTTTTCTTGAAATGTCTACACATATGAGATATTCTACCATCAAACTACTTACTTAGCTCTTTCTAGCCATATTGTAAATTTGGTTAAGTATTGGAAAATAATGAATTTTGACTAAAAGGCTAACTTTACACCCTCATATATTTGACTGTGCTTCAATGCATGACTTGAGATTAGACACATAATAACTAGGACTAATGTTATCATAACCATATAACCAACTCCTCTTCAGTCATTTCCACATGGCAATAGTGATGTCATCAAACTGCCTACTTAGGTTTTATGCCACTAGACCCAAACTATTGTAGTCATATAAAATGTCCAAATTGATAGTTTGAGTGTGGCTTGTGATACCCCATCCATAGGTCCTTTTTCATTCTCTTGTGACCCTTATAGACACCTTTTTTCTCATTACCAATCATCTAAAACATTTAAAACCCTTATTCCACTTGATCTAGATAGTATTCCTTGAGCCAATATTATTCCCCTATGTGCCAAGCAAGTAAGACAAGAGTGTTGATCTTGGACTATAAAATTGGTAACCAAAGTGTCCCATTTTTGGCTCTCTTGTCCTTTTTCATTTTGAGCTCCAATAGTCATTTTCATCTGGTCCTTATCCTTAATTAGATGGATTAGCATGAATACATCTGATCCATGACCAATAGCTCCCTATAAAAACCCACTCAAAGTTAATTTACATGGGAGGTGACAAAATATATAAAGCAATCAAGAATATAAACAAAGCACTAAGGAAAATTTCCCTATTCTTTGCATACAGTCACCCAATATAGATGCAAACATACTCAAATCCTCATACCAGTCCCTAACCACCTCAAACACTATCAAATTAGCATTTGCATCCAAGTCACACTATTTCACAAAGCACATTAGGTAGGAGAACTACATATGGATTGATCCCTCTTCAAATTATTGGTATGTAGGTAGCGTGCCCACACAAGGGGTGTGGATTATGTATTTAGTGCATCTTACACACTACCCCCCCTCTTTCTCAAGTGATTTAAATATAGTTTTATAAAGAATAATGGATGGTTAGGTTTTGAGGATAAAATTAGCTAAATAGTGAGTTTTGTCAACAACTAGCACTAGATTTTTCATAGACAACATCACATAGGAATAACATAACTACCTATAATGTTTTAGGTCTTTATGATTAGTTTGGACAATAGTGACAAGAGTGAATAATAGTGTTAGACACTAAAGTATCCACTTTTTGGTGCTCCTATCCTTTTGTTAAACAAAATATTGATTCAAGTTTATGACACCTTCTTAGTCCTACACAACCATTTTCATCCTTTGTATCAGCCATATCAGTCTATTTCTAGCTAAGTTATATTTCTTCCTATTTACTACTATTTTTAGAAAGATGAAAAAGATAAACAATTACACAAATCATGACTATAATTATTGTTATATCTTATACTAATTTATTAATACATACCCTTAACTAAAATAATAATAAAACTCCATTATTCCCAAAGTAATTTAAATCATTTGATGAACCCGACTTACTTAATTTACACATGAAAACCCTAAAACCCATAGGAAAATTTTAACTAATTTTAGCAGTATTTTTAAAATTTTTCCTACATATATAGATCATAATTTCACATTTAATTTTTAAAATTTACCATAGTAATTTTAAAAATTATTTCTTTCAAACCCTAGTTGTTTATACTAGGTCCTGATATTTTCAAAACCTAGCCTAAGGTTTCAAAATTAAAATTTTGATTTTTGCACATTGGGCTAAATTTTCCAATTTTATAAATCATGAATTAATTATGCAAAGTTTTATAGTTTCTTTTTTATTCTTGTTTCCTTTCATTTAGCATGATTTCAAAAATGACATAAATACATATGTACATGATATTTAAGACCAATTCAAATATATGGCATATTTCATTAATTATTTAACATACTATCTCTCTATTATGTGTAATTAAATTAAGAATAAAATAATTACATACTTATAGGATATATTACATAAGCTAACAACCAGCTATCAAGTTTCAATGTCATATCTTATACACAAGAAATAAATTCCTTCTCCTCCTCTCCCCCAAGAGGTTGATAACTAATTTCCCTCTAACCAGGTCCATGTTATAACCCATCCAAAATGTGGGGCAGCCTATACTATTATTTCTAATGCATACATTCATCCTATAACTTATTCAACCCCTTTTCAACATGTGTGCTTACATGTTCAATTGAAAGCAACTATGGTTTACACTTGTGAGACTCTAAGGGATCAAATCACCAGTATGAGAAAGTTAATTTCATATTTACAAATGTAGAATCAGATATTACATGAAAACATCATAACATTGAAAACTTAGACTATAATATAAAATCTTCAAAGGCACCCAAATGCAAATCATGTATATACGCCTTCACCTATTCAATTGGTTAAAATAAATATTACATATAAAAACAAGTAATCAAAACAAAGTAACTCTACAATTAGTGATTCAAAAAACATTAAAAGATGAAATAAGAGTTCAAGTGAGGTATTAAGAGAAATGATAAAATCTAAGTTGATCAAACTACCTTCTATACATATAGTGAGAAGATCCATATATTATTGTGCATATAATAGTATTAATACATGGGCATCACATAGATTCATGTTTAGCATTGGAAAAACATATACAACAAATAATTTCTAATAAGGACCCTATACAAGGTAAATTAGTCAATCAATCCACAGTAACATAAGAACACATTCACAAAGGGTCAAATTTATAAACAATACAAAAGTGGTTACCAAAACATAACTCCAAATTAAAAAAAGGATCAAAAATCAAAATGAAAGCAATAAATAATACCACAAGCATAGGTAAATAATTAAAAATATGTAAATATACCTCTCCAAATTGAAGCTCAACATTCAAACTAGTATGGGTTTGATCAAAAATATCTACAATAGTTTGATTATCAAGGTCAAGGGTTGGGCAAGCATGCTCAAGGCATCAGATATACTCCTAGTCTATCAATTGATAATATTTGTCACCAATGTCTAGGATTTATTAAACATCCTAAGGAAAATCATTCACAAACATAATTTATTGAAGGAAAAGATCCAACAACAAAATTTAACACTAGCATTTCATTGGTTCTAAATCAAGATGATAATGATGAGTAGAACAATATAGGTTATTATGATTTCCAAGATACTAATAATGAATCAAAATATTCAAAGTCATATTCAAATCCATTCCCTCATGCTTCACAATCACACATGATTGCTTTGATTGATAAAGGACACCATGATAGGGAGACTCTTCAAAGACTCATCGATTAGTATCATTTTTTCTCAATATTTATTATACATAATATCTTTTTGCTTAATTGTACATAGCTTATTTAAAAATACCAAAAATAATATAATATTTCAAAATACCAAAAAAAAAAAATAACATGTCAAAATACAAAGACATTAATATAACTCAAAACACCAAAAATACTTTTCAGCTGTATGTATTATCTCACATTTCTACTACCATGCTAGACTTACATTTTACTATCATATATCATTATTTTTAAATTTATCTACATTACCATGCTTCAATTGATCTTATTTGAGTGTGTGTAATGACACCAAGATCCTAGATTACTTCACTCTACCCACTGAGGGGGTATCCTACTTCTACATCATAGACATACATCGATATATCTACTCATCAAGGGCATCTTCTACATGACTACACCATCCAAGTTATGTCATTCTTACACCAAAAACTCTAGTTATCATGTTGATGTACATTAGTTACTAGCTTACATAGATTATTCTATTGATAGTCACTAGTATATAGCACTTGTGTATTTCTTAGCATCTAGCTAGTCTTGTACTACATATTTTCCATACTTTCACTTCTTACTTTGATTTGTTAGATGAGATAGTATTTATAGTATTTACATGCCTTCATTTATTTATTTGAGTAGATATATGTGTTTGCATTTATTAGTTATTATTTTTTCACTTGTTTGTGCCTTAGGACATTTGCCAATGTCCTTTGTTTGTACTCTTGTATGTGTTTGTGGCCCTCATGCCAATATTTGTTATTTGAAATTATATGTGTAAGTGGGAATTTTAACATGCCTTGCATGATTTCTTACCTAGTTTGAGTGACATATGCCCATGTCCTTTATTTTCTTGTCCCTTTGGCCTCTTTTGTATGCGTCTTGCCTTGCATAGTTGTTTTCTTGTTTACTTCTCAGTTGTTTGCAATGCCATGATCCACATGATGAATTATCTTTCCTTCTTGGATGTTATGATATAAATCATGCTCCATCCCTCCTTGAAAATTAAAAACTAAATATATTTCCATTTGTAGTTAACTATGGTACACATATTATTACATTGTTACATTTATCTAGGCATACCCCTATTGATCTAACAATCTCCAATACAAACTATGTTATATTTTGAGACATATTTTGGATTATCATTGGTCTATCATGTATTTTATAGTATAACACACTTTCAAGGCTCTTTATTTTGAGGTTAGTCATTACAGGGTCTTCATTCTTACCCTCAAAAGAGGGGGCAACAAATAGGGGTTTTATCATAGAGATCAGAGCCCTGTACCAGTTAAAAATTAGTTTTTAGAACACTTGGAACAATAATAAAAGTTTAAAATATATAAAATATACCAAAAACTAATGATGAATATAGAATATTCATTTAAAATAGTAAAGGACAAGAGTGCCATATTTGGACTATAATGTCAGATAGTAAAGTGTCCTTTTTTGGTGCTCCTATCCAAACAACCAAAAACCTAGATTTTTCAAAAATAGATAGAAACATAATGTTAATTACAATTTTGTCAACTATAATTTAGTTTAGATTGGGTATTTTTAGTACATTTTTACTTAGATAATCTAGATATATGGGGCATAATACCCAACATTATGACTCTTGCTTCCAGTTTTTGATTGGGTAGTTGGTACAACTTCTAGATCAAAATACATGTTATAGACACTAATGATTAGGGGTAAGGTACATGGAACATTTGCCTTATTTTATTTCTAGGTCATTGTATTACCTAGGTATTCTTAGTAATTATGTGCCTTATTCCATCTACATGTGGTTGGCATCATTTGAAAGTGGCTTTCATATAAGCCTGGTTCTCAGTTTCAGAGTGGCTTTCATAGAAGCCTAATCTCCATCTTTTAGAGTGGCCAAGATTGGCCTAATTCTCTATAAAAATTCAACTATCCATGCCATATTGTCAAATTATATAGCATTCATTTGTTTCATGAACCATCTCATATGACACACATTTATATTGGTATTAATTCATAGTTCACACATAGTAGGCAATGATGATGCCAAAAGACTATCTAACCTTTGTATTCTTGAGCCACTTGCCTAGAGGGATTGGACCCATATTCAAAACATCTATTAACACATGAATTATCACACATCTTCACTTATTGGGATGATGGAGCCAAAGGGACAACTTTTGTATTCTTGAACCACCTTCATGGAATTAAGTGTTTGGCTCTATTCATGATATTACTCTTGGTGCATCACATACCCAACATCACTCAACATCACTCAACATAATAAAAAAATTTCTATTGGTTCATGTACCTAATGAGGTTTATTATTCCTTTCTATTCATCTCTCTTTTACTCAACCCTTGCATATTCTTATTTTAGACATAACATGCCTAGTAAGAATTGATCTACTCCTTGTTTTCTCTTGTAGATTTATTCTTCATGTTATGCTCTCTCTACATACACTCAGCATCACACATCTTCATGGGCTTCACCATTGTAGGTAAGTTTATGTATGCTATCTACTTTTCCATTATCCTAGTATTTTTATTTTGTGCATCACTTGAATAAAGTTAGGGAAAATATAATCATATAAAATGTCCAAATTATTAGTTTAAGTTTGGCTTGTGACACACAATCCATAGGTCCTTTTTGCATACTCTTGTGACCCTTATAGACACCTTTTTACTTATTACTAGTCATTTGAAACCTTCTAAAACCTAATTATACCTAAGCTAGATAGTATTCCCTAAGCCAATCTTATTCCCCTAGGTCCTGAGCCTATAGGATAGGAGCGTTGAACTTGGACCATAGCGCTAGGCACCAAAGTGTCCCATTTTTGGCACTCATGTCATTTTTCACTTTGATCCCCAATATTCATTTTAATTTGATCCATATCCTTAATTAGGTTAGTTTAACATTAATGCATTTGACCCATGACCAATAGTTTCCTATAAAATCCCAATCAAAGTTCATTTACAAGGGATGTGACAAAACTTATAAATCAAGAAAGAATACAAACAAAACATCAAGTTAAACTTCCCTATTCCCTATATATAGTCATCAAATATGTATACAAACATACTCAAAGACTCATACCAATCCCTAACCACCTCAAATACTATCAAATTGGAATTCACATCTACATCACACTATTTCACAAAGCACATTAGGTGGGAGGACTACATATGGATTGATCCCACTACAAAGTATTGGTATGTAGGTAACATGCCCACATAAGGAGTATGGATTATACATTCATTGAATCTTACACATTAACCCTCCTCTTTATTAAGTGATTAAAATATAATTTTATCAATCATAATGGATGGTTAGGGTTTAAATACAAAATCAACTCTTTAATAATTTCTATTGACAACTAGCACTTGATTTTTCTTAGGCAAGCTCACACAGGTATAACATAACTACCCAAAAAATTTTAGGTATCTGTGATTAGTTTGGATAATAGTGGTAGGGATAGATAATAACATTGGACACCAAATCATCCTCTTTTTATTTCTCTTATCCTTTCACGAAATGAAATCTAGATTTAGTTTGATGACACCTTCCAAGTCCTTCATAGCCAATTCCATCCTCTATATTAGCTATCTAGGTCTATTTATAAATAATTTATATTTCTTATTACTTATTACTATTTTTAGAAAGGTGAAAAATATAAATAATTTCACAAATTAGGATTCTAATTATTTATATATTTTATATTGATTTATTAATCCAAACCCTTAACTATAATAAGAATAAAAATCCATTATTCTTAAAAAAGTTAAATCAACTATCTTGATGAAAACTATGGGTTACTAGATGAATTCCACTTATGTACACAAGCTCTCAAGTGTAGATAATATATTAGGTACCTCTTACACATGCTTTAATCACCATCCTCATCAATGAACATCTCTAACTAGTCAAACTCTAGAGATCAACAAGCATACTTCAAGCACACTAAGACAAGTACATTACACACTTTGTCATTGTTACTTAGGATATCAAAGAACTTCATCCACTCACCAGGACACTTCCATGACATCACTAAAAACTCTCTAACACTTGTATGTGTATCTCATTACTACCCTAATTTTTAGTTATTAGGTCACTAAAAATAACTATTACCATTTATTCTTTAGACTCATCTTCATCACTACTCTCATATATTATCTCTCACTTACTAAATGGGATATTCTTAGTCAACATGACCAATTTATTATTCATCTCATTTTCACATCCATAGACCCCAATTAATGAACCTTGGAACATGGTTTCATAGTCTAATCCATGTATTACTAGTTTCATATGTCATATAATAAATGACATTTGATTATAAATAAAACCAAAATATGTTGGATCACTAAAATAATACATAATAACATTTTTATTAAATACTAAATTAACATAATTATTAGTGTTAAATGAACAAGCACGGTTATCATTTATCACTAGGAGGTTTGTTTGACAATAGTATTGAATAAATACTTGAATAAAGTATGAAAAATGATCCATGGGTTGACTTGTGTACAAGTGGGTTGAATGATTTTGGGTTTAAACACCTAGTTTTCCTAATGAATAAAACAAATCAACACCATATTCTTGAGGTGTTGATTATTGTTTAATTATGAAAGCTTCTTGGTGAGTCAATGTCAAAAATGTGAGATTAGATGGGGTCCCATGAATAAACATGGAAATGAGTGGATACAATGTTTTAAGATAGACTTCAATAGAAACAAATTTCATTTTTAGGAATGGGTTTTTTTATAAATGGTGGAAATAATTATTGAATACACTAGTGGTTCATTGGGATCCCTAAAAGTTGTAGAAAATTGGTAGTATAATGAAATAAGATTGATGAGCACATTAAAATGGTTAATGATTATAGTTTTAAATGTTTCCCATAAGGTGATCCACGCATTTGGTAAGATAATGTACCAATGGTAATAAATTTCACCTAAGGAATAAGTAAACAAATAACAAGCCATATCCTACTACTAGATTTTAGTTCTTAGGTCCCACTATGACTGTATTTTGGGTGTAATTCATAAGGATTCTTAAGAAAGTCATGATCAGTCCATGGAGTGTTCACAAGGCAACAACCTCCTCCAAACTAATAAGGATTAGATGTTGCTGAGTTTAAAATTTTAGATTTCCATTATTAGAACCTAGAATACGATTCTAGGAAAAGCCTCTAAACTGTTAAAGTTTTGATTTTTTTTGTTGAAATTTTCTATTTAAATATTAATAATCTAGGCCCTCCTTATAGAACCAATTTATTAATGTGTGTTTCTGTAATGCAATAGTTTGGAGAGAGTGTAAATTGTGTCTAACAAGTTCAAAATCAATGATAAGTCTAGAATATTCTAATCAAGCCATCCTAGTGTTAATCTATTGATGGGATTTTTAGCACAATATCTTAGAAGGGATGGAGACCACACAACATATCATTAAAATAGATCTATAAGTATCTCCATTATTTATATCTACTAGGTCTTGGAAAATTAGATCTCGCTTAATTGGTCACTGTAATTTTTTCGATATACGAGGGCCTATGATAGCTATATAATATTTTAATAGTATTATGGTACTTTAAAAACTTAGAGGAACATGATAGTTTTTTGTTTGTTTTTTGTGATTTGAATATATTTTGTAATGATAACATATGCAATAATTTTCCAAATAGATTATTGGATTCAGGAAACAAAAAAATAAATTTACATTTTGAATATTCCCATATAAATAAAAATTAGTTATAATGATGGTTTTGACTAAAATGAAGATAAAATATTTAAGTGTGTTCATTCTTTTGTATTCAAAGATTCGAATATTATAAAATAAATAATGGATAAATTTTATATTAATCAAGATAAGATTGTAAACATATGTAAACATATTGCATTTAAGATTTACCTGTGTGATGAAAATCAACTTTTAAATGGTTTTCAAAAAACAAGAATATAGTTTATTTGTATGCTTATTTATTTTATTATATTGACACTGAAAAATTAATTTTCAATAATTTAAAGGATATTACAATCATGACAATATATATATATATATATATATATATATATATATTGCATTCAAACCCTAGATCTAATATTTTGGAAACAAATAATAAAAGAAAGGGTAAGATGAATGAAAAAACCTATGATATTGGAGATAAAATTGATCCACTTGATGTAAATAATACATAAAACTAATCCTTGTATTAAGTATCATTAACACAACTAGGTAAAAATAAGGTATAATATTCTAATGAGATCAAAACCTGAAAGAGAAACACAAGCCCAGCATATTACATGCACAAGAAATGATAATATTCTTTCACAACTTCAATAATAATCCATAGATCCACTTGAGTAGCATAATAATATAAATTTTTACAATATGAATGAGCCCAATATCCTATAAATAGGGTAGAAAATGAGAGGGATAAATTACACTAAAATTGCATAAAAATATGGAAGACATTAAGTGTTTTGGACAAATAAAAAGCCAACCCTTAGAATGAATCCAATGGGATAATATATAGACAAGAAGAACTCCATGGAGAAATATTTTCCCTCTAAAATATATCTCTTTGCCATTAATTTATCCACCAATCCACTATCTGCCTACATTCCATGACACTTTACCTTAGTGAACTTTTATAGACTATAAAAAGATTAAAAAACATTAAATTTTGGAAACTTAAAGCTCTCAAACCAAATAGTCAACTTTTAGAGATTATATATACATGCACAGGTATAATTTATTAAAAATAAATGTACTAGGATGTCCTTGGTAGATTCAAATTTCCAATGGTTTGAATGTTTCACTAAACTGACACCTAAGGTGAATGTTGTGGCTAAAACACTTGACTCCAAAAGGCCTTCCCAAACCTATTCAGGATTTGGAAAATGTACACTCAAGTCACTAAATTCACTTTTTCAAGTTTTCAAATTCTTATACTTAATCTCATAAAAAGTTTTGTTTAGGTCTAAAATCATCCAAAAGATTTCCTTAGACCTAATTTCATAAAAAGTTTTAGTTGGGTCAAGAATCATCCAAAAGACTTCCTAGACCTGATCTCATAAAAAGTTCCCATTAGGTCTAGAAAATTAGAAATTTCAATCCTAGACCTAATCTCATAACTTTTTTTGCTAGGTCTATAAAATTATATTTCTTAATCCTAGACCTATTCTCATAAAAAGTTCTAGTTAGGTCTATAAAAATAGAATTTCTAATCTTAGACTTAATCAAATTTCTAGTTAAGTCTAAAAAAATTTGAATTTTTAATCCTAAACCTAATATTATAAGAGTTATAGTTAGGTATAGAATGTGCCAAGTTAACCCCTAAATCTTAAAAATAGATAAAACATAACTCTACTCTAGAAGATGATAATTTTGACTTGATAGACTAATTCAAGAAATGAGGCAAGTTTTAGACTATATTTCACAAGTGCCATAAGTGCATCATGAATGCATATAAAGACAAAATGTAAAAAATAAAAATTAGTCACATGAGTTAGTTCATCCCAGAAATATAGGTTTCAGTAATAAATATATCATGTAAATTGATATGGCCATTCAGAGAGGCCAATGATAATTAAATAAGAGAAACTTCAAATGCAAATCGGGAGGATGAGACTCCAATTATGCAATAAGTATCTTATATGAAATTTCCTCACATATATGTGGTTTATCCCAT
>JARHVA010004241.1:815000-887500 GCA_037957365.1 Torreya grandis | reverse complement strand
TATTTTAATTGGGGATAAATCAATTGGTTTAGGGTTTAGGGTTTATGATTTAATGTTTAGGGCTAAGGGTTTACAATTTATGATTTAGGGTATATATTCCAATCATGAATGAAATTAGAGCCAATTTGAGCTCTTAAAACCTACTTGTGACTAAAAAATGTGATTTTGGGATCAATTATCACCAATGTCTTCATAGATTCAAGTAATTAGTCAACTGGGGTAATAAGATATATGATTTGGGCTAGATTGAGACTTGTGAAACTAATTATTTATATAAATTATGTTAGTTGAGGCTAAATCAACTAGTTTAGGGTTTAAGGTTTATGATTTATGGTTTATGTTTTAAGGTTTAGGACTTAGGGCTTAGGTTTGAGGGTTACAATTTAGGGTGTATGGTCTAAACACAAATGCAATTAGGGATAATTTAAGCTCATTGAACCTATTTATGACTAAAAAATGTTATATTGGGTTTAATTATCCCCATTATCATCACAAATTGAGACAATTAATAAATTGGGGTAATCAATGATGTAATTTGGACCAAACTAAACCCTGTAATCCTAAATGGTTTCAGGTTTTGAGTTTAAAGTTTAAATCTTTATTGTTTAGGTTTATAGTTCACTATGTAATAAATGTATAAATTAAGGAACACGTATTCACCTTTAAAAACTAAAACCATGTATGAGATTTTAAAAACTAAAACCACATACATGCTTTTAAAACATAAAGCCACACATGCAATTTGTGCTTGGTAATTACCAAGCCTATGAACCAAGACTACATATGCACTTTAGAAACCACATATGTTGAAACATTTAAATATTTTTAAACACAAAAATTTCCACTTTTTGGCCACTAAATTTGTGTAGTTACCCTTAAATCAATTATTTAATTGAGACATAAAAATAATGGTATGAGTTATCTTAGTACTATGATTTCATTTAAAGATGATTAGTTTTGTAGAATCTTGTCATAAAATGAATTGGCAATGGGATTTAGTTATTGTGTTTCCAAAGTGGTATAATTAGAAATATATGAAGTCTAATTTAACAAATAGGGTATTTTTAGATAGAATTTTCTATTGTAAATATATATACTAATGATTATCATGTTTCAGTAAATATTTTCTAGGTGCATATGATTTAGTATCAGAATAGTGTTTCTAAAATATTGGTTTAATAAGAATGTTTGTTGATGTATGATGTATTTTTTGTATCATTCTAAAAAAATCAAACTATAAACTATTTAAAGTCTACTATATTTCATTTAGTTTCATTCAAAATATAGTGGAGTGTTATTACTAACTTAAATGAAATATTATTAGTGTTGAGTGAATCATCAATTACATATAAAAACATATATTATCATTAACATTGTTATAAAAAAAGACTTGTCTAACTTGTTTTCATAAGGGTGGTTTTATGTACATCGATAATGGTACCCACATAGATTCAAGGACAAACAAAAGTGAGATGAAAAGATTATCTCATATTCTTAGAAAAGTTTTTAATGTCGATTTACTTATTAGAATTAAATCATGAGTAATATTAAGTAGTTAAATTCATTATGTTGTTAATGAATTTATAATCTTGCATTGATATTACTCTCATATAATAATAACCCTTTTACACACTTTTAAATATATTATTTAATATGAAGGCTAATTCGATGGAGTTACTCATTAATCAATCGTTAATAAATGAACATTTATATTTGATGTGAATAAGCATGTGTTACACTAGAATAAAGAAATAGTTTCATGATTTCATAGTTGTATAATGGGATAATAAAAGTTATAATAATATTAATGTTCTAACCACAAGACCTAAGGATAAAATAACCTCAATCACTTAGCATTGATAATTAATTAATTTCTTTACTTATGACATACTATTGTTTACTAATGGTTTCAATTCATTAATGTGTTCACTAAACATGTATTGACACATCTATGTGTACCAAAAATTATATTAGTGTTCAAATAACATTTCTCATTTTAGAATTATAGGAATTTAGAGCATAAGTAGAAGGTTTTGGAAAATTGTGTTACCAGCTGGGGTTGATCTTGGGGTTGAAAGTCAACATAATTATAGTCCTTCCCACTTACCTTGGGAACTTTAGAAACCTCAACCAACTTCTATTGATCAAAAAACTTATCTAAGGTAATCATGCCTTTGGGAATTTTATTTTCATTTAGCTAAATGTCTTTACCATAAAATTTGTCCTTCTTAAGTGCATTTTCATTAGTATCATCAATGATGCGAGCCTCAAATGCTCTAGTATTAGTCATGAAATGTAAGATCTATTGATCATCACCAAAGACTTGAAAATGATTTAAATTATTAGGTACCAAAATACAAGGCATTAGTTTAATGCTAAAGTTAGGGGAGTCTTGGTTAGGCATGAGGTTGACTACAATAGATGCCAACTCATCAGTAACTTGGTTCTCTTCTCTAGGGATGGAGAATGATAAAAGAATAAAAAGAATCAATTAGATTTTGGACCCTAAACTTATAACTCTTAAGGTATGAGAGTTTGCATTGATATTTATTTCTCACTTGGTTAACTACTAGTTCTAAATCCCCATAAACTAGTAATTCTTTGACCTTGTTTTTTATAGCAAATTACAAACCTAGGATAAGGGCATCATATTCATCTAAGATTGTTAGTGCAAGGGAATTAGATTCTATAGGAAGCATGGTGTTTCTTACCAATAGGGTCAGTATGGATAATACCAACCCTATATCCATCCTTACACCTAGCACCATCAAAATATAACTTCCATAGCCTAGGTATAACATGAGTAGTCTTAATATCACATACCTTTGTAGTCTCTAGGTAAAAACTCCTAAGTCTGAGTTAATTATGTTGAACATTTAATTCACATCATTTTACTTAGTGATCATGTGTTTCATTCTCATCTCTCTTTCAACCTTGATTTGGTTTGGAACTCCTTTCCAAGGTAGCCACAAATGTGAATAATATGTGGACATGTAACCATTTAAAGCCTTGGTCCATTCCATACTTAACAAGATTCCATAAACATCAAGAATATAAACCACTTGGATATCAATAAACTATTGTACTCTAGGCTTAGAAGCTAATTGCATATAAAAATTTAATAATTCCCCAATCACCTTGACTCTAGATTTGTATAATTGAGTAATAACTCTATCAATCCTAATAGGTGTCAAGCCAAGCTATCTACAAATACCTATTAGCATGATATTGGTAGATACACCAAAATATAATAAATAATTTTGCAAGTTCTCATTGAACATCCTAATTGTGAGAATGGAAGGAGGAGACTCTGCCTTAGCTTTGTGCATAGTCATATTAGCATGGCCAACCTTGGGTGGTTTTTTAGAATTTTTGATAGTGATTTCATCAAGAGGTCCCTTTGTTCAGTGATATACGTTAATTCATGTAATGTGATGTTATATTTGATATTTTTCATGTCCTCAAAAATGTTATAAGTAGTCTTGTTTGAAGAACTAGGAAGACCAAAATTAAGACTATAGGTACTCCCTTTAGATGGCTTTAGATCATTGCTTAAAGAAGTGTCTAGAGGAGTTTCAAAGTTATTTGGAGGCATTGAGGTAGTGAAGGGCTACCTCTGCTCTCTATTAATTAAGGGATATTTCTTCTTCAAGAATTTTTGGAAGGCCTAGATCTCCTTAGGGACATCATCAACTTCATTATCCTCTTAAAATGGGAAATCAAATGTCTCCACCATGTTGACTTGATTAGATGATTTGGATCTTGAGGTTCTTACACCACCATCTTTATTAGGGACCACTTCAAATATGTCTAAATATTCTTAGAAGGCCTCAAAATCTTTACAAAACTCAATTGAGTTAATATTTCCATACTTGATTATACAATGCACTCTTTAATAATTAGGCAAAGTAATTTCATTAAGGTTAATGTCCATGGTTTTATTGCTAAAAAATGGTTCATTAGCCTTGTTATTATGGAAACTATCATTCTAAAACCTATTTTTTGGTGTATTAAACCTTTGAAATGAGAAGTTCCTACTAGATATTTCTTCAGTATTACCTACTTATTTTTACAATTGAAGGAAATTAGTGTTTAATTTTTAGACCATTTCAAGATATACTCATTCTCATTCTTTGGGGTTTTATCATTGTACACCTAGTTATTTTTAGTAACGTGTACTAAAGCTCTTTGATCATTTTAATTGAATCCATTAGTATTAGGATGACTTAAGAATCCTAAATTCTGATTAGGAGCAACATGACTTAAAGGTAATTGATTAATATTTGGGAGTTGATTCAAGGATAGAATATTCTAGTTATTATTAGGGAAGATGCTCAAAATTGGAATATGTGGATTGATATTTGAGATAGAGTAGGCCATTTGTCCTTAGGGATAAATTTGATCATTAATGATCACTATTTTAGAATAATCCCTAGATAATGAAGTTATAGATGGAAGAGACCTTTTTATAAATATAGAAGTCATAATATCTACTACATCCTTCTAATTTCTAGAGCTAAAACCTCATTAGGTTTATAAGTTTCTACGGTCTTGCTATATATTTTTTAAAATATAGCATTAAAGGACCTTATGGGATTACTTGCATCCCTCCTGATTCTAGTAAATTGGTGGTATATGACACATGGACTAATAATTTTATCAAACTGGTCTATGAAAACATTAGTAAAACCATCCCAACTAGTAATATAGTTATAAAGAAAATTTAGGAACCATTCATAAGTAGCATATTTAATATTAAAGTGAAACAACCTACATGATACATCTTAATGCAAAATATTTAACAACCTTAAATTAGCTTTAAAAGATTTAATGTACTCTTCAATAGTTACAATACGAGTTAGACTAAGTGTTGGCAAGTATTTCTTAGGGTTATGTGGGATATCATGTACCACAACTAGCACATTGATTTAAGAGTCTCCCAACCAAGCCATACCTAGATGAAGATTGGAGGCAAAGGTACCTTAAAGAGGATAGGTTGGCAAAGACTTGGAATGTCTATGCCAACCTTTATCTCACCTAGTTTTCCTATGGACTTCAAGCTCAAGCAAAGGCTCTCTTTCCTCTAATTGTGATCTAGTTTGAATCCTTGGAAATTATAGTTTGAAGATTGAAGATCCTATTTGAAATACTATGTATCAATTTAATAATTATAAATAAAAAGGATTAAACATGCACATTAAGCTCATTTTACAAATATTGTGTAAAGAAAAGTAAAGAATGTAAATCTTTGACTAATCTAGCTCAAAGATGTGTCTAATTATGAAAATATGGTCTATAATTACAAGTATAAGCTCAAATAAACTCATATATATGAAATATATGTGAACCTTTGATCAAAACAAGCTATTCTAACCTCAAATACTATGGATTTTCAAATTTTAAGCTACTTTTACCAAAATCAAGTATCAAACCTCAAAGAACTTAGATATTTGTCTAAAGAACCATAGAGATATGTCACAGACCATAAAGTTCAATGATATTTACACTTATAAGCAAATAATTACTTAAAAGCACAAATATAACACCAATCTTAGATCAAAACACACTAAGATAAGTAAAGATTCTACCAATTCATAATTAAATCCCTCCTTCTAGTGCCAATAGGACTTGTTGATGCCTTTATGTGTACCATATATTTCCTTAGTGTTCAAAGAACACTTCTCATTTTAGAATTTTGGTAATTTAGAGCATGAGTAGTAGGTTTTGCCAACTTATGTTACCTATGGTGAAATAGGAGCAAATCAATACTTATTTATTCCACAAAATTTATATTAATTGATGTTTAGAATCCATTGTGGTCTAATTCTTTGTAAATTATAAGTATCTCTACTAATAATAGTGAATTGTGATAAATTATAAAACTATAGAATAATCTAAATGGATATTTATAGTGAAGTCTAAACTATAGTGATATGGTTTAAAAAGAAGAAAAAGAGAAGAGTAATGCAGAAAGAAAATAAGTGATTATTGATCCTTAACTCAAATATCATGACAAAGTTCCAATTATAACTAAGCTTTCATTTAACCAGTATATGATGCAAAATAGCATAAGCTTAGATCTCACCATACACTAGGAAATTTTATAAGGATAATATGAAATTATACAAGTAAGAACTAGATTTTACTTTAAATATTTTTTACCAAACTTAAATAACATTAACACATCTAAATACAAAACAAATGAAGTGAAGTAAAATTGAGATCCTTCAATTAATCTAGCATAAGTAGAAATTAACAACCCTGTATCACAAATGCAAATTCATAACTCATGAAACTATTAAAATTCAAGCCTTAGAACCAATAATTGATAGAAATACACATTAACAATTGACACATCAAATTTGAACAATCTTCATAGAATTCATTGATGGTATTAATTGCTCAATGTATAAAAATTTTGCTTAAAATTATACCTCTTTTTAAAAATGATATTACTACCTTTTATAGAAAGATAAGGTAGTATACCATTCAATTACAAGATACAAATGAAAAAAATATAAGGATAATTATCCTTGTTTAGAAATTTATAGAATACAGTTACTTTTCCAAACTAGACTGACATAGAGGCAAATATGCTAATAGAATAACATATGCATTTAAAAAAGAACATTCATATTTATGATATTATAATGCTTTTACAAAAAAGGAGTATTGATTAATTGGTGGGCCCTATTGCTGAAGGAATCCCATGTTGCTCTTGGAGAAGCTCCATAGCTCTTTGATTTTGTCCCTTGATAAGCTCCAAATCCATATCTAGATTTTGGAAAGAAACACCTTCTTAGTCAGATAAGTCCTCAAAGTCTATATTATCACTGCTTGGTTGACCTTGGCTATTTCCCTTTACTTCCTACATCACCAAAGTGACTCTATGCTTATATTTCTCATCATTAATAATTCCAAGGGATGTAGTCTTTATAGTATTATCGAACATGGTTCCAATTAGCTACTTAATCTAGGTAATTAGTTCTTCATCATCCCTTAAGAGTCTATCCAAGGCTACTGACCAAACAATTAAACTTTGGATCTTATCCACCACTATCCCCAATATAGCATTTAGGTGGGATAGGCTAGTGATTTTAAACTTAGTAATCATATTCCTAATCATTATATTGATGAGGTCCCTTATATTGTCCTCTACATCCTATCATTTTATCATCAATCCTTTGGCTACTTCACTCTATTGGCTTAATGAATTTTGTCTTAGTTTCATTGAATTTAAAGATTCAAACATGTCAAAAAAGGATGATTAAAACATTTTAATTATGGAATTATGAATTGATAAGATAGCTTTGGTCTCTAAGTTCTCCTTTTCCTTCTCCAAGTTTTATATCCTTTGTTTCTTTCCCCTGATGCATGCTCTAACTTGTTCTGAATGAGCCTCAGATAGGATTTCAATATCCTCTTCATGGATGGGTAGTTCACTAGGATGCAACCCTTCAATTGGAGTTAAACATATAAAATGTTAAACCTTTTATAATGTGAAGTCTTTAGTTCCCACCATGGCTTTTCTTGTTATTACTCTCTCCAATCCAATTGTCTCTAGATTGAATTACATAGTTACAATTGGCTCAATATATTTTGGAAGTTCAATAGCCTCTATATAATTACTACCTAATACTCCTAGAGCATCCATTTGTTTATTGCTTGGCCCTATAGTGGTCACAACTCTTCTTTCTTCTTCCTTTTTCATCAAATCCCTTACCCATGGCTTGATATTATCATGCACATCAATGTTAATAGTTTAGGTCAATGCTGAAGAGTGATACAAAGTGGGAATATTCTGAATTTTTCCATAGATGAACCAATTAGGGATGATTATTCCATGAATAAGGTATTCATCATTGAATAATATTATTTCACTTATTATATGAGTGAAAACCAAATTTGGCCTCTTTTGTCTTAATGAGACAATTGCCAATTCTACTTTTCTCTTATGTGGGGGTGCTACTAGAACTAAATACAAATCAACCTCTTTTCCCTTATCTTTCTTAGCCTCTTTAATTTGATCCTAGGTTTCTTGATATTTCTCATCCTCTTCTTTATATCCATAGTCTTCAACTATCACTCTAAGTGTATCTTCTACTATTTGATTGGGCTCCAAGTCTTTCATATCCAAGAAATCTATGGGGGACCCTGGTCTTTGAGGTAGGGCTAAGGATGAGGGTCCATTACCAGTTCCCTCTTCCAACTTCTCCTTGATAGGACCCTACGTAATTTGCGCTTTGGGATGTTTCCCTTCCACTTGTGGTTTCTCTTGAGGTGGCCTAAAAGATCCAGACAGTAAATGGTATTACATAGGTGATATTTTCCAAATGTCAGTTGGTAGCTTTTCATTAAAAATCAATTTATGTTCAAGTCTATCATTATGTTTCTTAAACCTATCTAATACTTATTCAAAATTTATAGCCATGATGTGCAGAGGATCATAAGGACCAAGTTGATGCACATAAACTAGCTTGGGAAACTATTTACTCTTTAAATGTTTTCCTACCCTATCATAAGGATCCCAATGCCTTAGAGCATCCAATTGAAAAATAAATGAATCTATATGCCTAAAAATTGTGTCCACATATTTCCAACCTTGTAGAATTTTTCTACCAATTATTAAAGGGAAGGGATATGTAGCTTCAAATAATGGTGGGAGATTGTGAATCTACCCTCAAGTGACCATTTTATAATGTGATGGATCTAGGTGGAGGCTTGTAGAGAATACAATACATAGGACATAATGAAAAATTATTTTTTAGTCTTCTTCTTGATGGATGTAAATTTATTCCCTAGGTGGATACTGATCATATCTCCAATTGGGGAAATGGGACCTTTTTCTACCATGAAGTAGATATAGGATACCCAAGTCTTATTGAAAAATGTGGTTGAAGGGGCCCAAAATATTCTTATTTAATAGGGTCATGATTACCTTAATTCCTTCTCTAAATTGAGCAATTGGGATGTTACCAATAGGGTCTCGGATCACATGGTTCCCTTGGAACAATCATGGTATAAGGATAGTGTCAAGATCATTCTTTGTCATCTATTATTTAATTATGGGTAGGTCTACATGGGGTTTTATAAGTTTTTAATACCTATCAAAGGCTAGTGGGGAAATATGTGAAACTTGACTAGAGCTACCCTCATGAATGATCTAGTCATTTTCATTTCTATAATCTATACAAAGGGGAGCTAGGATATCAATGCAATGGATTACCTCTGGTTTGGTAGTAGCATAATGAAGACTAGCCATTTGAGCTACAACTAAGTCATATTACCTTCTACTCACTATGGAAATCCTTTTTTATTCTT
This sequence comes from Torreya grandis, assembly GCA_037957365.1. Lineage (NCBI taxonomy): Eukaryota > Viridiplantae > Streptophyta > Pinopsida > Cupressales > Taxaceae > Torreya > Torreya grandis. The sequence goes on along the minus strand of JARHVA010004241.1, from coordinate 878,179 downwards.
TGGTGATGGTTTACATCTCCTCAATGATCTAGAAGAGCTTAGACTACTTGTTTACAGTGTTAAGGACACACTGTCTAGGTCAGTATCCTTGAAAACCCTTACCTCACTATTTTTAGATAAATATAGTTCTATCTCATCCATCAATTTTAACCTTTGAGATATCATGGCTTCCACATTTGCAAATTTCTCTTAATTAGATTACAAATGGTCTCTAGTCTATCTCCTTTGTGCTCAAATCACAATTGAATTTCTTTTAGATTTTTTGTAATTAATATGGATTCACTTAGGGCTTTTTATGCAAGTCTTATGGATTTGGATCTTTAACGGTGGTAGCTTATTTATACCTAAGATTATACATGCCTCATATATTATTCTGACCTTTATATTTATACCTTTTCATTTTGAGCACACAAGATCTCTTATTTTGTTTCTTTATGAATGGTGCTTATTTAACATCTATCTAGCACTTTTTGTGGCATTTTTCATAAATGATTTGGGGGCACTAGTCATTGGATCAATATCTTCAGATAAACATAGGCCATTGATTATAATTGAGTCCTTTATTTTTATTGGTTTATTTTGGTACCAAGCTCCATGGTTCTACCACTTGGCACCTTCATGGACTTTTTAAGCTCTGGCACCTTTACCAGTCACATATTGAATGTGCATCCTCCATGTGTCAAGCCTATGAGATCTTAGAGCTCATTGAAAATTCATTGGTAGTTTCATGCAATTAGATCAAGAGGTGTGATGAAGTATGGACCATTAGATTTTTAAATATGCATGAACTTTAATTAGTGCATAGTCATAAAAGGACTTACGCTAAAATATTTGATGTTAAGTTTATTTCTTGTCAACAAATATATTATAGACTTATGTTAAGATATTTTATAATATGTTTTAAATTAAAGGCCTTAGGTGAGGACTTAAGTTTAAATACCTTAGGGTAAGGTTCATTTTGTGTTTATTGAACATGAAATAAACCTTAGGCTAAGGTGCTTATGCCTAATTTTTTGGGATTTATAAAACAAGTGACCAAGCTAAATATTTTAGGCCAAGGTTTATGTTGTAAAAAATAAATCATACTTTGGGCTAATATACTTATGTTAAAATATTAGAACATGTTCAAAGGGGTCAAAGTGATATAAGGGGAAAATGCTAGATTTTGGCCTAAGATTTTATTGTATTAAAAAGCATGATAAATTCTTCGGTTAAAAGTATTTGGGATAGGTTTTATGTCACAAAGACCCTTTTAAAACAAGACTTAGTATAATTCTCTTGCCTAAGGTTCATGGCATTCAAAAAAATACAATGGGGACCTTAGAATATAGACTTAGACTAAATTCATTTCTACATATATCTAGACTATGAGACCATTTCATTATTTTTAATTCAAATATCTCAAGTGCTTAAACATATTTTGATGGGTCTCATTAGTCTCCAATGCAATTCAAGAGTTTTTTATAAACAATATTCTAGAGTATATCATGCTCTTAAGAAAAATAATCCATTACCTTAAATTTGATGGTCTCATGGACATCAAATACATCCTTGCATATATTAAATGATGGTCACATGAACATCAAATTTAGGCTCATGAAGTTATTCATTTTGATGGGATTAAATTTGATGGTCATACAGACATCAAATATGTCTTTGTGGACATCAAATGATGGTCACACAAACATCAATTTTAAGCTCATCAAATTCTTGTGCTCCAATGTGAGAGTGCCACATGGTGACTCTACAAGGCTTTTCAGGATCTAAGACTCAATTAACTCCATTAAATTAAAATCCATGATGAATCAAGAGTTGCCTAATTTTGATCCAAGGAGTCACATGCCATTAGTTCTCTTTAATATGTGGGACCCTTTGCTTATAAACTTTGAATGTGAGAGTGTCATGTGGTAACTCCAGAAGCTCCTTAGGGCTTTGAATTTTCAATGATGCCTTCACTTCATTTGATCCCCGATCCACAATGAGTTTGAGCCATTGATCATGATCTAAGTGCTTGAAAATGATTGGTCTGAAAGACTAAGTACTTACTTTGTTAGGATTTTCATCACTTTATTAAATCAAAATTCATGATGATGCATGGATCGTTGGATCCTACAAGATGCACAATATTTATGTTAGGACCTAGGATGAAGAAAACATAGGCTTAGGTATTTATACTAAGGTCTTGTTTGTATTAATAAACATGAATGGGGCCTTAACATTAAATCTTTAGGCTAAGTAGGTAATAAAGGGACCATGTTATATAATTAAAAGGAACATGCTAGCATAAATTTAGACCACATTATAAATATAGGAAATAAAAAAGGGGGAAATAAAATGGGATCAAGGCATAATTTTTAGGCCAAGGTTTGGTCATGTTAAAAAACACAAACAAGCCTTAACATAAAAATTGGGCTTAATTTTAAAATAAAAATGTTCTTGCCAATTTATTCTTGCCAAATTCAAATTTAAACCAAGGGTTTATGTCAGGGTTTTAGAACATGAGTCTACCAATGAGGACTCCATGAAACCTACATATTTAAGAAATGAATACCAATTATTAGCAATGTTAGGAAAGATTAAATAAAAACATAACTTAGTAAGTCAATCTTATCAAAGTGGATGATATTTAAATTCTAATAATATTCAAAATAGGCCATGCTTTTAGGATTAAGCTTTAAAATATCTCAAGGGTCCCAATTTTCATAAAAATGGGGGGTATGTTGACCTCAACACCATGAAATGAAATAATCAAAAGTTGGCAACTTTTGTGTTATGACATGGAAACAAGGATGAGGAAATAAGTTGGTGGTATTTAAACATAAAGTGAAAATATGACTTTTCTTGTTTATGAAAGTGATAAAACGTTTTTAGAAGTGTAACACAAACTTTGTTAACATGTAGATAATTCTTTATTTAAAATAATTATTTTCCTTTGTGTCGAGGACATTTACTAGTGTAAATGGTGCATGATATTTTATTCTAGTGAAAGGAAGTTAAGATATATTATAATTGATGAAATATTCAATTACTTGGTTAAAACATTATATAAAAGTTTCCCTTATTAGTGATAGGATGTGGATGTTATGATTGAGAGGTGGATGTAATTTATTAAATAAAAATAATCTAAATATTAATAGGTATATTTGAGATATTATTGTTTTAATAAGGATGTTGTAAATTAATATATTGAAACATGAGACTCACATATTGCTATACCTATTATACTTGATCAAATTATAAAAGGGAATTTAACTAAGGTTAAGTATATTTGGTTGATTCCATTAGGAATATGAATGTTAATAGTATCTAGATCATAGTTTATAAGGGTGTAGCTACACACTTATATACCTCGAACTTGAAATTCAATACAAAATGAAATATTTCCTTATAGAGTCCTCTCAAGGTGACTTGATCATATATAAGTATCAAACATCTACTATATCCATGTTTTATTTTGTTATATGTGTCAGTCATGAAAAATATATAGAAATTATTTTGTTTCATTTAGTATTAAAGTGTGTTCCCATACTATATTTTGATTTATCCTTTTAAAGAACAAAATTGGGTGTTGTTATAGTCACTATATTTAGCTAGTTACAATCAAATTTGTTTAGAAATTGTACATATTTATAAATATAATTTTTTTAATAATTATTAGGGTCAAATTAATCCTAAAATCAATAAATCATATTGGTGAACTCATCACTTTTAGTGAGGATATAAACCCCTAGTCTCCTTAGGATTTTCTTCTATTTTCCTAGGGTGTTGATTTCATTGTTTAACTTATGATTTATTATAACCCTAATTAATTAATTTTATTCATTAAATTACTCATAATCAAAGAGATAATAAATATCAAAAATATATTTTATTACTTTTATAAATATAAATTAACTAAATATATTCATAGGAATACCCATTTCCCTGATACATTATTACATATAATTAAAAATGAAATTAAAAAAAATGCTAAAATTTTCACATCTAAGAAACAACAACATAAAATATTCCCATATCTTTATATACCTTTTATTGTTATTTATTTAATATTATGTGCTAATACTATGAGTAATACTAATCCTATGTCTTCAGCTTTTTATACACATGTGATTTCCACCAATGGTATGGGAGAAAAACATAGCTTTTCTCATAATACTATAACTATACTTACACAACATACTTTCATACCTTCTAAGGTTAATACTCATCAGATCATTTTATACTAGATATATTTGTATGTTTTATTTTTTAACATTAGTACATATATTTATTAATATCTAGGTTAAGGTCACAAAGTTATAGTTAAATTACTATAGAATGGGCCATACTACTAATTCTCATGTGTTATTACATATTCCATTAGATATTAATATTTTAGCCTATGCTTTAACATAAAGTCTTTTTTCACCTAATATTACATTTTATGATATTAAAGGTGATCCAAAATATCATCTTCAAGCCTTTCAAACATTATTTTTGGACTATGCATCCAATGATAAGTTATTAACTAAGCTTCTTCCACATAGTCTAATGAATTTTACCATGCATTGGTTTTATAATTTATAATTTATATTTACAATTATTTTATGGCTTAAACCTATTGGTTGATCAATTTATATCACACTTTTTATCAAAATTAGTGATAAGATATATTATGCTCATATTTTAAAAATCAAGTGAGGGTCTAATGGGCCTCTACTAAATATGTGTTTTATTACAAGACTATTCTCTCTAATATTAAAATTCAAATGGTAGATAAAGAATTAAAACATATGTCTAATATAATATTGCATAATCCTCTACATGACTCAATCATTTTCAATAAGTTTTTGATATATGGCACATGGTTAAGGATCAAGAAGTTAACCTTATTGCAATTAATAAGCTAAAGTATGGGTCTAAACCTATAACTTCTCCTAGTGAAAATTTTAAAAGTAATACACATTTTAAATCAAAATAGATGATAATAATAATGAAAAAAAGGTAACATCTAATTTAGTTTCACAACCAACTAATTTTCTTTCCCTCTTAGTTACATTATGGAGAAAATTTACACATTTACTAGAGCCCCCTTATAAGGTACTAAAAATATTTATTGAGTGAAAACTTATATCTCTCCCTCCAAAAAAGATATTGATATGAGTAAGCCTAAAGCTAAGGGATTTCACAATAATTCATATTGTGACTATCATCAAGGCTTATGACATTTAAAAAATAGATGCATCAATTTGTGTACTAAGACATAAAATTTGATAGATGATAAAATAATTGATATTAATATATGTGTAAAGGATTCATGGATACAACCTAACTGTAATGAGAAGTTGATTAAATATAATGACCCTTTTCTTAATCATGTAGGACAAGTGACTAGTTATCAACATCAAGTGCATATTACTTATAATGCACATCCTTCTTCAACTTCTTATAATTATAGTATTGCATAAGAGCATGCTCTATATGGGATTATTTGCACACTTAAGACTATATAAGCATAGAGACATATTATTAAATTTGAGGTGCATGTGATTTTCAAAGATGAGTATTTAAATGTGTCACAATTTTCTTGCATGTATGTGTGTGTGTGTACATATATACATATACATACATACATATATACATATATACATATATACATACATACTTACTTATTTACTTACATACATACATACATATATAATCGATACATAATGTCATGGTAGATAATGGATCAAGTAAAAATATTTTCACTATGAAACTTATCACTAGTCCTAGATATACCTAAGACAATTTGGTGGATATAGTAAAGACAATAAAATGATTTGATGGGCATAGATAAAACCAATTTAGATGCATTGTGTTACCTCTTTAGGTATGCCCCACACTAGTTACTACATTATTCTTAGTTATACCAAACACATGTGTCTTTTACATGTTGATAGGATGTCATTGGATATGTAGTTTGCATGTAGTATCATATATAGTACATAAATGAGTACATATATGTATGAAGTATATACATGTTAATATCATTTTCATAGTTTTAATTATTCTATATAAGTATTCTCTTTAGTAATAAATTATTCATCCACCAACCCTACCACAATCATAATAATTTATAAAACATATGGGTTTCTAAGTTTATCTCAACCATTCCTTTTCACCATTTATTTTAGTTTACAATTTTTATATAGTGTACATCAACGGTTTTAAGAAAAAAGAAGAAAAATAGGTTATTTTTGTGGACTTGTATAAAATTAAATATATACACACCCTCATTAGACATAAGAAGAGCATGAAAGAGTTTCATAAACTATAAAAAAATAAACATGATAGTTCCTTATAATATCATATAGTTCCTTGATTGTTAGGAATCCAAGAAGCATGGACTTGCCAATGCATTTTTAGACTTTTTTTTTGGATTTTTGCCACTCACATGTCATTTTTAATTATTGTAATGATTTTAGCCTCCCACAGACCTATACAAATCTAACATAAGATGAGTGCATCATTCCTTTTGTGTTTTAAATAAATATAAGTTACTATATCTAGATGGTTTTAATCACATCTTTTAATACTCATACATCTTAAGAAATATGATTTATTCAATAGTTTTATACATACTGGGGTCACATAAATACTAAAATAAATAAAATAACATGGAAATATTGGCTCCAAAACTTGGATTATACATACATACATACATATAATAAAAGGAAAATATAATATTATCAAATAGCAAAAAAATATTTTCTCCTACAAGGGTGATTCGATCAATTTCAACTAGGGTTATGGACACCTAGATAGTAGTGGGGCAAAATATAGATTGGAGCCAAAGGTAACTATGTCTAATAAATAGCTGTATGGATAGAATCAAAGTGATACCAACCTTTCCCCATGACCATTATATTTCAAAAATAAAAATAAAACCATGAGAAGCTCTAATCAAGTAGTTGCTCTTGCATTGTACCATAAATATTCATAGTACAATAAATGAATCATCTTTGCACATTTGTTACTCTTTTGAGATTAGAAAACTTAGTATTTTTGTGATTAAAAATAAACTAACACTTATATATTTATCCATAAATATGAAATTATTTTTCATTGATTACATGGATTCCATTCAATATTAAAGCCAAAAATTATGGATTCTAAACACATAGTAGTGTTCTCCCCACATATGTCACATTTTTTGTCACCAAAACATACCATTCCTTTATGAGAAACAAGGAACCTCTTTTGGAAAAATTGAGATACACTTTATTTTTAAAATCATTTTCAATCTTAATTTTTGACCCAGGTTAATCATAGTTTCACAATGCATTTTGAGCTCATTTTTCAAGGAAACCTCATCTAGATTTTGTTAAATTGACCACTCAATTTTATTTTAATATCTTAGGTATTCCTTCCCCATTTATATTTACCAAGACCTAAGGTTCACTATAGAAATCACTCAAATTTTCTACCCCTTTTATGTTTACAATGTTTTAAACCCCATTTATGTTCCCCTAAGTCATATATGATGTCTTTATGTTATAACATGGACTTTCCTAAGAAAACTAAATCTTTTGATTACATGATCTCAATTTGATGACTACAAGCATTCATGATTATACCATGTGCCCCTTATAAAACCATAGGATTTTGGTTGACCTTTTGACCTCTCTTCGATTACATGATCATGTGGTTCATCATATGTCACTTTTAAAGCTATGATATTTTGGATATATTATTTATGACCCTATGATCCCATGACCTATGAATGGATGCTACATGTATATTATTTCTATGGTCGTAATTTTATTAAAATCAATTAAATACATTTTTTTAAATTTTTTATATAAATTTAATGGCGACCACTTATTTCAATTTTTTTTAAATATGTATACCCATGGAAAAATTAATATGAATTTTATAATATCATAGATCTGTAGAATTAACTTAAGCCAAATTGTATCTCATGAGTCATGTGGATTCCATAACTAAGAATGAATGGGAACACATTGCATTAAAAATTTTATGATTGGGAATGCAAATGATTTGATACATGAGGATTATAGATTAGAATGAATAAAATAATAGGTATATGGGATCATTAAAATCCAAAAGAAGCCCCATGTATTATTATAATTACATGACCATGATCCAATCAATGGTAGAAACATGCGTCAATATGATTGGTCATGAAGAAAATGAAAATATTGAGACCAAGCCATGAATCCATGAAGTTGAGTAAATAAAATTTGGCCACGTCACTCCCCATCACATTCAAATTCAATGTGAAATAAAATATAACCCATTCAAATAAATAAAGATCCATTACTATCACAATGATATAACCCCAAGACCATTTAATTCATAGTGATCCATTCTCCATGTGACTAAAGAAAAGATTCAAAATAAAATTAGGATGTTTTTTTTGTGACACATCCACCATTTAATTCACAATGGAAAAATAATTAAATTAATAGTGACCTATTATTAATTTGTAAATTTAATAATTTTCACATTAGGGGAAATATTAAATTATGGGAATTAGATGTTGTGAAGTGTTAGTTTGGGTCTGTTAAATAGAAAATTAATAAATTGTGATGTCTTATATATTTTGTTCCACCATGTTTATGTTGATATATATTTTTTATTCAGACTATTTTAGAATTGGGATAAAATAAAAATGATATTTTTAGCTAGATAAAAATTTTATGGGACAAGTTGTGGAATCGATGGTGAATGAGATTATTTAACTTGTTTATTTTCTCTAATTATGGTGTGTTTGTTTGATCCTTAAGTTATGAACTGTTGATATTTAATTTATCTAAAATATGTATGATTGGTTTATGTTTAATTTATGATATTATGACTATATTTCATGTGAATTATGATTATTATTAAAATCTACGTTCTCCAGTTAGCTTAGTTATTTTTAATAGTTAAATTATTTTGTCAATATGTGAAAGGTTTTTTCATATTTATTTATCTATTGAATCTGGCACTATGTTTATACAAAATTGAATTTTCAATATGTTTTGTAGACATTGGTTTTAATAGTAATAAATTTAATATATTATATAAAAAACAAAAGTAACAATTAGTTATACATAAAACAATATTTTTCTACCCTGCCCTTCCCACTTTTTATATTTTTTAATGATATTTCATTCACCATACAAAATATTAGGGAAAAATTATTAATATCCATGTTATGGCCGTATTTTTGTGTGTTGATAGTATTATTAGTTAGTTAAGGTCCAAACCATAGATACTACATAGCCTTTTCCTTTACCATAATAGAAAATACTTCTCTAGGCTAACAGAAAAGAGGCTTCCACTAAATATAAATGTGTTAATAATTTGACCCTTATGGTAAAACAATCCATCCTAATTATATAAATGGAATGTCTCATATTTACATGACCATTGAACTATAAGGTATCAAGTCAGTATTTATACCATATAATTGTAATATAGTAGAGATAGCATAGAGAGTTGAAGTACAATATTGTAGAGTATTAAGAGCTATACATCATTGTAATATTTTGTAATAGCACATGGTGATATAGTGTAAATAGATATCAAAACATTATATATAATGGTTATTATATAAATATAAATAAAATAGAAGTTAGAGTAGTAATTAATGTGCATTATGCTTTAAATCATGTAAAAGAGCATACCTACTTATTTTATTTTATGAATGTATGAGATAACTATTTCTATTAAATATTAATCCATGCATCCTATTCATTCTAACTAAAGTTAACTTAATCAACATTAACCATATGTATCTAAATGATTTATATTTTATGTTAGCATTTGGTGGAGCCACATAAAATTTAGTTAACTAATGTCTAAGGAAGGTATCCTTTGGGGTTATGGAAACTAGTGCTAACAAAAATAGAAGAGTGGTTAGAAGAGAAAATAAAAAAATACATATAATATCAAATGAACAAGTGAATCATTACCTAAGGTAAGGGAATCATTATTTCACACTCAATAATAGGACTTTTGGGTCATTTTGCATAGCTATTATGGCCCTAGATATAATGACAAGCTAAGCATACATAAGAATATCTAGTCCACATTAATAAATAAATATAGTGAACTATGGAAAATATTGAGGATATCTAAAACCTTGATACACCTATAAATTGGTCTATTGATTATTACTTCAAGACTACAGTTGAGTCATTCATCATAGTTTGGGCTATACATGGTTGGGCAAGCTTTGATGTAAATCAAGTTAAATTTTTTGAAGGGGTAAGATACCACTACATGGGAAAAGCACCACTCCTCATATTAAAGTTTTTTAATGATCAAGGATTAATAAAATATGGTAAATAACTCCTTTAAGGGATATGCACTTAAGGGATGGTGGGAAAAAATAATGGGATCCTAAAAATATATGGCTAAACATTTAGGGAAGTTAAATAATATATAGGGGAATATGAAAGTGAGTAATAAATTAAGATTAAGGTAATTTAGGAAGAAGGATATATTAGTAAGAAGATAACTTAAGATAGTTAGGAGAAAATGGTGAATGATGATATAAGAAAACATATGGAGAATGAGAAAATTTAGTTATATAGTAAGAAAGAGATATAAAATATAGAAAGAGAATAAATGATGTTAAGAATAAATAATATAGTGGATAAAAATAATATATCCTCTTCCAATTTATGTCCTAATATTTAACATCTATATGTTATCCCTATTTCATAAAAAAGATGAGTTATTATTAACATCACAGGAAGATGCACATGAGACAAGTGAGATCATTATAATAGAAGAACTAATGTATCATACACCACATAAATGCATAAATGAAATGTGTTAAGGGTTATAATATTTATCCACATTGATAGGAACACCCAAACTATTCAAAAAATTGGGTGTGGAAGATCAACCAATGGAGAATAGTTTGGCTTACAAAGTACAAGACTTAGATAATAGTAAAAGAGGAGATGAGGAGAATATTATTAATATAGGAGATATTAATTATATACTATAACCAAGGTAATAAATTTTACCAAATTAAGTAAGTCTGATAGGAAGTAATTAGGAAGAAATTTATATAGACAATATATAAGATAAAAGAGATGTGGAAAGGAGTGTTGAAATTATGAAGATAAAGATAATTCATAAATAAGTGTTAATAATTATACTATATATACACAAAATAAATATAAGGAGGAAGATAAATCAATAGAAAGTATATTAGTTAACATAAACTTATAATAAGAACATTAATTAGAGACACAATATAATCAAAAATAAACTCAAAGCACTACAACCCACCAAACCCTAACCACAAGAGGCCCAGAGAGGAAAAGAACCTTGAGGGACCAATAAACATCCCCCATAACACTTAATAGTAGACATGAACATCCATATCTTAGATGAAGATATGTATGTATTGGAGAAGAAGTAGCAGATAAATATAAAACTTTTAGTGAAGAAATTGATAGAATTTGTAATAACTCACATAGAACTATTAATAAAAATACACTTTCAAGATGAGTTAAAAAGAGATAAGGGATGAAAAAAAAAACCAAATAGTATAAAAATAAACTAAAAATAGTAATAATATTTCATGGGAAATTACATACAACAATATGATAAATAGCAGTAACATCAATCCTAGTGGTATTAACACACCACCTAAGAAATCTAACATGATTCAAAACATAATAAATTTGACAATATTTGATAAAGATGCGAAGGATGAGAAAGAACACTTTTTCATACTAAACTCATATTAGAGGAGTCAAAATATTACTGAAGTGAATATGATGTTATTTAACTTCATTATAAAACTAGCATATTATGCCCTTAAATGGTATATGAAAACTTACGCCAGCATATAACTACATGGGATGATGTACAAAAAACATTTATAGGATATTTTCACTACCCAAAAATTACAACTAAGAGTGTCATTAAGATTATGGAATTGAGATAAAAATAAAAAGAGGCATTTAAATACTATGATTAGAGGTTTAAATTAATAATGAGAAAAGTAAAGGAACCACTAAATGAAAAATAAAGTATTGAATGGTTCATTTCTAGCTTGATGCCATGCCTTCAAAAAATAATAGATTTAAAAACATTTAATACATTTTCATAAATTCTACATATGGTGTCATAGCTATAAGGTTAGTCATGGAGATGTGATATGGATACATCATTGAAAGACAATGTATAAAGACTAACTTTTGAATTAGATAAACTAAGGCTAAAACATGAAATACAAATAAAGGATGATGAGTTTGGATCACCATAAATTAAGATTAACCAGCCATAGGAAAAATATGGTGCATCACCTATTATGAATAAGGACACTATATGATAAAATATCCCCATAGTGAGATGGAGAAAAGAGTGGAACAAATAAGATCAACACATATATATGTGGGAATGTCTCTCATTTAGGAAGGGTAGAGGCTGTACTATGAAATATGTAGGGTATATGATCAACATACTCAACATTTATACCCAATTTTTGAATTCACTCTACCCATAAATAAATTGATGTATTTAAATAACTATGAATATTTTAACCATTATGATCACACATGCCCTGCCATAGATGTAATATTGGATGTGTAAGACACTAATCAGAGATGAGCAATAAAAAACTAACAAACTCCACCACCACAATGTTGAAATTTTTAATTTATGTCATGTGTATTTTTACTATCATTTATGTAAATAAGGATCATTAAGGTGAGATTTGTGTTTGATGTCATATGTCTAAGGTCAAGTGTTGGTTCACAAGAAGGTCGCTATAGTTATTGGTATGAGGCTGATTGTTTGAGTCTTCTAGTGTGATCTTTTAATGATCCAATGAAGTTTCTCATGAAGTATAGTGAAACTTAGTTAGATATGTCATTATAATAATGATAAAGTGTAGAAAGGTGGTTTGGCATAATAATGAGCCTTAGAATTCATCTACAATGGTAAGAAGATTTCAAAGTGTTATGGTACCTAGTAGGTATGTGTGAATGGACTTGTTCTTAAGAATAGATAAGGATTATAGAGGCATGATGGGGGTGATATGGATGTGTATGAGATTTAATTTTTTCAATCAAATGTTATATCATGTGATAAATGTGATTGATTCAGTCATATGACTCTCAAATTGAGCTAAAGAGGTATGTTCTTATTTTGTAGTCTTCTCATGTACCTAGTCTTAAGACATTAGGTGGTAGAAAGAGGTATCATGATCAAGTTTTGAGTATTGTGATGTTTTATATAGGTTTAATAGTTTGTTTCAAGAGTTCTCATGAATGTTTAGGTCTTGATTTGAAGGAGAAAGAATGAAAATGAGTTTGATGATCTCTCAAGTGCTAGAATGAGGGGTTGTAAACCCAGAAAGGAAATTTTAATACTTATTTTCATTTGTGACTATTTATGGGAATATGATATATTTGGTATAGATGCAAGAGGATCCTAAAAATATTTTCCAAGCATTATCAATTAGTTTCATGGGTATATCTTTATGAATAAATGTTAAGAACATAAGGCAATTTAAACCCTCCTAAAACCCTCATTATGACACGATATGGAAGATATTGTTGGAAAGTTATTAAATTTTTTTATACCTATATTTATTATTTTAAAATTTATAGGACTCTCCTAGGTACCTCCAGGTGGCATTGGTCTATTAGAAGAGTGAGTAGACGCTACTATTCTCAGATTTTTTGTGTAATAGGCGAATTTGAAAAGGTCAAACCATGAAAATGATTATAATATGATGTGTGATAATTTTATTTTATGATAATATAATTTTATTAATATGTTTAATACCTTGAATATGATAAAACATTCATATAAGTTGACCTATTTCTAAAATTCTAATAGTGAAGATAATGAGAAAAACCAAGCATAAGTTGTAATGAGACTAGGGAAATGTTGTCATAGATTAGAAATGGATAACAATGCATGGAGTTGTTTTTAAATACATATAAAACATGTTAATTTTTTTATATTATTTTGATGTCATTGAAAATGTTGAAATTATTGTTCATAAGATGACCTATCTAGTGAAGGTGTAAGTTTCATAGATTGGTCTAAATACTCCATATTTGACAATAAGCATATATATATATATATATATATATATATATATATATATATATATATATATATTTGTGTGTGTGTGTGTGTTTTAATATTTTATAAATACATTTAATGGTTATATTAATAAATCAATACTTATTTATTTTATCTACACAAGTGTTGGAATGCAAGTTCACCATGACTGGTTCTCATGACAGAATGATAGTTTTGGGTATGCAAGATGAAGTGAGAAGTTTGAAACCTTATATCATGAGTTAATGTTTCTAAAGAACATATTGACTTTTTATGTATATTAACTATAAATTATTTATATAATTTTTAAATTCAATTTAATAGGTTGTAATATGGAAGCCAAAATGGCTTATCTAGTTGCGTAAGGACTGTGAGAGAGAAGTTCAACAAATTGGTATGTAAGACCAATAGTTGACATGAGATCTTGTGATGTATCTAATGGAGGATTTTATATAGATAAAATATAAACTATTCATGTGAATAATAATTATTATAATTATCCTTACATAATTTGAAAACAACAATCATCATGATTGTATTATCAGGCTTGTAGGTAGTTCTATGTAGCCATCTAGCAGAGATGAGTTTGAGGTGATTTGCCTAGATTTGAAGAATATATTACATATGAAATTTTTATATAGGTATAAAATTTTCATGTTAATGTAATTTTTTTCATGATAAGTCCCAATTAAATTGTGGATAATTAATTGTTGATGATTGGTTTTTGAGATTTTACACAGTTCTGAGTGGTCATGTTGCAAGAGTGAGTTTGAGGTTGTAATCTCTATGTTGAAGTGTCTTAAACAAATGGTGATGACCCTAAGGTCATGGAGTTTATATAAAAGTTATTTTATATTATTTTATGTGTAAAAATTTATTATATACTTTAGTTATGTGAGATAAACTTTATGGGTATGTGAAGACCTACTTGAGAGTTGTGTTAATGAAGTGGTCCAAATAGTGAATTAGAATAAAAGGTAGTATGGACCTATATTATTTTTATTAGGGTTATCATTTATGTGTTTTTTAAGTGTTTCATCCATGTTTTGAGGCTCAATAAGTTTCAATCTAACTAAGTTTAACGTGTTTCTTGAGAAGGCCTAATTACATTAGGTCTCTATTAGGCCTAATGGTGGTTTTGGTCTTTATGAGAGGTGACTGACCTGTGTAGTGGTTGTTTCAATTTTAAAACATATTTTTGAACTATGAAAATGGTGATACAAGTATGAATATATTTTTTCCAAACCAATGTGGGTGAAATCAAGAGTCTTGTATTTATAGAAGGCATAATAGGCCTATTTGGGAGTGTGTAAAGATGTGAGTGCAAGCAAATAAAATAGAAACTTGAGGAGTAAAAGGATGTAATGTAGACCATAATATGAGATTATTGGATACTTTATTAATATCCAATATAGGTTCTAATTATGGGGATCAAGGTTATATGACTTAAACCTATCAAGATGAGGACAAGTTAAGCCAATAGGCCTAATAGGCTATTTGAGAGAGATAGAAGAGTGTGAAGAACAAATGAAGGTGATCATCATCATTTGAGTTAGAAAAAAGTATCCAAATATTATTATATGCTCTATGTTTATGATTTGGTGTTGAGTCACCTAGGGGATTGGTGCCTCCTTGTAATTTGGTGCTTGATAAAGACTAGTTGAGTGGGTGCTTAACTAGGTAAGGGTTATTACTCCTTATGAAGTTAGTGTTTCACTAAACTTGGATCTTGTAATTATAATGATGTATTCAATTTTAGGTTTAAATGGGTTTTATCCTATTTGAGGTTTTCCCACATATATCTTATTTTCATGTGTTGATATCTTGCTTCATGTTTATGTGATTGCTTATCTATACATTGCATGATCACTATATTAGTTTGAAACATCAATCAATGATAAGTGAAATGAATTATCATTTTAATACCACTAATTCACCCACCCTCCCTTATCAATGGATATTATTCCAAAAAATTATATCATAATAGGTCCTTTGTATAAGGCTTGACAACTTGAAGGTGATCTTAGAAGCATAATATTTCCAAGCTTGTGAATGTGAATTACAAGATCAATATGTTTATTAGCTTGTGGAAGAAGAAATCTTGGTGGATGATTTTTGAGTATTGGTAGATGTTACATTAAAATAAGGTGTTTTCATTAGTCTTAGTATATAAAGAGATAATTTAAATATAATTAAGAATTCTATTTGTTTGCATGATCTAAGTTATAGTCGAGGTTTGCATAGAGGACTGCATGATGATACAATGGGATGATAGGTTGAAGTAGTTAATATGTTTTAAATTATTCCTTAGTTCATCAAAGGCATTCCAAGGTGTTATATAAGTTATATATAAGTATAGATGATGGTTCAAGATATTGATCATATTTGTCAAATTCAAGCGGACTAAGGTGTGCATGGTGATATGGGAGAATGTGTGAGATGCTTTAGAGTTTTAGGAAGATCGTTTTGTTGTGGTTAGGTGAAAATAGTGTTTTAAAGTCATTGATGTGATATATGATGTTATGACGGTTACCTAGATGTATTTTTGAGGTTCTAGTGTTTCTCATGATCCTTTAGAAAGAGAAAAGTGTCATTCTAGATTATGATAAACTAGACCATCATTGAACATCTTACAGGTATGAAGAGACCAATTTTATTTTGAATTTATTATATGTACCTATAAATTCAACTTTGGTCAAAATGGTTTCATGGAGGTGTTTCCTATTATGCCAAGATCCTTCCCTACAAGTTTGGTATCTTGAAGCATTCTTTAGCTCAAGTTATGATCTTTCAAAATTCATCTTGTGTATAGTGACATGCTAGAGGTCATCAAATTTATGATTCAATAAATAGTCGTTCAACATTCAAAAAATATAACCTTTGGTGTTTGAGTTCAAATGACTATGCATGAGTTTTTGGGACTAGAGAACATTCTTTTGCCTATAAAATCCATGAAAGAGGTCAAAACATGCTAGTGTAAAAATAAAAAATTAAGTAGACTTCCTATAGATTATCCTAATTATGATTTGGAAACTTGGGTATTCATATATATGCATTTATTAGGGGTTGAATTTATACATTTTTTACTATGTGTTTGATTAGATAACCTAAGTTAATGAAAATGGATTTATAACCTCTTTATTGGTCTTGAGTTCATGTTCTGAGTGTTGGATGATGTTGTTACCTCATTTTAGTATTGTTACATGCATAGAGAAAATTTTAAAAGTGTGATTTTGTGTAATAAAATCTCAATGAAAGAGGATTGTGCTTAAGGTTTGTGTTTTTGGTAGACATGAATGACTTGATGATTGGTGTGGATCTTTTGGTCACTTTGGATGGATGATCAAAGTGCTTGGATGTATTTTTAAGGTATTAAATCTCTTATTAGTGCTTGTAAATGGTTATATTGATCCTAGTTGTGAATAACTATCTCAAAAACATGATGAATAGGGGTATGAGGGTTTTAAGGATTCTTGTGTATATAAACCCTAATGTGAATGCTCATGATGAAAATGTCTATTATTTGACCTATAGATATTAGTGGAGTGTTATATGTATTTGTTGCAATGTTTCTTATAATAATTATCATGTTTACAATGCTTATTTGGGTGCAAGGTGATGTATACGTAGAAAATATTACAAGTTGGTTGTGCCCTAAATGTAAGCAATAAAGTTATAAAGGTGATCATTCCTGTAGCATACAAATTTTCTATTAATCTTGAAGAATTTTGAAATGGTGTTTGTTTAAAGGTTTTATCATGAGTTTAAATGCTATTTTGATGCAAGATGACCTCATATGGTCATAGAGGGATACATTTTAATGTTGTAAATCACATAAATATGTTCATAGGCCTGAGGATAATATAAGTTTAGTGTTATTATTGACAAGACCTATTTGAATATGTGTTTCCATGAAAATGCTATGAAGTGATATAAGCCATGATGGATCGATAAGCTTGAATAGAAATATGTATGGATAAAGTGAGAGCTAATTGGTTTTATGAGTAGTCAGTTCCAATGATCAATGGATTATGTGTGGATGACCTTATGAGAGTGTATATGACCCTTTGTCATTAATTTCAAAGGGGGGTAAATTTATTGATGGCCAAAATTCCTATGGGAGAAATTTCTTGATGTATTTATTCAATTTAAGAGAGAAGAAATTTGTTGAGATTAGTGTATTCTGAGAAGGATTAGTTCATTTACATTTTCCCATTAATGTGGTTTGCCATCAATGACAAAGGTAGAGTTTGTTGAAAGTTTTCATTGATGTCATGTGTTTGTGTACTATAATTGATGTAAATAAGGATTATTAAGGTGATATTTGTATTTTATGTCATATTTCTAAGGTCAATGATGTCAAAGGAAGTATGAGGCCAAATGCTGGTTCACAAGAAGCTGGCTATGGTCATTTGTATGAGGTTGATTTTTTGAGTTTGCTTGTGTGATTTTTGAATGATTTAATGAAGTGTCTCATGAAATAGAGTGAATTCTGGTGAACTATGTTATTTTAATCATGAGAGAGTTTATAAATGTTATTTGGCATGATAATGAGTCTTAGAATGCATTTATAGTGGTAGGAAGATCTTGAAGTGGTATGGTGCCCAATAGGTCTATGTAAATGGACTTGTTCTTAAGAATGGATATGGCTTGTAGAGGCATAATGGGGGTGATATGGATTTTTATGAGATTTAATTTTTTAAATGTAGTGTTATATAATGTGATAAAAGTGAATGAGTCAGTCATATGACTCTCAAAGTGAGCTAAAGAGGTATGTTCTTCTTTTACAGTCTTCTCATGGACCTAATATTAAGGCCCTAAGTGCTAGAATGAGGTATCATGATAAATTTTGGAGGATTTCAATGTTTTATAGAGATATAATAGGTTTTTTCAAGATTTTTCATGAAGTTTCAAGTCTTGAGTTGAAGGAGAAATCTTGAAAATTAGTTTGAAGATCTCTCGAGTGCTAAAATGAGGAGTCGTAGACTCCAAAAGGAAAATTTGGTGATTTTTGGCATGTGTGACTATTGAATAGTAATCTTAGATCTTGCGGAGATACGTAAAATGGTCCTAAATTTTTTTTCCAAGCATTAAAATTTGGTTTTAGGGGTAGATCTTTATGAACAAACATTAAGAATGGAAGGCAGTCTAAACCCTCCTAAAACCCTCATTATGACCTGATATGGAAGATATTGTTGCAAAGTGATTAAATGGTTTATTTGACCTATTTTTATTATTTTATAATGTATAGGACTCTCCCAAGTACCTCTAGGTGGTATTTTCTATTAGAATAGTGATTTGAAGCTATAGGAAGCCCCTTATTTCTCAAATTTTTGGTGTAGCAAGTAGAGTTGACCAAGTCAAAATATGCAAATGATTATGTCTGAGACTTGAATTTTATGATCATCATGTAAGTTAATAATTAAATTTTATACCTTTAATATGCTAAACTAGTCATGCAAGTTAACCTATCACTAAAAGTCCAATAGTGAAAATAGTGAGAAAAACTAAGCAGAAGTGGGAATGAGATTAGGGAAATGTTGTCCTAGATTAGGAATGGATCCAAATAAATGAGTTTTTTTTTATATACCTATAAAACATTTAAATTTTTGTTATATTATTTTTAGTTCATTGAAAATGTTAAAATCATTGTTCACAAGATGACCTATCCAGTGAAGATGAAATAGTGAAGGTGTAAGTTTCATAGATTGGTTTATATACTCTATATTTTCCATTATACATTTGTATATTTATGTTTTAATATGTTAAAAATATAATTAAGGTTCATATTAATTATTTAATAAATATTTATTTTATATACACATGTGTTGGAATGCAAGTTCACCATGACTAGTTTTCAAGACAAAATGATAATTCTGGGTATGCAATATGGAATGATGAGTTTGAAATGTTATATCATGAGTTAATGCTTCCAATGCACATGTTGATGTTTTTTTTGATGTATATGATCCATAAATTCTTTATATAAGGTTTAAATTCACCTTAATATGTTGTAATATGGAATCCAAAATGGTTTATCTAGTTGTGTAAGGACTGTGAGAGAGAAGATCAGCAAATTGGTCTAGAAGACCAATAGTTGATAGGCTTGTTGGCAGTTCTATGTAGTCATATAGAAGAGATTATTTTTAGGTGGTTTAAAAAAATTAATAATTTATTGAATATTAATATGTTTTTTAGGTCTCAAAAGTTTATTTGAATGTACTTTTTTCATGAGAAGTCCTTATGTAAGCGTGGAGAATCAATTCTTCATGAGTAGGTTTTTGAGCTTTCAAACACTTCTCAGTGGTCATGTTACAAGTGTGAGTTTGGGGATTTAAGATATATGTTTCAATGTTTCAATCATTTTTGATGACCCTAAGGTCATGTGTTTTCCATCCATGTGATTTTATATTATGGTTATGTGGTAAAATTGGTTATATGATTTAGTTATGTGAGATAGACTTTATAGGTATGTGAATACCTAGTTGTGAGTTATGCTAATGAAGTGGTCCAAATAGTGAATTTGACTAAAATTTGGTATGGAACAATATGTATTTTATTATTTATCTATTTTAGGTTTATTTTAATTGTTTCATTTGTGTGTGGAGGATTAATAAGTTTCAAGAGGACTAAGTGTAACATGTTACTTAAGAAGGCCTAATTTCATTATCTCTCTATTAGGCCCAATGGTGGTTTTGGTCCTTATGAGTCTTGACTGACTATTTAGTGGTTTTCTAACTTATGAAACGTGTGTGTTGAACTATTCCAATGGTGATCTAATTATAGATATATGTTTGGCTGACCAAGGTGGGTGAAAGGAAGAGTCTTGTATTTATACAAGTCATAATAAGCCTATTTGGTAGTGTGTAAGGATGTGAGTGAAATAAAATAATATAACACCTTGAGGAGAAAAAGGAGATAATGTATACCATCATAGGGTATTATAGGACTAGTTATGAATATCCAATAGAAGTTTTGAGTATAAGTATCAGGGTCATATGACCTAAACCTATTAGGAGGAGGGTAATTTTAGTGAATATGCCTAATAGGTTATTTGAGAGACATAGAAGAGTGTGAAGAAAAAATAAAGGTGATCATCATAATTTTAGTAATAAAAATTTGATCATAAGTTCTATGTGGTTGATTTGACATTGATTTACCTAGGGGGTTGGTTCCTCCTTGCAAGTTGGTGCTTGTTAAAGATTGGTTGAGTGGGTGTTTGACTAGGTAGGGTTTGGTGCTCCTTGAGAAGCTGGTGCTTCACTCAAATTATATCTTATAATTATAGGACTGTATTCCATTTGTAGGTTTCAGTTGATTTTAACCCCCATGAGATTTTACCACATATCTCTTATGTTCATGTGTTGATATCTTGATTTATGTTTATGTGATTGCTTCTTTATGCATTTCCTAATCACTATATTGGTTTGAAAGGTCAATTAATGATAAGTGAAATGAATGATTATTTTAAGAACACTAATTCACTACTTCCCCTCTTAGTGGTTATGCCTATAACACATAGTTACCTGTGTGTAATATTTTTATGTCACACCCAGGTAAGTGGTATCAAAAACCTCCTATAATTAAATATTTTTAATCCCAAAATAATCAATGTTAGTACTATAATTTCAACCATGGTGGGTATAGTAGAGGTGTATAGGGAGGATATATGGGTGAATTATAAATAGTCTAAGGAAATTACCAAATGGGAAAAGGATAAAATCAAAATTATAACTAGTGTTATAATCAAGAGAGACCCCACTAACATGTTATAAGTGTAGAAAAGTGGGATAGATTATTATATATTGCATTGAATAATTACATACAGAGCATGGATTCTATCATGAAAAATGGACACGTGACTCATTATCATTCCTTAATGTGACATAATTCTATAATAATGGTGGAAAAAATATTGAGGCATTGTCATAATCTCCCCTAATAAAAGTGGAGAAAAATTTAAGGAATCTACCAAAAGGACAAAAGGCACAAGGAAAGTGTAACTAGGCTTACTAAGAATTAGGAGATGATAAAATTGTAGTTATGGAATAAAATTTAATAGATCATAAATCTATGTCTAATAAAATTATATAATTTTAAGAAACATTGAAAGAACATGAGGAGATACTATGGAATAAGGCTCTTAATATTATCAATGATGATTCAAAATCAAGGGTGGTAGTAACCACTCATATCAAAAAAAAAACTAGGAAAGAAATGGAATTAACTATTGATTCTAAATAATAATCATAAACAAATAATGAAAGACACAACATACATGATCATGATCACACCATGGACAAAATTAGAAAGATAATACAAAAAAGAATATATATATCAGCTTAAAATGAGTTATTTCAATGAAGAGGAGATTAAGGATTTAAAAATAATTATGAATCTAATTAAGAAACATGATATAGTGAATAAATTATCTTAATTGGGTACATATTATAATAAAAAACAAAGAGAAAACAAAGTATAAATAATTAATAAAAACCATAAGAAAAATAAAAATAATATATTTATAATGAATATAAAATGGAAGACGATTCTTGTTTTACTCAATATCAAGATAAATGGCCATGAGGTTACAAATACATTGTTGGATCTTGGTGTAAACACAAATTTATTACCCTTTAGAACATATGATACACTTTGGAAACCATAACTACATGCTAGAACATATGATATTGTAATGTTTTATGGTACACCAAACTTTCCAATTGGAACCTTGAGAGATGTGGAAGTAAATTTAATGGGAATAAAAATAACAATATACTTTGAAGTGATAGATATGTATGATACATGGTATCCATCCTTATTGAATTTACATTGGTTTATTGACTATATTTGTTGATTAAAATATGAATAATATGAAATTACATTCCAATGAAATGTCTTGGAAGTCCACTATACTCTAGAAATATGAAATGGGAGTTGCATGGTTAAAGGATTTATGGATCAAGGATGAGGAAATTAATTTTTATGATCTTGTCAGGGTATATATGCTCAAGAAAATTATAAAAAAAAATATGACCCTAGACCAAATGATGAGAGTGAAATATTAATAGGATAAGAAGAGGTAAAAATAAACTTAAAAGATGAAAGTGAAGCATGGTTACAAGGGACACCTAAAACAATATTAAGGAAGGTATGTTTTATGATAAAAATACCATGTAAAGGTAAGAACACTATTTCATTAAAACATCCATTACCACAAAGAAGAATAACTTACCCATAGAAAGGTTTTCCCATAAAAAAATACCCAAATGTACTAGGATTAGGATTATTGAGGATAAGGATATTTCCCAAAGAGGAAATAAGGTTGAAGGGAATTAATTATATTGTAAAAATCACTGCCACAAGGTGGAAGAACACTCATAAAGACACTATCAAAGTTTGAATACCTTTAGGGTATTATTAAATAAAAAATTTATCAAGTTAGAAAGTTAATTCATATAAATATGAAGCTATATGAGAACAACAATTCCCTTAAGGCACATTGAACAATGTGAAAATAAATGGACTACAAAAGGTGAAACTCATAAATTCCTATGGGCATAATTATTTTACTATACATTAGATGCATTTCCAAAAACATGGTACATACATAAAGATAACTGAAAAGGAAATGATAGATGGGAGGACCTAAAAATGGATTTGTTTATAACATTTAACTTTTTGGATCAATATACTAGGATCTATCATGCCTTGTAGAAAATAAAAGTATTTTTATTTATGGAAGGATATATAAAAAAGAAATTATTTTCTATATTAAAAATATAAGAAGCAAGGTTAGGAAATATATATGATTGGGATCAAATTGGCACAATTGTAAGAGAGTTACCAAAAAATATAGAAAAAATTAATATAAAATTACTTGAGCATATGAAATTATATCAAAAAATTACAAAAAAAGAAGAGGAAGAGGAAGAAATAATAGAAAACATAAAAATATATATCGAGGAAGGAGAAAGATAACTCCTTAACACTGCTGAAGACAAAATACAATACTTATAAAAACCACTTAAAATATGAGAAGATAATATGGCCATAAAAGGAAATATGAAGATGACAGAAGTAGGAAACTACTGAGTAGAAGAGGAGGTGGATAAAACATTAGAGTTATGGAATTTTAGGGGTTATTCCCAAAAACATTTATTGAGCTCAAATAGATCAAATAAGATGTAGAGACTATGAAAATATAATGGAAAGAGGATATTAAATGATTAAAATAAGGACCATATAGATTGAATCATAATGTTAGGGAAAAATTCAAAATTGATTTGGATAAGATGTTAAATGGTGGTATCATAACCCCTATGAAATATATGGAATGGATAAGCCCTATGGTTATTCAAAATAAGAAAACTAGTGAATCACAATGTGTTGATTATGAAGAATTAAATAAGTATTATTTTCATTACTCCTTTCCATCATCATTTATTGAAGATATATTAGAAAGTATGGTTGGAAGATAGATCTATTCATTCATTTATATATTCTTGAGATACTATCAGGTCATAATAGCACTAGATGGTTAACAGAGACTACATTTAACATAGAATGGGGATATTTTATGTATACAATGATTCCCTTTGGATTAAATAATGAAATTGTTTTTTTCAACCATATAATGGTGAATGTGTTTATATATTTTATACATGAATATTTTTAAGTGTACCTTGACTATTAGATGGTGTATGAGTTAATAGAATACCATGTCCAGTTATTGAGGATGATTTTCCAAAGATGTAGACAACTGAACACTTATATTAATCTCAATAAATTAATCTTTACTACATATTTTGATAGTTTATTTGGATAGATAATATGTAAATATGGTTTCATGGTGGATCCACTTAAAATTTCAAACATCATAAACCTACCACCACCTATGATAGGGAAGGAAGTTAGAACAATATTATGGTATACAAGATATCATAATAAATTAATAAGGTATTATGCATCTATAAGTGCACCCATAGATTAATTATTGAATAAGGAGCATAATAAATCAATATATTGAAAACAAAGTCAAGAATCATTCAACACATTAAAAATTAAATTATAGATAACCTAATACTTGTGTTTCTAGATAGGAATATTCCATTCCATGTTTATGTTAACACCTTTGTTGTCGCAACCCCATGAAAATATAGACCATCCAATATCATTTTATAATAAGAAACTAGATAAGGTGGAAATGAATTCTTCATCCTAGAATGGGAGCTACTTGTTATGGTGTATGCAATTCATAAATTTAGATATTACCTATTTGAAAATCTATTTATATATTTATATACCATGATACACTTAAATATATGATTAATATACCAATGATACACTAAATAATATGTTGTTGGCTAATGTTATTCCAATAAATTGACTTTAAGATTGTGGTAAAAATAGGGAAGGTAAATAATGGACCTAACTACCCATCCAAAATCACTAAAGTAGAATACATTAGACCAATTAAGGATGCATTTTCTAATGCTCATCTCTTCTACATGGAATACATAACCAAATGAATTGTTACATATGTCAATGAATATGTAAAATCAATCCTAGAGATTAGATGCCCCTCTGATCAGTGTTAGACTAGACCCATTCAATAAATAGCCAATTAATTTTATAGGTCGTATCAAACTTGTAGCAAGAAAGAGAAATGTGAGATTCATTATTATCATGATTGATTACTTGATAATATGGGAAAAATCAATGCCTACAAAGGATTTCATAGCCAATAATATAGAAAATATATTATATGAAGATATATTCACATAATTTTAGTGTTTAATAAACATAATAAGTGATTAGGGTAACCAATACACTAATAATATAATTTTGGAACTACTTAATCACTTATTGATCCAACATAATGGATAAATCCTTACCACCCTCAATAAAATGGTACTTTTAAGGTGTTTAATAAGGTATTAACTAATATATGTAATACATATATTAGCTATTAGGATACTAACATATTGATAGTACTATCAGTTTACTGCATGACTTATAAAATATTAACTATGTACTAACCTTTTAAATTGGTGTATGTCTTAGATTCAATAGTATAAATATAAAACTTACTCAAAATTTTGAAAATTATGGTAAGATATGTAATGAATGAGAAGGATTCTCTTCAAGATAAATTGATGGAACTATAAAAATTGGATGAAAAGATTTTCTTAGTTGCATATAACTAAACCCAAGAGAAAACATACCAAAAATATTGGCACTATAGACATACACAAATAAAGGAGTTTACTATTGAAGTTTAAGTCCTTCTATATGATAGAAAATATAAAAATTTAGGCAATTTGAAGATTAAATGGATTGGACCTTATATAGTGGAGGATATACTAAGATTAAGAGTAATAAAAATAAGAACATTCAAGGCATACTTAAAAAAGGGATTGTGAATGGATCTAGATTAAAAATCTATATCATTTGAAATTATGGTGAATGGTGGTGAATAATAAAGGAATTTTATGAGGTGACACTATCCTTCTAACTTGGTGAAGTTAGTTATAGGTTATCATAGTACCCTATATTAGATGCTTAAGTTTTTGGTTGTAAATCATGTTACCTCCCCATTAGGTTAGTATTATCTTCCCAGATAGGAAAGTTGAATAAAAGATATTTTGGTGTCCTATACTATCTATCTCGGTACATAGTTTTTTTTATCATGTCAAAACATCATAGTTGAATAAATATGAAAAATAAGTAGTTAAGAAAGGGGTGATGAAAATAAAAAATTATAAAATATAAAAAAAATTGGAAAAACATAAAAACAAGTTTTTGAAAATTAGATAGATAAATAAATATAATTTTTAAAAACATGGTAAAGGAATAGTAGGGAAAAAATTAGGTCCCCAAAATAAATAGTGAATAGATAGAAAAAGATGGTTAAAAGAAAGAAACATGTTTAGAATAAAAATAAGTATAAAAGTGTAAGAATGAGTTTGTAAATACATAAAACTAATTAATTTTATTTAGACAAAATGATATATGGCATGGATTAGTTTGGAAATAACAAATACAAGCTAAAATAAGGGATGGTAGGAACTACAATCATAGTTGGAAAGCTACTAAAATTGATGATGTCAAGAGGATAACATCAAAATATATGAGAATAATGAAAATAAAATTAAAATTAATGCCAAAGTAGATGAAAGGGATGAGATGGATGAAAAAAATAAATGAAATTTAATGCATGAATTAAATGATGTGATTAAGAGATAGATCAGATGCCCTATAAAGTAAGGGTTTCACTAATAATAAATTACGCAATCATTTATGTACCAAATATTTGCATAAAATTGTACTTGAGTGTTTGTACTCCACTTAAGTCATTTTATAAAATATTGAAAGTGATAAAATATGGATATTCCTCAAGTTATCATTATATAATAAATAAATAAACTAAGTACAAGAAATACTTGATAAAATCAAATACTCCAAATCCATTGGGAGGTTTTAATAAAATTTTATATCTCATAAAACATTTATAAGATACTAAAAAATACATTATGTCACATTTAGTATATCATAGTATTTTAGAGGTAGAGAGAAGTGAAATAATATAAATAAACCCATAAACATAATATTTACATTATACAAGTCAGGATTCAACATTATACCAAGAATGAAACTAGACATATAGAGTGAGTTTTCTTACTTTAGATTGATGGAAAGAAACACACAAATGATTATTATCCAAACTCATGAAGACATTTTATACCTATACTAACCCTACTAAATTAACCCAGACATAATTCTAACTATGACTAGACTAATGCATGAGGGACATAACGCCCATAATTATTATAGGAAGAAGAGTGTAAGCAAAAAATAAATAGCTCATATTACATTAACAATTTAAACCATAGATCCATGTCAATATATAACATAAATGATCTTAAGATTAGGTTTTAAATAAATATTATTAATTGAAAGGTATAATATACAAATAGACAAGACTCAAAAACTATAAAAAGTGTGCAGATAGTATGTGATATAATCTCCACATGCATTTAATATGATTTGGCTATTGCACTCTAGGAACACTACCTAGAGAACCTCTACAAAATCAAGAGAGGTAAAATATCCATGGTTTTTTCCATGTTTCACTTATTCTAGTGCTAGATATGTATTTTACACATATTATTCATGTACATACAAGGTCATTAGTATGTAATATATATAGACCTAAGATCTCATATATCACCTATAATGAAAGGTATACCTATGGTGCATGGGATGGGAAATTTTATTTAATGTGAGAAAATGATTAATAATATAGTAGATTGGAGATTATATATATCCAAACAAATAGTCCAAAAATACTATATAGACATTTAATTCATAATAGATATAGATAAGATTTAAATTAAACCTTTTACTCCAAAATTTACACCCCTTCCACCTCTTCCCTATGCAGTTAGTGATGAACAATTTGAGGTGTTAATTCTGGGGGTTTGGAGCTTACCATTGGACCGTAGGTCAAAGCAATTCTTTACTAAACTATGGGTGAGTTATATGCATAGGTACTATTAAGATGATACCCTTATAATTGAAACACCATTACCACATGGGGGTTTTAGGCACACCACAAGTAACCCTAGTGTTTGTAGATCATCTAGGTTAAATAAATAGATTATAGAATTGGACCCCTCTATTAAAAAATAAGAAGAGACATTTTTTTAAAGGATTCTACTACTAGAGAGGTGTTAAGAGAAAGATGAAATTAAAAGTAATGGTACCAATAATATTATTTGAGCGTAAATAAAACTACATTAGGGGAGGGGACATCAAAAATAAAAATAAAAATTTAGATAGTGAAAGAATAAGAGGTGTCCCTTACAACATATTTAGTGTCTAGGAAAATTTTATTGTATATGAATGGAGGGAAAAGAGGGATAATTTTCTCACCACATCCACTCCAAAAATGGAATAAAAACCAAAAATTTATGAAAATCAAAGATAAAAAGTAGAATTTATTAACATATTCTAAAATGATGATAACATAATGGTGCCTATTATGAATACATTTATGGTAATGCACCACAAGAAAGGAGGAATATTCATAGTTTAAAATTTATATAGAAATGCAAATATTTAAGGTAGATGGAGGGTATTTAGATTTATATTGGACTAAACATAGTTGAGTCTATTTTAATTAGATGACATAATAACATGACTCCTATCCCATTTACAGGAAATAATCATAAAAACAAAGGAGAATAAGAAAGAGTCCCAAAATAAAGTAGAAATTTATTAGGAAGCACTAAATAAAAATTTGTAAATAGAGGAGGAAAAAGAGAAGGGAAAAGGAGGCAAGAAAGGAAAAAAGAGAATGGAAAAGCAAAAATATAATGAGAAAGAAAGGTTAAGTGTGAATAGGTGAGTATCCACTCTATAAATTATGGAGTAATAGGGGAACCATTCAAATTTCAACATAGTATAATTTTTTAACAATGGGAACAAGACAAAGGAGTACAAATACTCCTATGGAAATATTGAAGAAGATAAAATAAGAATTAATAAGGCACATATAGGTCACATCCACCATCATGATGTCAATAATCTTTCTTTAGCATATTTCAAGAGGGAAACTAAAGTCTCCTTACAAAAACTAACCCTAGTAGAAAAATAAATAATTGGGAAACTCTTATTTAGATTACTAGAGCATATTTGATGGTGTAGTGTGTGATATTTTAACAAGGAATTAAAACATTTCTCAATGCTTTACCTAATGATTGACCACATTATGACCCTAATACAACACTACCAATAGATGAATAATTAGAAGATACTATGGAAAGTTTTATAAATCATGGAGGATATACAACTAATAAAATCCTAATAAAACTTGATGCTAGGGGGGAGTAGAATGAAGAGTTTTTAGGGCCACTAAAAGGATAAAATCAATCAAATATAATAGAATAGAAAGAGCATGTAGCTAAATTATAGGAGATAATAGAAGATACATTTACCTACTTTGTGTAGACATCTAATTCTTATCACTGTTGTGTTAAATTTCCAAATCTAAACAAGATTCCACAAAAATACATAATTTAGACCAAAATCACTAAAATTATCTAATTCATCTGCACACATCATATGCATGTGCCAATTTACACTCATGTATCACTAAATGGGTCAATGCACTTTATTAAATTATTATCTTCATCCAATTCACTTTGTGTCAAGTTTGTGACCAAGCAATTTATCATTCTAAACCATTTAAACACTCTAATTCATTTGTACACATTACATGAAAGTGATAATTTGTGCCTATGTATCCCTAAATGGGGAAATACATAATTCAAAACTATTATCTTATTTTGATTCAAATCAATTCAAATTTCATCTAATAAAATTGATGATTTTGACCATTTTGATTAAACATGTGATCAATTTCCAAGAATTACAAAATACTAAGTAAAGTCATTAAGAAAATTGAATCAAATGAAGAGCTTAAGTGGAAAATCCATGGAAATTTAATGAATATATATTAATGGAAATTCATAATTTAAAATATTTGGGCCATGGAATCACCCATGACATCAAGTAAGGGTGTCAAACACCAAGCATTAATGGAGATAAATATCTAGTTTAAGGCCATCCATGCTTTACTCCATTATTCTAAAATATTAACTTCTTTGTCCTCCAAAATTGAATTAATTCTTGTCCACACATCTTGATCTCAATATGAACAGTCATGGTTGATTCTCAAAATTTCTATAAAAATATAAATACATGAGCCACCATAGACAAAAGAATAAAATTATTTCGAACAACCTATATAGAAATATTGCTTGAAGAGCTTCACTAATTCTTCCAAATCAACCTATTAAGGAGATAAAGCCATTGGTTCTAGAAGAGATGAAGGAAGAACTTGTCTAAAAACATTGATAAAGACTAAGAGCACCAAACTCAAGCACACACATGTTTATAGACCATATTTAAAGGAGAGCCTCTTTGGGAGGTAGTTTCTTGGTTTCATTGACACTACCCCTCAAGGGATTGGGCTTAGCATGTTAGGTATTTTATTCTTATTATTGGTTTTTCTTACTACTAAATGAACTAACCTACTTTAAAATTATGCTCCACATTTTGGCATGCTCGATGGGACATGAACCTCATGTACCCCTTTGTGGTCTTTTTTTATCCTTTTAAGTATGAATTCAAACCATATTTTGATGCTACTTTGCTTTATTTATTATATTTTATTAAATTTTCTATCTTCTAAACCAAATGTTGAGGTCACCTTGTGAATTAATGAGGTCATCCTAAACATCGATGAGATCAACTTGTATAACATTGAGGTCACCCTGATCCTCAGCTAGTTTACATTGTGAAAGTTTTTGATATCATATTGAAAATGGTTAATTTTCTTTCATTATGAAAAAATGGAAAAATCACAATGAAATGGTGAACTTTCAATGAAAATGATGAAGTCACCCTACATATCAGTGAGTTCATTTAGATAAAATAGTGCCCAAATTTTGAACACTCATTCAGGTTCATCTTGACTCTATTTTTTATTACAAAAATTAAACTATATGCCTCCTAAATTTTCATATTATGTGATTATTTTTTTCATGTTTAATATATTTTTCATAAAATTGTAATTATTAGGTGTTAACATGTTTTCAAGAAAATGGTATTTTCGTGATGATAATGGTGGACTCACTTGATAGACAGTGATATTCTAATGAAAAAGATGAATTTGCACTAGTTAGACCTTCTTTGATAAATGAATAAGTCATCCTAAAAATTGGTGAGGTTACAATTCAAATGGTGAAGTCACTATGTTAAATGGTGAGGTCATCTTGCTAAATAGCAAATTCACCCTGCATATTGATGAGGTCATTAGGCCACGAAGTGACCAACTTCTAGAGGCTTATTTGGGGTCATCTGCAATATAATTTTGATTTTTTTTTAAAACCACATGTTTCATCATGAATTTTCATATTATGTAGTTATTTTTCCTTTAAATTACATTTATTTTTAATAAAATAAAATATACAATCCTGTAAATTTGTTTACCAATTTAATTCTTTTTATCACATGTTTCACTTGCCAAATACCATAGTTTAAACTCCAAACTTGTTACTTTTAGGTTTTGCTACTTATACAGTGGTTATTTAAAAAAAAAATCAAGTCAAAGTCTAATCATGCTTGACTTTTGGGCTTGAAACAAACATCCATTGTATCTTAGGGATCTTAAGATTTTTTCCTTTTTATTTATTTATTAAAATTAGTTTTTTAATTTTTTAAGTTAGTTTTTATTTAAGAAAACTAAGCTTGGCACATATTCTCTCCCCTTGTTGCCTTTAGGGAACTTGGGTTATTAAAAGTGTTTGACTCATTTCCTTGTTAAATTAGAATAGGATAGAATGAATATCACAAAGGAACTCCCCAAGATCCAAGTGACTTGGGTGATTCTAAACAACCTTTAACATCATATTTTTATTTTTTGCATCTTGGCTTATGGGTGGGAGTTCATCACCTTCCCATGAGTTCTGTGGGGGATTAATAAACCATGATTTGATTTCATAACATCATGTCAACCCCACTCCATAGTGGGGTATATAAATCTAGGTTGACTTGTTGGGACATTAGTTGGAGTGATTAAACTAACTCCGTTAGCAATATCTAACTCATAGTAATGGCCTAATATAATTATTACACTACACTAGAAAATCTAATAGATGTAGTGGTTATAAAAAGGATAAGACCTTTTTACAAAAAGATGATTATATTGGATCAAAATAATGTGTTTTTATATAGTGTTAACCACACATATGCAACCATCTAGATCAACCAAAACATATAGTTTTTATACAAACCCCATTTGTTATAGAGTATCATTGGTGCAAGGTGAGTAGCCTAAAGTTCCATTTCACCATATGATTTCTCAAGAGAATAACCATAATTTTCATGTGACTTTAATTTTTAGATTAGTAACTTAATTCCTCTTAATTAGTATATCAATAGAATCTAATGGTACAAATCACACTTTGTTAGTTTTAACATAGGAATGCATATTTTGATTCTTCTTGTTTGTTTTGACTATTGAATCTAAATATGTTTTGTAAACCTCTTGAGTATTAACTTCACTTGGGCTTAAATAATTTACTTTTGTATTTAGACTATTTTACTACTTTATTGTATTTAAATTTCATCTTATTCATACTAAAGTCCAAAATCACTTTTTTTTGAACCAAGTCAAAATCATAAAATCATGTTCAAACACATAGTCCATTGCACACTTTGAAGATGAGGTGTTAATCTTCCCAAATTTTGGGAAATATTTACCTCATGTTAGTTTTATGTTGACGAATGGTACTATTATATTGTGGAGCCTATTTATAATTTACAATGTAGTTTCAAATATAGTACATTTTAAATGTACTATACACTCAAATTTTTTTTGGACCCCCTTTAATAAGAAACTATTTTGGGTTGACTTTGCCCATGGTTTTGGTACCCATTATTTTTTAATACTTCCTTGTTAATGTATTATGTAAAGATGGATATTTAATAGGTAATGCATCGTGATAACAAGGTTTTGAGAAAGAAGAATAGGGTGTATGAATTCAAGTGTGAATTTAGGAGGGTTTATTGAGCACAGCTCCAAATAATATTTGTGCATTGGAATTATGAGAAGACTGATCTGAGAGTGGTTTTTACTCTCATGGCTTTTAATAAAATATAAGAAAGTGTTTATTGGTTGATATAAACCATATTGGGTGAACCATACTAAATTTAGTCTTCTTATTTTGCATGTTTATTTATGTTCTTTTTATATCTCTATTTATATCTATTATTATTACAATTGTATGAAATTATTCTACATCAATTTTTGTATTTATTCCTAATAACTATTATCATATCTTTAGGTTGTATTTGTTGAAGTGTTGAATTTTAGGAAGGGTTATTAGTTCAACTGGAAGATAAGGTTGATGATCATAGATCAAAGGTTGAAAATTTTAATGGATGGAACTTTGGTCTATGGAAGATGCAAATAGAGGATTATCTATATCAAAAGGACCTCCATGTTTTGTGAGGAGGAAAAGTAAATAAACTAGTGAGTATGATAGATGAGGTTTGGGAGCTACTTGATAGGAAAGCACTTGGGGCCATTAGGTTATGCCTTGCATCTTCAGTCACATTTAATATATCATAGGAGAAGACCATATAAGGTCTTATGAATGCATTAGTGAAGTTATATGAGAAACCCTCTACTTCCAATAAACTACTTCTAATGAAAAAGTTATTTAGTATGAAGATGTCTAAAAATGGTCTAGTTGTTAATCATCTGAATGAATTTAATACAATTGTGAGTATGTTAAATTCTATAAAAATTGAATTTGATGTGAATTTGGGGCTTTGCTTATTTTTTGTTCCTCACCAGAGAGTTGGAATATCCTAGTAATGGTTGTGAGTAGCTCAGTCTTTAATAATGCCAAGTTGAAGTTTGAGGATGTCATAAAAGTAATTATTAGTGAGGAAATGTGATGGAAAAGCTTTGGGGAGACATCTAATTTATGTGATGCTTTGGTAGTAGTGATTAAAGGGAGACAAAATTTTAGAGGAAAATAAAAACATGAAAAATCAAATGGTCCTAGAAGATCAAATTCAAGGGGTAGGATGGTATGCTAACACTATGGAAAGATTGGGTATGCGAAGAAGGATTGTTGGTCTCTTAAGAACACGAACAAAAATCAAGAAGATACCAATGAGGTGAATGTGGCAATAGGTAATGTTTATCAAAATACATTAATTCTCTTCATTGACAATATTGCTGAGTCTTAGGTTTTAGATTCAGGAGCTTCTTTTCATGTTACACCATATAGGCATTGTTTTATTGATTGTGTTCAATGGGATTTTGGACATGTTTACCTTTGTAATAATGAGAATTTTATCATATTAGGAAAAGGAAGTGTTCAGATCAAGATATAGAATTGGAACACTTGGATATTAAAGGATGTCAGGCATGTGCCTAAATTGAGATAAATTTTGGTATCCATAGGATAGCTAAGTAGTGAAAGTTGTATGGTGACATTTATAGCATATTTTATAAGGTGACCAAGGGTGATCTTATGGTAGAAATATGTAGGAAGGTTAATACCCTATATTTATCAATTAGTTTTGATTATTACAATTTAGTTACTTCAGATGTAGATACAACTTTGTGGTGCAATAGGATTGGTCACATGAGCCAAAAGGGTATTAAAATTTTGAAGGATCATTTGCCTAGATTAAAATGGTCTAATTTAGATTTTAGTGAAGACTGTGTGTATGGAAATTAGAAAAGGATAAAATTTCTCAAGTTTGGACCTACAAGGAAGGAGAATAAGTTGGAGCTGGTTCATTTAAATGTATGAGGGATGACTCAGGTATCTTTTATTGGTAATTCATCTTATTATATCACTTTTATTGATGATGCAACTAGGAAATTTTGGGTGTATGTAATTAGGAGAAAATATGATGTGTTTGATACATTTAAAAGATGGAAAGATTTGGTTGAGAATGAAATAGGTCTCAAGTTAAAATGTCTCAGGTCAGATAATGGTGGGGAATATTATAGTAATGAATTTTTTGATTACTATTTAAGGAATGAAATTCATAAATAGAGGATGGTTCCAAGAACACCATAGTATAATGGAGTGTCAAAAAGGATGAATAAGACTATCATGGAGCATACTAGGAGTATGAGGTTGCATTTAGGACTGCCTCTTAAGTTTTGGGTAGAAGCAGTAAACACGATAGTATATCTGATAAATAGAGGTCCTAAATTTACTTTTTGAGG
Organism: Torreya grandis; assembly: GCA_037957365.1. Taxonomy (NCBI): domain Eukaryota; kingdom Viridiplantae; phylum Streptophyta; class Pinopsida; order Cupressales; family Taxaceae; genus Torreya; species Torreya grandis. Next base: position 842,277 of record JARHVA010004241.1, on the reverse strand, counting down.
AAGCTTGGTTTGGTAAGAAGGTCAATTATTCATTTCTTAGAATATTTGGCTGTGAATCCTTCATTAATATTGATTAGGATGATAGGACCAAGATAGAGGCTAAGTCTTAAAAATGTACCTTTATTGGTTATAGTGAGGATGACTTTGGTTTCTAGATTTGGATTATTAAGGACAAGAAAATATTTATGTCTAGGGATGTTGTCTTTAATGAAAAATTCATGTATAATCAATAGTTGTAGTATTATAAAGAGGAATCTAAAAAAGATTACATAGTATTTGAGGACATTATAGATGATAAAGTGTCCAAGTAACTAGTTTAGGCACCTACTCCACAAGAACCTCAAAATCCTATGTTAAGGTCTTATAGGGTGAAAATGGAACCAAATATTTTTATACATATCTTAATTATTTATTTCTCACTGACAATGGAGATCCAGAGTGATTTGAATAATCAATTTAGGTAGAGGTCAAGAAGAAGTGGGAACAAACTATGGATGAGAAGCATCAGTCTCTCATGGAAAATTAGACTTGGAATTTGGTAAAACCACCTAAAGGTAAAATATTATTATATAAAAAGTGGGTGTATAGAATTAAAGAAGATTATGAAGGTAAGAAAAGGTATAAGGCTTGGTTGGTGGTAAAGGGGTTCACACAAAAGAAAGGAATTACTTTCGATGAGATTTTTTTCCTAATGGTAAAGATGACTTCTAATAATACTGTTCTTGGGATAGTGATAGTGGAAGATTTGCACTTAGATTAGCTATATGTGAAGACTATCTTCCTTTATTGTAATTTGGAGGAGAACTTGTATATGGAGTAGCCACATGAATATGAGGTCACAAGAAAGAAGAAAATGGTGTGCAAACTAAAGAAGAGCTTGTATGGCCTGAAACAAGCTCCATGATAGTGGTACAATAAATTTGATAGTTTTATGATGGAGAAGGGATAATCCAAGCATCATTCAAACCATTTCATATATATAAAGATGTTTGATGATGGTGATTACATTATCCTTTGTGTGTATGTGGATGACATGTTAGTTATTGGTAACAACAGTTATGAAATAAAGGTGCTCAGGTAACAACTTAGTAATTCCTTTTCTATGAAGGATTTAGGAGCAACAAAATAAATCCTTGGTATGGGAATGAATTGGGATAGAAAGAAATGAAATCTAAATTTATCCCAAGAAGATAACATCAAAAAAGTCTTGGAGAGTTTTGCTATGTAGAATCTTAAACTGATTGGGACTTTATTGGTAGGTCATTTCAAGTTATCAAAGGAGTAGTGTCCCAAGATAGAGGAAGAGATAATATAGATGTCACATGTACTATACTCATCATTTATCATCATCTTGATGTATGCCATGGTATGTACTAGGCTAGATATTACCTATGTAGTGGGAGTAGTAAGTAGGTACATGAGTGATTTAGGTAGAAAACACTAGAAGGCAGTGAAGTGGATCCTTTGGTATTTAAGAGGGATGATGGGGACAATTTTAAGTAATGGTGAATTAGACACAACTTTGCATGGTTTTATAGATTCAGGCATAGATGGATATTTGATAGCAGGAGGAGTACAATAGGATATGTATTTAATGTAGGTGACATAATAATGAGGTAGATTTCATGACTATAAAAACTTATGGTTTTGTCAACCATAGAGGTTGAGTATGTTTCTGCCATAGAGGCAATCAAAGAAATGATTTAGTTATAGTAGTTGCTTGAAGATTTGGGTCATAGTTATGAGGAAGGTAATCCATATAGTTATAGTTAGATCATAATACATCTAGTAAAGAACTTTGCTTTCCACTCTAGGATGAATCATATAAAATTGAGATACCATTTCATTAGGATAGCTTTGGAGGAAGGGAAGTTGAAGCTAGATAATATTAATAATAGTCATAATCTTATAGACATGATGACCAAGGTGGTCACAAGGGAGAAACTAAAGCTATGTTCAGTTCGATTGGCCTTCACAAATGATAGTGAAGGGTTGAGAAGCTTGCTTAGAGGAAATCAATCTCCAAGTGGGAGATTATTGTGTTTTGGATCTTATTTATAAATTACAATGTATTTTTAAATATTATACATTTTAAATGTACTATACATTCTATATGTATTATCATCAAGGTTCTAGACCCCCTTTAATGGGAAACCATTTTGGGTTGACTTTACCCATGGTTTTGGTACCCATTATTTTATACTATTACTTTGTTGATGTATTATGTAGAGATGGATATTTCATAGGTATTACATCATGAGAATAAGGTTTTGAGAAGGAAAAATATGGTGTGTGAATTCAAGTGGAAATTCAGGAAGGTTTGTTGAATGTGGCTCCAAACAATATTTATGCATTGTAATTATGAGAAGACTGATCTGAGAGTGGTTTGAACTCTTGTGACTTGTAACAAAATCTAAGTTTTTCTTAGTGGATGTAGCCCACATTGGATGAACCACATTAAACCTAGACTTTTTAATTGACATGTTTATTTTTGTTTTTTCTACATCTCTATATATATATATCTATTATTATTGTGATTCTATGAAATTATTCTACATCAATTTCTATATTTTTTCCTAACAGATACCATTATGTTATCCATATAGTACCATTGTGTTGTCTAATTCAAGTATTTGAACCCAAATCTAGTTTGAAATAAATTATTTACATCAAGGTTCATTTTTAAACCTACATACCTTTTATGATCCAATTCATGGCAAATAAGGGTTCCTTTTCTGAACCCACATACTTATTATAAGCCAAGTCAATCTAAGTTAGGCTCATTTTAACCACATGTTGAACCATTCTATTTAGATAAGTTTCATTTTGAACCCCTTGTTTTACTTTTCCATTTTTTGATGAGGGTTCCTTTTTAAACCCACAGACCAATCATGAGCTGAACAAATCCAAACTAGGGTTCATATTGGACCCACATGCCTATTACTAGACTATTTCAATGTTAAATTAGGTGTTTATTTTGAACCCATATACCACATTCTATTTCACTAAACCAATAGTACTCTTTATGGTGGCATATTTTCTAGATTGATATAAACCTCTTTGGGGATAGATTTTAATTACCAAACTAATTCATACTAATTATCATACACTAACCCTATTCTCTTCCTTTATCATGCTTTAGCAACCAAGATTCATAATGCTCAAAGGTTACCATTTTAGGCCCTCCTCCTTTGGCCTAAATTAGTAACCAAGATTTGTAGTGCCCAAGGATTATCATTCTAATCCCTCCTCCCTTTCCTTTAAATTCTATTAGCTCATTACCTAAGTAAGCCACAAAATCATGAATAGGAATTTTAAATCTGTTATCCTAGGATCACCACCAATATTTGTTGAACCCATCATTGAATAACTTCAATTTGATGAGCCAATCTTTGTTGATCCCTTCTTCCATAATATAATTTTCAAAAATCCCAATATTTAACCACAATCCATTAATCATCTAGTGACAACTATTCCCCACTTTAGAAAATCCCAGCCAAAGGTCTTCAAGCCATAAAGCCAATCATTGTTCATCTAAGAGACATTATCTATTAAAGACCCAAGTGTGTTCAAATTTGAGATTTTAGAAATAAGTATGTAACAAGACCAAAATAATCAATCAATTCTTGATGTTATTTTTGTAACACCCATTTTTGATGAGTCAATTTTTGATGAATCACCTTTTGATCCTTTCCTTGTTGTCGAGGAACATTACTTTAACAAGCTAGTCTTGGTAGAGTTACCTGTCGACCCTTGTTTGTTTTTTGAAAAGCCTCACTTTAACAAGATAGTCTCTATGGAGTTGTCTCTTGACATTTTCCCCCTCATTAAGGATTCTCACTTTGACAAGATAGTCTCTATGGAGTCACCCCTCAATTTATTCCCTCTCTTTGAGGGACTTCACCTAGATGAGCTAGTCTATATTGAACCCTTCTTAGATGAATATATTTTTGAAGAGATTATTGTGCCATCATAGGCCTTTAACTTTTCAATACCAAACATTCGATAAGACGTCACTATACTAACACCCACAATTAAATAATAATAAAATTTAGATTCAAGTTATATTATTGAACCAATATCAGATTTAGCAATAGAAGTAGAATCAATGTTAGTCTCAACATTTGATTTAGGCTCCTTTGAGTCAGAATCAACTTCAAAATCAAAGCACCTTAGGGGATGTTATGGCATTGGGTACATATATCTTGTAGATCAATTTGAGTATATTTTTTTATCTTCTTTAGTTTTTGAGGATGATTACTTTAGCATCGACACAAGTTCTATTAGTATCTTCTATGAAAATTGTGATTCCTTTCATCATTCCATTACCAATCCACATACCATTACCACCAACCAACATAGCCATTATATTAATACTCAACCTCCCAAAATCATCTATTGGGGATGACAAAATCACACTTTATTGAAATGCAACCTGGTGACATATTAGGTACAAAATACTAGGGGGAACAAGACAACATTCATACAGAAGAATAAAAAACTCCTAGTGAAACCTTTTAAGAGGCATTATGGGATAATCAAATTCTAAACACAACATATTTTAGTGAAACCTTATTTGAGGTGATAGAAGATAATCAAATTCAACATCCAACATTCCTTTGTGAAACCTTCTTAGGGTCACTATGGGATAATCAACACAAATTTATTGGTGAAAACCTCTTTGAGGTGACAAAAGTTGAGCACAACAATTCTTCATTGATTGATTAAAACATTATTAAAAATGATATTGGTACAATTGACAATCTACAACATAATCACATTATAACATCTCGCATATCTAAATAGTAGAATAATAATATGGTCTTATCATGAGCATGTGAAGAAGTCTTTGGCCCCACCATAAACAAAATTATGTCAAATCTAGAATCAACAACATTATGTGTGACTAAAATTATTGATCTTTATTTATTACCCATTCATTATACATTCCATTATGAACTAATATTCCATCCAATTCAAAACATTTATCTTATGATTATCATTATTTACCCCTATTGGAAACCCTTTCCTTCATAGAGGCTATAAAGACATATTGGCTAGAAGTTTGGAGGAAACAAAATCTAAGCCCAATGGATATCATAAAAACCTTATTGAATTTTACATCAGCAACCCAATATTGATAGAACTTCTATTTTGAGTGGGTGTGGTTTAGACCTCAAATAGGCCAACATTATGAATCTTGTGATCCTCCATTAAGTTGAGATTATATAAAAATAATAATAATCCACTGTATATAAGTACCTTATTACTCATGGGAAACTCTATTAATATTATATAAATTTTCATTCTAAGCATATATACCATTGTATCCCATTTCCCATTATAGTGGTACACTATTCTAATCAAGATAAAAATCTCCACATTAGCAGGTACAAAAGAACCATAATTTTACCATATCTTGTTCATAGTTTGAACTACATTGACTTGAGGTCATTCAAGACTATGTAAGAAACAATCAATTTATATAGAGGTCAGTTTAGTCAAACCTTTTAACATGATATCACCATTTTGTGAGTCACCATTCCCACACTCTCACAATTTTGCATTCGAACTAAGCCATGTTCTCATTATTCTATGAGTTACCATTCCCACACTCTCATCCTTTTGCAAGTCAATTTTATATCTCATTATTTTCAATTGAATTGAGATAATATAAAAACCCAAAAGCATGGAAATATGTTATAAATTTCTAAAAACATTCAAAATACTCTAAAAGACCTAAACTTTTGAAAAAAGTTTTATAATCTCCATGAGAGATATAAACCACCAGAATTCAAAAATATTTATCTTATCCTAAATCCAATCATTATCTTTGATCTAGCTTTGAGATGCTCATTTTATCAACCATTGGGATGTGTCCTTCCAAAATCCACCCTACTAGGCAAACTCATTATTGTTTCTAATTTTTTCAATCACCTGATGATGTGTCCTTTCTTTGCATGTATCCTTATGTGGGGAAACCATCTGTTTGTCATTATTTTTGAGCCTTCATAAGTAGATATTGACTTGTTTAGTGATAAGATGCTTTATATTTATTTTTATTTTTTGGGTTGTGTGTTTTATTTATCAGGTTATTTATTTACTTTTAGTATTGTGTTTGAATACATTTTGTAAACCTCTTGAGTATGGCCTTAACTTGGGCTTGAATTGTTTACATTTGTATTTGATTTTTTTATTGCTTGTCAAATTTTTGGTACATTCTTCTTCCTATATAAGTATTGATGATTCATATCTTGATTTTGAGTTGGTTATATTTTATATTTAAAACCTCTTTTTATTTTTATTTTCTTTATTTTTTGTTAAAATGTAAATGATTTTAACTTTGGTTTTGGGATTTTTATCATTATATTTATTTTTAAATATTCACCATTGAACTAGTCCATTCCCAATTTAAATATAATGTTATTATAGGTTATTCATAATTATGATGCATAATTTCATTTTCCAAAGTAAACACCAAGTGATCCAAGTCCAAAATTCAATGTGGCACCAAATACCATCTCTAAAATCACTATCTTACATATCTACTACCTAAACAGGATATTATAAACACAATTAAACATTGGTCCATCTTTCTTCTATTCTTCATTCCTAATCTCATTTTCTCCTACTTTTAGGAGAGCTACATTTGCCTAAGGTCCATCTAGACTATTTAGGTAGTGCTTGGATACATGATGTATCTTGGGTCATATCAGTCATCATTTTTTCATTCTTACTCATGTTCCTATTTTTCCAATATAATCTCATCATTCTTCAATGTTTATTACATCCTTGTATGCCTAGTATTCCTTCTCTTTCATGTGCGTTTGTACATCCTCAAATGCCTAGTTGTTGTTATTTATTTAGTCTTTGAAAAGTCATTAGACCATTGCACCTACATTTGTTCCTCCTCATTTTTAATTTATGCAATATGTTATATGCTTGAGCTATGCTTGCCAATTTTCCCTACTAGGGAATAATATTTAGACCAATCATTTTTCCAATCAGCCATACTGGGGTAAAATCAATTAACAGTGGTTAAATCATACCTCTTTGGGTAAAATCAATTTATCAAACATAAAATATGATTTATTAGGGAACATTATTGATTCTTTGACATAATTTATCTAGATAAATGCTCTCATTTTGGTTTTCTTCTAATTCCAAGATCTACAACTTTTACTCTCATTTTGAAAAAATTAAATTATGAAAATTATTTTGAGAATGATCATTCTATAAGCCCATAACATTCATCCTATTTTGGGTATGTCAAATTATGTTTCTTCTATTTTGGGATGCATTCTTCCCACTTTCACTCACCTTGGGGCCAATTATATTTTATTCTATTTGATCATTGGAAATTAAAGAATGAAAGCATTAGCTCATATGGATTTAATCTCATCCATGGGTTAATTTCACACTTTATATATTTTTTAAGAGTACATCCCTCTCTTTCATATTCATATGCCCTCTTGAGGGGGCATCGTGGGTCACTAATTTTTTCTTCAATCATTATCTTCCAAATTCTTCTTAATGACTTTTTTATTCTTTGAAAAGTCATTACTTTGACCAAATTTCTTGCCACACATTCTCAAATAGGGTAAATATGTAGAAATTCAATTCTTATCATTGTTGTGCTAAAATTACAAATTTGAATGACATTCTACAATAACACATAATCTTGACCAAAATCATTAAAATGTTATAATCCTTCTACACATGTCATGTGCAAGTATCAATTTACATGCATGTATCCTAAAATGGGGTAAGGCATTTTATGAAATCATTATTTTCTTCACATTCACTTTGTGTAAAGTTTAAGACCAATAAAATTATCATTCTAGACCATTTAAATAATCTAATTCATTCTCACACATCATGTGGAAGTGTTGACTTGTGCCTATGTATACATGAATGGGGAAATACATCATTCACAACTATTATCTTCCTCTAATTCAACTTCAATCAAATTTTGACCAAACAAATTGATACTTTTAACCATTTTAATTAAACACGTGACTAATTTCCAAGAATTGAAAAATACTAAGTAAAGTCATTAAGTAAATTGAATTGGATTAAGATCTCAAGTGTAAAATCCATGAAAAGTTATTAAATATATATTATTGGAAATTCAAAATTAAAAATAAATAGGCCATGACATCACCCATGACATTATTGAAAGGTTGTAAAGTACCAGGATTTGATGGAGATAAATATTAGGTTTAAGTCCATCCATGCCTTATTAATGCTCCCTTATTCCAAAATATTAATTGTTTTATTCTCCAAAATTGAATTAATCCTTGGACACACATCTTGATCTTAAGATTGATAATCATGATTGATTCTCAACATTTATGGAAAAGTATAAATACATGAGCTACCATAGACAAAAGAGAATCTTTTTAGTGAAAACAACATATGTAGAAATATTTCTAGAAGAGCTTCACTAATTCCTCCAAATTGACCTATCAAGGATCCAAAGTCATTATTTCTAGAGGATATGATAGAGGCCCTTATCTAATTGCACTAATAAAGACTTGGAAAACCAAATCTAGGCACAAACATGTTTATAGACTGTCTTTGAAGGAGAGACACTTTGGGAGGGTATTGTTTGTCTTGTTTTCCTCATTAGTTTCTTGATTTCATTAACACTACCCCTTGATGGAATGGGATTATCATGTTAGGTTCTTTATGCTCATTAATGATTTTCCTTACTAACACATGAACTAGATGGATTTGTAATCCTACTCTACACAATATGTATTCACTTAGTTGGCCCTTTTGAACACATTATAAAATGGAGGAAATGGAATAAATGCAAAAATAATTGAGTGCTACCTCATCTAGATTTGGGACAAACACATCCCATATAAGGTAAAATGAATCAAGATGATATCTTTACATGAATAGTATAAGGATAAATAGTTACAATGAATATCAGTCTGTGAAGATATGGAGGATTTTTTCACTTACATGACTACCCAAATGGAAAATACGAAGTCAAAACTCAAATACCATGAAAAATATTTATAAATACTTGAAAAATCTCTAGTTTCAAATGACATAATGATGGAAACAAAAGAGAACATGGCCTTAGAAAAAAAAATTGGAAGCAAATACAATATTTATTAACTAAAATACTATTTCTAAGGAGATGATGGGAAAGTATGGGAAACATCTACCCAAGGGAGGGGAGTCACCTCGTGATTACTTTTTTTTGACAAATTAATTTTGTTACAATTAAGTAGTTTGTGTTTTTTATACATGTCAATACTTTATAATTGTATCAAAGAAGAGACAAATATAAAAATATGGGAAAATGTTAGTAGTATTATTAGTAAAGTAAGTTATAAACTATAGATACCACATATCCTTTTCCTTTACCATAGTAGCTACGTAATTCTCTAGGCTAACAAAACAGAGGCTTGCACTAACTAGGCAATGTGGTAATAATTTGACCCTTGTGGTAACACAGGATGACCTAATTTGAGAAATTCAATGTCTCATAGACATTAACATTGAATTATCAAGTATTAAGTTAGTATTTTTACCGCAACATTGTAATAGAGTAGAGATAACATAGAGAGAGTTGAAGTATAATAGTGTAGAGAATTAATAGGTTATAAATTAGAGTAACCTTTTGTAATATAATAAGGTAACATAGTGTAAAAGATATCAAAAAAATTATTTGGTGGTTATTATATAAATATAAATAAAAGAGAAGCTAGAGTAGGAATTACTATGTAATGTGTATTTAATTTTATGAATGAGCACACCTACTTATTTTATTTTATGAATGTATAAGCTAGCTATTTATAACAAATACTAACCCTTTGTCACATTGGTTCTAACTAAAGTTAACTTAATCAACATAAACCATGTATAGCCAACTACTTTATATTTGATGTTAATAATGTGTGTGGCCATAATTCTCTTCATGTTATTCCACCATTTTCCATTAAGAATACCACATACCTATAACTTATTGCTTGGGTCATTTTTTGACCCTAAAATAAGAGGGTCAAAACCCCAAATTATGGTGTGCATAAAATTCACATCAATAAAAAAATCATTAAATAAGTAGCATGGTTGAGGTTATGCATCATTCAATGGCCTATCACTAATCCTTATTCATGAGGTTTAGGTAATATATTTAACCAAATCATGGTTGTAATAATTTCACTCAACTTGGGTAATAATTACCCCATGGCATTATCCATTAGGGAATAATAACCCTAATCTCCAACATGTCAAAGGGTAGAATAATTTACCCATGAATAGGTGTATTCGTTCCTTACTCTTAAAATTTCAAATGTTTCACTGATATAATTCTTTCACATTTCATACCATATATGTACATTGGTTTTTATGTTTTTTTATCATAATTTTTCATACAACAAAATACAAACTTGATTCTTCACCGAAAAATAAATTATGTTTACACATTAAGTTATACAATGTCTTTATCCTTTTGTTCTATAATTTTCAATACTAGAATAAAAGAGGGGAATTTTAAGACAATAAAATATTATATTAGACATTTTAAAATGTCATTCTTGGCTTACATTTACCTAACATGACTTATGCATGCACACATGGCTCTTTCACACCATTCTTTCTTATCCACTTACCTTTTTATGGTCTTGACCTTTCTAATTTATTATCATTCACCTATAAGAATTATATATTCTTTAGATAATATACTTATTATACTAATTAGAGTACCTCATTATCATAAAATCACTATTTATAGTGAAATAACTTCATAGATAAAGTATAATAATAGTAATAGATCAAAATATGATTAAAATAAACTATAATAGATGAATTAACAATGAGCCACTTCAAGTGAGAAACCTCCACAACCATATTATAAGAACATAATTCCAAACATGATGATTAAATTATAATAACTACCTTAAATATATATACCCTAATAATACTATGTAAACACCCTAAGCTAAGCCTACTAATATTAAGAAGTTACATAACTTATCATATGCTTTATTTAAAGGTTATAATAGCACATGTTTCTCCCACATGTCCCAAAACATGTTATAATATAAGGGAATGAAATTCCCCTCCCCTTAAAAATGTCATAATTTTAAATGGTGATGATCATTACATGTTTGTTTAGGAATCCTTCATCCTCCCATGTCACATTTTCATTGGCAAAAATTTTCCACTTAATTAGATACTCTATAATAACCCTCATATACAACCTCTTATTGCATTTTGAATTATTCTCTTAGATTCCAGAAAATAATTCCTTCCTCTCTATCTTTGGTAACTCTATTTGGGATGAAAAAAAACCTATGACCTTATTCAATTAGGAAACATGGAAAGGCCAAATGTATTTTTTTTAGTGGGGTTTCATTTTGTATTCTAAGTTGCTAATATTATACAAGAATTGATAAGGTTAGTAATAATTATTTGAATTTTTAATATATTTTTTATGTTATTTAAAGTAAATTTATTATATTTTTTTAAACTCAAAAACCTAATCTTTAGCATAAATATGTCTTTCATTGTAGTGTTAGTCAACTTTTTACCTCATGGTTTTGTGACATCACTAGGTTATCTTTGAGACTAGAAAGAACCTCTTCATGGTATTGAATGTGTTATTAATCTAATTTATCCTTTGGATAGACCCTAAAATATGAGTTTATGTATGGTGGATGGTACCCATATAGTGCTAAAAATGAAAACATTTTGGATGAGGTATGGAAATAAGTGGTTTACCACCATTATACTAGTGTCAATCATTGAACCCATCTCCCTTATTTATCTAAATAAAAAAATTAAGAAAAAACCTCTAAAAACTTATTGACCACCTTAATTTTCCCATCAAATTGGGGATGATAAGATGAGTTAAGAGAAAACTAGGCACCATAACATGAGAATGACTTGGTCCAAAAATTACTAGTAAATATAAGATCATGATCACTTACAATGATATTTGGGGTTGCATGAAACTTCTAAAGTGTATCCATAATTTTTTTTGTTTTTGTACTTATTATAAACAAATGTGATAATGTGAAAAAATGGGCATATTTTTTTATTCTATCCACAACATTCATGATGACATTTTTATCTTTAAATTATGGTAGACTCGTTAATAAATACATGGAAAACTCCTTCCAAATTTGGCTATGAATAGATAGAGGTTACAAAAAACCTAGAATATTTATTGTATCCCCTTTTTTGATAACACACCATAAATTATGCCTTAATTTTTTTAACTTATCCTTTTATCCCTTCCTTAAATTTATCACTCTTGACTCTATTATAATTTTTCAACAATCTTGAGTTCCCACATACTAGAGAAACATGAAGTTTTAAAATAATATTTTCTTAAGGATAGAATTTTTATAGAGTTAAAACATATCCTTATACCATATATCATCCTATTTCCACACAAATTTTTTTGGGAATGTTTTAATATTTATGCATGAATTTTTCATTGATGTCATGTAAGTGTCATTGATATCATTTTTTGTTGTCATTGTTGTTCTTGACGTTGAGTTCATAGAGCCTTATTTGAGGAACCTAGTGAAATGACATATGCATATTAGCATGATTAGTTGAGCCATAGAAGACCTATATAATAAATTTTATAAGTATATGAACCTTGTATGAGGTCATATTACATGAGGCTAGGGTATTAAAGATAGTTTAAGAGGTTTCAAGGCATGATCATAGTCTAAGTATGACTAGTAGTATAAGGCCTAGTATGCAAAGTGATCTATAGTGGCCTAATGAGAGGTCAAGATCATTAAAAAATGTGTAATATCACTTTCGATAATTTATAGATATTTTATAGGTAATATTAATTATGTGGTAAAGTTTTAAGTCAATTCCTAAAGGAGAAGGCATAAAAACCTATGATAAGGTCCCCTATGTACATAGAATAGGGTGGTGCAGACCTAAAAAGAGATTTCTTGTACTCATTAGCATGTGTAAAATTTTAATGAGAGCCTGATAACTTCATTTAATTTTGATTTCCCTATATTTATTTTCTCGACATTGGTTTTGAATATGAGTGGTAATCCTTTATAAATGATTACTAAGAAGTGAAACCTCTCAAAACCCTTATAATGACCCGATAGGAAAGATATAATTAGTTATAGATAAAAATGATCCTTTTGACCTATTTTTATGTTTTTAACATGTAAATTACTCTTCAATGTTTCCACTTATGGTTTTGGTTTGTATTGATAGTGATTATAAGCTACAGGAAAACCCTTATTTTTTGGGATATTGCTGTAATAGGTAGGGTTGACTAGGTTAAATCTTGGAAATGGATGGAGGATGATGTGTAAGACTTATATTTTATAAAAATGAAAGTTTATAATCAATCTTTTGTTGGAAATATTGTCATTGATGTCAAATTTTTATCATTATTGGTGATAAAGGCCCCATTGCATTTAATGTTGTTTGTAATAAATATATCTTGGCTAATATGAGTTAATATTTATTTAATATTAATGAATATATTTTTGGTTGCATATGAGACAAAAGAAGGACCCATGGAGAAGTCGAAGAGCCATAGGGTAAAGACAAAAGAAGGATGGGACACATTTTCCCATGAAGATTCATCTTGGGGAATACCAAGAGTCACCAAGTGAAGACAAAAGAGTAAGGGCACAATTTCTCATGAAGGGACACTTTGAGGAAAACAAAAAGTCACCAAAGATAAGGACAAAAGTGGGAAGGACGTTTTTGGTCATGAAGGGTCACCACATGACTTTTCAAAGGCTTGAATATGAAGGGTCATCCAATATTGGCACCATTTTCCATGAGGATTGAAGGGTCATAAAGGGGGAAGGCCAAATGTCATTTGGAAAGCTATAAATAAAGGCTTGAGAAGCCATTTGTAATATGAGAGATAGAGGTTGATTTGATATTGTAATATCTAGCTTAGAAGAGCAATTATGAGAGATGAATATGATTTGTATTTGTTATATCCAACTTAGAAGAGCAAAGGTGAGAGAGAGGAAAGAGATGTTGTATTGAACTATCATTTGTTGAGATAGAAACATTGAGAGATATGTGTGTGGTATACACAAAGGGGTTGGTGCTCTTGTGGGTTGGTGCTCATGAATTGTTGTTGGGTTGGTGCTTAGCAAATGGGTTGGTGTTCTTGTGCGTTGGTGCTCATGAATAGTTGCTAGGTTGGTGCTTGACAAAGCGGTTTGAAGCTCCTGTGGGTTGGTGCTCACAAATTGTAGTTGGGTTGGTACTTGGCAAAGGGGTATGGTGCTCCTGTGGGTTTTTTCTCATGAATATACTTGAGATTGCTCTCCATGGTTTTTCCCACATTGGGTTTCCATGTTATATTTGGTGTCTCTCTCTATCTTGTGTGATGTTTATTGTTTGAGTTTTATTTCATATCTTGAATGTTTGATTAAGTGGAATTTGATAAAGGAAAAGTTTTATAAGATATATGATATACTGATTCACCCCCTGCTCTTAGTATATCTTGCACTTAACAATTGGTATCAGAGTAGGTTCCGTCATAAAGGGTTTAACAGCTTGAAGGTAGATCAAAGAAAAGCATAAGAAAGTAGCTAAAGAAGGAGCATCAAGTGTTGAAATCTGTGGTTGAGGCTCTTAAGGAAAATGTGTGTATCTTGGATTCTAAGTTGGCTATAGAAGTAAAAGAAAATAAGATATTTATTCAGGATCTTAAGAATCAATTAGAGGTTGAAAATTCAATTTTAACATCAAAAGAAGAAGAGTGTAATTAGTTGAAGGATAAGTTATGTTATTTAAAGGATAATCATGAGAAGATTATAATAAAGGTTGAGAAAGATCATGAAATATTGGTTCACAGAAAAAAGTATGTAGGTTTTGAAGGCAAATCAAAGAAGTCAATTAGGCAGCCCAATGCTTTTAAGTTTTCAAATTATTTTCATGGCCATTGTTTTGTTTGTCATGATGTTGGTCATAGGGCAAGAGACTGTATGAGGAGAAGTAATCAGTCAAAGGGAGATCTCAGTCACATTCAAGAAAAAGGTATGAGAAATATTGTTTGCTTTTGTTGTCATGAGGTTGGACATATTGCTAAATTATGTCAAAATAAAGTAAAGAGATATTCAAGGTATGTCAAAGGATATAGAGCCCCTAGAAAATATGAGAAAAGACAAATTTAGGTTTGGAAACCTAAAATAGTAAAGGTTGATCAAGTTGAGTTTAAGAATGAAAATGAATTACTTGCTGCAGTAGATAAAGAATTAGATAAAAAAGGATTGTGCAGAATCTCTTGTTACATTTGAGCATGAGCTTTGTCAAGATAAGATAGTTGCAAAAGTTGAGAAAAAGAAAAACATCATAAATGATAAGGTTAGTAAGTCAAAAAGGTTAGACATGCTTAAATAGATTCTAAAAGAAAAACACAAGAAGATCAAGGAAGAAACAGACGAAATGTGGGAATCTCCTGAGATTTATTTCTAGAACCCTATTGTGTGGGGTGTCTCTTCTAGGCTTCAAGGAGACACTTTTAATAAAAATTGAAGCATGGTGAATGCTATTGGGTCTTGGATATGTTGCATGATAAGAAGTTGAGTTGATAGATTAATTTGTATATCTTTTGAGGGAATAGATTTTTGAAGAAATTTTTGCATCAGTATTATGGTTTGAGGCTATTAGAATGATTCTTGCATATGCATTGTTTCAAATGATAATGGTCAAAAGAAATTAGAATGTTGAAAAAGAGCTAACAGTTTTAGAAAGAAGGAAAAGGATACTTGTGCAGATTCAATCAAGGAGGATCAGAGTTTCAAAGCCCCATTCATCAAGGAGAAGGTTCAGACATGTACATGGTAGAAGAAACAACATGAAGATTATATGATGGTGTAGATAGATCTACATGTGAGAGGTAAAGATCAGCCATGGTTAATTGATAGTGGATGTTCAAGGCATATGACAGGAGATAAAAGTAAATTCAAATCTCTAAAGAAGATCAATGGTGGTACAGTGTGATTCAGAGATAAAACCACTACCAAGATAGCTGAAAAAGGTACTTTGATTTTGGTATTAGTAGAACCAAAGCTAAGAATGTTTTGTAAGCATAATCTATTAGGTGTAAGTCAAATATGTGTTCAAGGATACACCTTAAAGTTTCATGTAGAAGGTTGTGAGATTAGAAGAAAATATTTTAATGAGTTGATTGCAGATACTCAAAGGATAGGTAAAGATTTATATGCATTATCAGATATCTTCTCAAAGATCGGTGACAAGAGTTGGGAGTAATTTCTATTACTTCCTGCCATTGATGTTTAGCATCAAGTGAGGGGGACCTAAGTGTTAGCTCCAGGTAGGCCCTTTGCCATTGATGTCAAAGGGGGAGAATAATAGGTATAGGTACAGGTGTAAAAAATAGCTATAGGGAACATGTACAAGTTACTACAGTAAGGGGGAGTTACTATATAATTTTAGATGACAGGATGTGCAGGTGATAGTATGTGGTAGTTTTAGGATTGAAGTTGCCATCAATGACAAAGGGGGAGATTTTGGGAAATATTGTCATTGATGTCAAAGGTTTAGCATTATTGGTGATAAAGGCCCCATTACATTTAATGTTGTTTTTAATAAATATATCTTGGCTAATATGAGTTAATATTTATTTAATATTAATGAATATATTTTTGGTTGCATATGATACAAAAGAAGGGCCCATGGAGAAGTCAAAGAGCCATGGGGTAAAGACAAAAGAAGGATGGGACGCATTTTTCCATGAAGACTCATCTTGGGGAATACCGAGAGTCACCAAGTGAAGACAAAAGAGTAAGGGCACAATTTCTCATGAAGGGACACTTTGAGGAATACAAAAAGTCTCCAAAGATAAGGACAAAAGTGGGAAGGACGTTTTTGGTCATGAAGGGTCACCACATGACTTTTCAAAGGATTGAATATGAAGGGTCATCCAAGATTGGCACCATTTTCCATGAGGACTGAAGGGTCACAAAGGGGGAAGGCCAAAGGTCATTTGGAAAGCTATAAATAAAGGCTTTAGAGGCCATTTGTAATATGAGAGATAGAGGTTGATTTGATATTGTAATATCTAGCTTAGAAGAGCAATTGTGAGAGATGAATATGATTTGTATTTGTTATATCTAGCTTAGAAGAGAAAAGGTGAGAGAGAGGAAAGAGATGTTGTATTAAACTATCATTTGTTGAGATAACAACATTAAGAGATAGGTGTGTGGTATACACAAAGGGGTTGGTGCTCGGTGAAGGGGTTAGTGCTCCTGTGGGTTGGTGCTCATGAATAGTTGTTGGGTTGGTGCTTAGCAAAGGGGTTTGAAGTTCTTATGGGTTGGTGCTCATGAATTGTAGCTAGGTTGGTACTCGGTAAAGGGGTATGGTGCTCCTGTGGGTTTGTTCTCATAAATATACTTGAGATTGTTCTCCGTGGTTTTTCCCACATTGGGTTTCCACATTATATCTAGTGTCTCTCTCTATCTTGTGTGATGTTTATTGTTTGAGTTTTATTTCATATATTGAATGTTTGATTAAGTGTAATTTGATAATGGAAAAGTTTTATAAGATATATGATATACTGATTCACCCCCCTCTCAGTATATTCAAAGATTGACGAGAAGAGTTGGGTGTAATTTCTATTACCTCCTACCATTGATGTTTAGCATTAGTTAAGGGGGAGCTAAGTGTTAGCCCCAAGTAGGCCCTTTGCCATTGATGTCAAAGGGGGAGAATAACAAGTACAAGTATAGGTGCAGAAAACAAGTACAGGGAATAGGTACAAGTTGCTACAATAAGGGGGAGTTATTATATGTTTTCAGATGGTAGTATGTGCAGGTGACAGGATGTGGTAGTTTCAAGATTGAGGTTGCCATCAATGACAAAGGGGGAGATTGTTTGGAATATTTTCATTGGTGTCAAATGTCTAGTATTATTGGTGATAAAGGCCCCATTGCATTTAATGTTATTTGTAATAAATATATCTTGGCTAATATGAGTTAATATTTATTTAATATTAATGAATATATTTTTGGTTGCATATGAGACAAAAGAAGGGCCCATGGATAAGTCGAAGAGCCATGGGGTAAAGACAAAAGAAGGATGGGATGCATTTTCCCATGAAGAGTCATCTTTGGGAACACCAAGAGTCACCAAGTGAAGACAAAAGAGTAAGGGTGAAATTTCTCATGAAGGGACACTTCGAGGAATACGAAAAGTCACCAAAGATAAGGACAAAAGTGGGAAGGACGTTTTTGGTCATGAAGGGTCACCACATGACTTTTCAAAGGCTTGAATATGAAGGGTCATACAAGTTTGGTGCCATTTTCCATGAGGATTGAAGGGTCACAAAGGGGGAAGGTAAAAGGTCATTTGGAAAGCTATAAATAAAGGTTTGAGAAGCCATTTGTAATATGAGAGATAGAGGTTGATTTGATATTGTAATATCTAGCTTAGAAGAGAAATTGTGAGAGATGAATATAATTTGTATTTGTTATATCTAGCTTAGAAGAGCAAAGGTGACAGAGAGGAAAGAGATGTATTGATCTATCATTTGTTGAGATAGAAACATTGAGAGATAGGTTTGTGGTATACATAAAGGGGTTGGTGCTCATGAATTATTTCTAGATTGGTGCTCGGCAAAGGGGTTGGTGCTCATGAATAGTAGTAGCTAGTTTGGTGCTTGGCAAAGGGGTTTGAAGCTCCTGTGGGTTGGTGCTCGCAAATTGTAACTGAGGTTGGTACTCGGAAAAGGGGTATGGTGCTCCTATGGGTTTATTCTCACTAATATACTTGAGATTGTTCTCTGTGCTTTTTCCCACATTGGGTTTTCACATTATATTTGGTGTCCCTCTCTATCTTGTGTGATGTTTATTGTTTGAGTTTTATTGCATATCTTGAATGTTTGATTAAGTGAAATTTGATAAAGGGAAAGTACCCGATAGGAAAGATATAATTAGTTATAGATAAAAATGATCCTTTTGACCTATTTTTATGTTTTTAACATGTAAATTACTCTTCAATGTTTCCACTTATGGTTTTGGTTTGTATTGATAATAATTATAAGCTACAGGAAAACCCTTATTTTTGGGGATTTTGTTGTAATAGGTAGGGTTGACCAGGTTAAAGATTGGAAATGGATGGAGGATGATGTGTAAGACTTATAGTTTATTAAAATGAAAGTTTATAATCAATTTTTATACCAAAAATGCTCTAAACTGGTCATGGAAGTTAGCATATCTCTAAAAAATCCCAATGAGCAAAATAATGAGAAAATAAGATGAGAATGAGATTAGGGATTGGTTTCAAAGGACTAGGGATGGATAATAATGTATTGGGTAAATATTAAATACCTATAAATATTATCCCCTTGGTGTATAAGTGTTTATTATTCCTATACTCAATCAAAAATTTGTCATCAAACTACTCTGTCTAACATAATGAAGTTTGTGTAGACTGAAGTAGTGAGATTGATTTGTAAGACTAATATTGATATATTAACATATAATATATATTTTAAAATATTATATAAATATGATAAATTTTCAAAAAAACCCATTTTAATATCTAAAAGGTGTCCCCACATGTGTTTTATGACTTGATTTTCTTGACTATGTTTTTGGTGCTACAGACAACTTTTTGTGTGTGTGAAAATGATGTTTTTGAGTCATTTTGCATTAAGTTGGAGGATATAATGTTATTTAATGTGTTATAAACTTATCATAGGATAATTTTAATGTATTTATATTCATTTTAATTCCTTTTTAAATTATGGAGAGTCAAACATTTTTTACTATTTGTTGACAGTGTTTGGTGGTTCTAAATAAGCCATATACAAGAGTGTTCTTGAGGCCTTTTGGCCTGTGTGGTGAAGAAAAAATAATTTTGGTAATTATATTAGGTCATAAAAATACTATTAATATTATTTATGTGTATTTTATGTGTAAAATTTGTGTATATGTTTCAATCTTTTAGGATGGACTTTTTGGCAATGAGAAAGCCTATTGGCGAGTAGATCTAATTGGATGGTTCAAGGAGAGAAAAGATAAAAATGGTGTTAAGAACATAATTATATATTATGAGGGGAATATTAAAATTAAATATAAAGTGTTTCATCCACTTTTGAAGGATAAAAGTTTTAAAATGAGGTCTAAGTGAAACATGTGCTTAAGGCCTAATTGCATCAGGTCTCTATTAGGCCTAATGGTGGTTTTAGCCCTTAAGATTAATGACAAAACTATTTAATGTTTTTTTAACTTGTAAAAAGTTTGTATTGATATATTTAAATCTTAATACAAGTATTTTTAGGTCCTTGGCCTACTAATATGGATATGATAAAGAATCAAGTATAAAGTCAAGGCCTAATAAACCTATTTTGACTAGTTAAAATAATGAGCTATTGAGTGAAGGATATAGAGTTTTGGATAATATTTAAGGGTTTGAAGATAATATAAAAATTCCATTAATATATAACTATGTGTCTATATTTTTTAATCAAGGTCATTTGACCTAATTCTACCAAGGAAAGGGTTATCTAAGTGAGAAGACCTAATAGGCTATTTGAGTGAGAAAGAAGTGTGAGAAGAGAAAAAAATTAGGTCATCATCAATTTAATAATAAACAGGTGTCCAAGGGTGTTCATATATTCAAATTAGATGAGTTGGTGTTTGGTTGCCTAGGTGGTTGGAGCCTCCTTGTAGGTTAAAGCTTGCTAAATGCACTAATTGAGTTGGTGCTTGATTAAGTGAGGGATTGGTTCTCCTTATGGGGTTGATGCCTCACTAAAATGTTGAATAATTTATTATAGTATATTATTAAAAAATTTGCATTAGTTGGTTTTCTTCCCCTAGAGGGTTTCCCACATAAATCTTGTGCTCATGTGTTGTCCTTTCACTTGTTGCCCTTATGAATAATTATTTATGCATTGCTATATCTTTAGATATGTTTGATTGATAACTGAATGATATATGGAAATTAAATAGGATTTTTCACACTAATTCATCCCCCCCACTTAGTGAATATATATATATATATATATATATATATATATATATTGTTATCAAAGCTTGGTCCCTTGAGAAGACTTAATAATCTAAGGGAGATATTTGAATCATAGATATGGATCTTTTCAAATAAATTATTTTCTATAATTTCAATGAGAATCTACCCATAGTTAGTAAAACAACTTGTGATTATTTTTAAAAAGAGAAGTATCACATGGAATAGTGTACCCAACTTAGATTGAAAATAAAGACTTTAGAGGCACAAATTGTGCAAGATGCTATCCAGTTAAGGACTTACCAGAAGTAAGAGGAAACTACTAAAAATCTTAAAAATATCCTCGATATTCAAATATCCTTTCATGACATGAGAGGTATTGGGTTCAAATAAGAACAAAATGAGTTCAGGAAATGTTAGACTTCAATAGACATTAATCGATCAAGGAGTGATGAAACTGATAGAATCAAGACCTATATATAACTTACCAAATTTGAAGATAACCATCAACAAGTCAAGAAGGTCCTTTCTCCATCAAAAGATGTTAATATCAATAATGTTTCATCCTATCTTAATAAAAATACCAAAAATGTCAAGAAATCATAGTATGTGAACTCCTTCATGGGTTATTGTATCTCTTGTGGTAAATTTGGACATAAAGTTGCTAACTATAGATTGAGAAGGAAAATTTTATGCTACAGTTGTAACCAAAGAGGACATATTTAAAGAGAGTGTAAGACAAAATACATCAAGAAAACTAGTCATGTTGATAAGTTATGGATTCATGACACTGAAGAATGGATCAGGAAAGTAGAACCTATAGAAAATAAGTAGAAAGATAGAGGAGAAGAATCTATGATAGCCCAAACTAATTTTCACACTCAATATGAATATTTGAAATGGTACATAGATAGTGGATTCTCAAGTCACATGATAAGAGATAAAAGCAAATTCATCGCTTTGAAGAAGAATGCCACTAGTTTAGTAAGGTTTGGGGATACAACATCTACTAACATAGATTGGAAAGGTGATTTGAGCTTGGATAATGGGAAAACCAAAATTTAAAATGTGTTATATGTATATGGATTGAAACATATCTTGTTGAGTTTGATTCAAGTGTGCACCCAAGGACATAATCTAATGTTTCAAAAAAAGGGATGCAAGATAAGGAGATTTGAATCTAGAAGATTGATTTCTAAAGCCAAGATAACTGAAAACAATCTCCATCTACTAAATGAGAGCACAAAATAGAAATGATTCATGAGCAAGGTCTATTAGAGCTGGTTGTGGCATATGAGGTTAGTCAAATAAATTTTTCCAATCTAATCAAGATCAAATCTAAGGGATATGTGAATAATATTCCCAAAATTTCTAAACTTGTAGATGTTCTTTACAAGGCATGTTAACATGGTAAACAAACTAGGAGAATATTCAAGTCTAAATAATATTCAACTACTAGACCTTTATAACTAATCCATATGATATGTGTGGACCTACAAGGATTCAAAATATTCAAGAAGACATATACTTCATGCTATTGATAAATGTTTTCACAAGAATGACTTGGGTAAAATTCTTAAAGGAGAAGTTAGATGCTCTAGGCAAGTACAAAACCTTCAAATTTTTGGTTTATAATGAAATGAATGTGAATATCAACTATCTTAGGTCTGATAAAGGAGGAGATTTTTGGTCAAATGAGTTTTATGATTTTTGTGAGGTCAATAAAATAAGAAGATAGTTCTTAGCTACTAGAATACCTCATCAAAATGGAATAGTTGAGAAAAAATACAATAATCTAAGATATGACAAGGACCATATTGAATGAGTCCAAGCTATCAGATGATTATTGGAGAGAAGAAATGAGTACTATAGTTTACACTTTGAATAGAGGTCAAATCAGGATAAATGGTGATAAGACTCCATATTAATTATGGAATGGTAGACCTACAAGTCTTGAACATTTCAACGTATTTGGGCATAAATGATATATTAAGAGAGATGATGAAGATCTAGGTAATTTTGATTCAAGATCTAATGAAGGTTTATTTTTATGTTATTCATCATTAAGTGTTTCCTATAGACGTTATAACAAAAGGTTGCAAAAGATAGTGGAGATCACAAATGTGAAGGTTGAGAGACAAATAATCCATATTCTCAGTCAAAGAATAATGAAGGATAAATAGAGATAGATGATTATGAAGAAGAGAGTGAGGAAAGAAAGGACTCAAAAGGTCCTTCTAATCAAATTCAAAATGATCATCCTAAATCTCAGAACATTAAAAATAAAAAGTGTAGGTATATAAATAAGGAGAAGAATGGTGAGTGATGTTGCCTTCCTTACAAAAGCTTAACCTAAAAATTGTATAAAAACAAGTGAAGATAAGTTATGGTTAGAGGTAATGAATGAGGAGATAAATCAAATTTAGAATAATGAAACTTGTGAATTAGTACCTATACCTAGAGATAAAAACATCATTGGTACTATTGTTCCCAAAATCCATCACTTGTTTTCATGGATAACATATCAACTATTTTGGTCCTACAAGACCAAAATGATCTTTTCCTTTTCTCAAAAAATGTTCTAAGCATCCAAGTATTCCAATTATTCAAGCATTTTTAGCTAAGGAACTCATAGGTTCAACAGGTAGGCTTCATAAAGAAACAAGTTCCATACACTTAGGAATTTCAAGGATGGTTCAATGCTGAGGTTCAATCAAAACATTTAATGATGGGATTCAAAAAAATGGAATGAATCATTGAACCAATGAACCATTGAACCTTTGAACTCAGAGTGGTTCAAAGGTTCAAAGTGGTTCAAAGCTTCAAAGCTTCAAAAAAGAAGTTCAACCATTTCAAAGAGTTCAAAGGTTCAATGGCTTTAGCAGACTTAAAAGAAGTAAGGATTTGAAGAGTTAAGATTGAACCATTAAACCTTGAACTTTCAATGGTTTAAAGGTTTGGCAAGTTCAAAGGTTCAATGGGTTCGATGGAAAAGGAAAGGATCTAGCAAGTTCAAAGGTTCAAAGAAGTTCAAAGTACGAACAAAAGATTTGAGTGAATCAAAGAAGTGGAAGATTCCAAAAAGAAGTTCAACCAAATGGTTCAACAAAAGAAAAAGAGAGTGAACATGGCCCTTTACAAAACATTGAACCATGAACCATTGAACCACTTTGAACCATTGAACCGATGCACTCTGAAGGTTAAAAGTGGTTCAAGCGACCAAGTGACCAATGACATCCCCATGGATGTCAAATTTAGGGTAATGAAATATCTGTTGATTTTCAAAGATGTAGACCTGAGAATAAACTCAGCGGCAAGACAAATAAGGAGCCATAAAAAAGTGAGAAGATAGCCTGAGAGCTCAGATCGGCAAGGAAGAACAAAATATGGCAAGGAAAGAGAGAACAAAATTCTATAGGAAATTCATAAATATCTATAGGAGAGTTATTTCTAGTAGGTGGAGTAGTCCACCAAGTGGACATTAGAGAGCGTGAACATTCAAAGGTGTGGCCTATTTTTTTGTATTAAGTAAAGGTGAATGGACAGCCGTGTAAGCATCATAAAGAAGACTAGACAACCCATGCTTAGGAGGGGACATTTGAGATGATTCAGAATGCCAAAGTCAAGGCCGATGACTTGTTCTGGTATGGCCCTTTCATAGATATTAAAGGCATTCAATTCAACATGGGCTATTTTCATGAAATCAAGTGCCCAAGTCTTTCTTATGAATGTTATATATTGTAATATCTTATTTTGTTAAATAGAGATCTCTCTATTATCAAAAGTGAAACTTTGTTCAAATTGAAAGGCATTCTTGAGACTTTGAGCTCAGACTGTTAATCATATTTTCTTATTTGAATGGGAAAGCAAGTGACCTTTTAGACTTTGTGTTGAAATAGTTTTTGTTATCTAGGAAATTGTTCTTATGTTTGTTTCCTAAATATAGTCTTTTCCATTTAATAAAATAAGCAAAATTAGTGGAAGTGATCTAGAAGGTGTCCTGAAGCTGACTATGGGAGACTTTGTGCTGCCATCATTGTCTTTAGTATGTTTGTTTTATTTTTTATTGTAAAGGATATTGGTGAGACTTTGAGCTCCCATTAACATTTTTTATCTTTCACTTTTATGTATTTCAAGTGGAGACTTTGTGCTACACTTCATTCTACTATGTTACTGTGTCTTGATCAGTGAGAGAAGCAATGCAAGGCTATGATTTCATGGGTTTCTTGTGGTTACCATTACTACCTAGGAAGTCTTCCTCTAGTTTTTTGAACATCATTTCTAAAAGATGAGAAATACCTTCAACAATTACCTAGGATTTCTCCTTGTCCTTGTGAACATCATCTCTTAAAAAAGAGAGATGGATGGTGTTATCCCACCCCTGAGTGTATTTTCAGCATATATTAGTTATAGTAGTTTACAGGGAACATCCCTTGCCTTATAGGGAACCTCCCCTTGATGAGAGGAGATGTTTATCTCATTTTGTTATGGTAAACCTACACACTTTTCGGTATGACCTCCTTATGCTGAGGTTGATATACCTATTTTATTGTCAGTTAGCTGGTGACAAAATATTCACCCAACAGGTACAAAATGGGTTTTTAGGAATAAATTGAATGAGATTAGAGAGCTCACTAGAAAAAAAGACACACTTATGTGCAAAGGATATGCTTAGGTAGAAGGAGT
The DNA here is from genome assembly GCA_037957365.1 of Torreya grandis. Taxonomy (NCBI): domain Eukaryota; kingdom Viridiplantae; phylum Streptophyta; class Pinopsida; order Cupressales; family Taxaceae; genus Torreya; species Torreya grandis. The sequence continues at coordinate 816,612 of JARHVA010004241.1, read as the reverse complement.
GGAATTTGAATAAACCTTTTCTCTTGTACCAAGGCTAAAATCCATTAAGATGTTTATTTCTTATGTAGGTTTTAAAGGATTCAAGATATACCAAATGGATGTTAAGTCAACCTTCCTAAATGAGAACGTAAAAGAAGAGGTATACATGGAAAAACTTGAGGGTTTTAGATTGAATGATAACAAGGATTATATTTTTAGGTTGAAGGACCTTTATGGTTTAAAATAAGCCCCTAGAACTTGGTATGCTAGACTTGATAAGTACCTTTTGGACAAAGGGTTAAAGAGAGGAGTTATAAATAGCATCCTATATGTCAAAACTAAAAATGATCATTAGTTGATTATTGTAGTCTATGTGGATGATATTATCTTTAGTGAAACTAATGAAAACATGACCAAGGATTTTTCAAAGGTGATGAAGTCAAAATTTGAGATGTTTATTCTTAGATAACTATCCTTCTTTCTTGGACTTCAAATTAGTCAAAATAAAAAAGGTATGTTCATTTCATAGGTCAAGTATATAAAAGAGATCTTAAATAAGTTGTTAAGATTTAGATTTTACATTGTGTAAGTTTGAGTACTTACTAAGAGGTAAATAGTAATTTGGTTAGTAATTAGTAATTGGTTAATCAGAATATTGTTGTCTAATAATATTACAAATATAGGTTTGAATATATTATATTGTTGAGATATATTGTTATAGGTTATAACAATATATCATAAAATAGAGTTTATATAATCATGAGATATTTTGGGAGAGAAATCAATGGAGAAAATATAGGAATGAGGTTCTTATAAATATTTCAATCTCATATTATTTTACATTTAGAGTGTGTGGTATGATATTATTAGTCTTTTAAAATATTTTGCGTTTGGCTCATTTGTCTTTGTGTATGCTTCCAGATCTCTACATGACTCTATGAAGACTCTGATTAACCTTGGCATATCATATCATAGTAGGGGATCAATTTATTTAATGGAGACATGAGGTTTTATATGGGGAAGAACCACTATGGTTCTTGGATAACCCATCTAATCAACATAGAAGTAATTTTGTAAGAATATTGATTAGTTTTTTAATGGTTTGATTTGTGTGCTTTTATTTTGCAAACTTCATCATGATGCAACTGGAAGTGATGTATACTACAAGAGCATATCTGATTCATATTATGTGTTATATGATATATTTTTCATAGCCTAACTACTCAACACATTTGCTATTTGCTACCTCAAATAATTTTCAACCCACTACTAAGTGTAGATTTGTCATCTCATATGCATAGACCTATATGTATTTAAACTCACAACAAACTATATATCTTATTTTGTAACAATGAACAAAACAAATGAAAATATTGATAATTTAATTCATGGCATCCATTCTTCTATGTGTTTCTTGTTATCTCATCATTTTAATTCTTCTATGTCTTGGTTAACATCCACATTGTAACACTTCTACTCACCATGCTAACATTGGATTCTTGGCCAAACTTATTTTCAACACATGTATCCATTAAGCCAATTCCTAGAAATTTCACTCTCCATCCCTACACATATCCTTTTAAAAATTGCATGCATCCTTTTCTAGAATGATTTACAAAAGTATATAAACATG